>JBAMMX010000005.1:9527989-9878849 GCA_037126225.1 Dillenia turbinata
TTGCCAGCACTTAATGGCACAATCTCTTGCAGACTGCATAAATGAAGCCACAGTCACACTTCTGAACAGGACTCTTTGCAGATAAGGGACAGATCAAAGCAAACAAGCGTGGTTTTGCACAGTTCGATAAGGGAACATAATCTTTTAAACAGTTAAAAGGCAAATTAGTCCTTCAATCAAATGTTTGCCAAATAAAGTTATATAATCCTTTATGCAGCAGATTCATTCAACAATCACTGAATTTGCAATATGCTTGATGCAAAGGGCTATCCATGACATTTTAGCAACCTACAAACACTAGTAAACTAAATCCATAAATACATACCCAAGCACATAAATGTCAGCAGACTCATTCACATCAATCCAGTCTTCAATATCTAGGTCATCAGGTGGAAGTTTCCCACCAACATTCCATGTCCCAACACAAACTCTGCGCAAAGAAAGTTAAAGGGTTTAATAGTGAGACTAATCAAGCAATACGTTGGTTATCAGCAACAGAAGGAAGGGTGCCATTGACATTATATTATCTAGGCGCACCTAATCTCTTTTGTGTTTATGTATTGAGCCCTAAATGTCTCTGACTTTCTTCTTTTTAGCCTTGGAAGATTGTCTGAAGGCCAAAAAAAGACATTAAGTTAGGCACAAACTGAATTGAAGAAATTCATTTGCAGTGCACTAAAAAAGGGCCAATAACACCATCAACATTGTCCCATATATTGAGATAAGTCACCTCAGGTTGAAAACATATAGTTATATAAGAACAATTACAGCACAAGTAAGCTTTATATCCTAAACTAATTCTATTGGACTTCATGAATAAGAATAAGAACAAAAGGAGAAATTTACCCGGGGGGGGGGGGAGATGAAAAACAACCCATTTTGAAGTTGGACCAAAAATCCAAAATGATTCACTTCCAACTTCTATGGAATTTGTTTTGATTATAGCAATAATTATTTGGGAGGTGTCCAAAATTTGATAGAGAAATGCTTATATAAAATAAGTACTTTTTTGGGCATTAAATTCTTAACTTTCCAACCAAATGATATCGAACTAATGACAATTTCATAGATTTTCAGAAGGAATTTCAGTTTGATATAAAAAGAACAATTTTTCCACATTAAAATTTTTACTTTAGTTGGCATGCTACATTTTGAATACAGAGAAATAGGGCTACTTTTAATAGGTTCTTTTCAAGGTGTCCAAAAAAAGTGTCCCTAAGTCACTTTTCTCTAACCACACAAATGCAAAATGATTCACTTCAGGTTTCACAGAATTTAATATTAGACTAAAGTAATAATAAATTTAAGTGTCTCATGGAGCAAAACTAAGAAGAACCATAAAGACTTGTTTCCCTTTCACTTCTACCAAACGATTGATATGAAGCATTCACTTGGACAAAATTCCAAACCCCAGCCCTATGGAATAAATCCTCAATGAGCATTGGAAAATTTGATCACATACAGCTAATGCATAAGCACCTAACATTGCTAGACTTGTTTATGTCCCTCTTGGTCTTATCCTTCACGAGCACAAAAGATTGACTTTTTGCCACACATCAAACAAGAGTAAAAAGACATAAGACCTCTTGGCTAATGAATTGGATATCAACATTATATTGGAAAGTCTGGAACTCCAAGTCCACACTAAATTTCAATTGTAGCATTGAGGCTGGAATTTTAATCTATCATTCAATACTCCCATATCTACGGATAACACCACAGATAACATAAATGAAATTTACGACAGTTTCCTATTTCTCCACCATCATTGTAGCGAACTTACCCCCACAATAATAATTTAGATACCCATATTGCCAGCACCCCCAAAAAAAAAGAATTATAGAAATCTATAACAACAAAAACAGAAATCTAAATTCAAATTCTACAGCCATTACCAGCAGAATCAAGCCGAGCATCATTGCCATTGCTTTCCCTCAACCGTGACTCTCTTCCCCATTGACAGAATTCTACAAACACAAACTTCACAATGTCACTCAAAATCCACAAATAACAAAAAGGGCTCTTTAAAGAGCAAAAAAGATCATTGACTTGGAATCACAAAAATTCAAATCCACAAAAGCCATTAAAACAAAAGACTTGGACCAAAATGAGTTCAAGTAATTATTTGGGGGGATTTATTACTATTATTTACCTTCATTATCAGAATCAGAACCAATCTCGTCTTCATCATCAGTATCAGCACTGAAATCAGAGTCTTTGGCACTGATGTTCAGCCATTTCCGCATAACAGCTCTAGGCCAGAAGAGCTGCAGGCACGACCAATCGAAACAACATAGTTCAGCCCAACTTCTCTGCAGTTTCTTCTCAGTTAACTTAACCTTCAAAGATATCAAACACAAATCTAACCTAAAATCCATACTAAGAACCCTTTTAGATAGAGAGAAAGAGAATTTAACTGACCCGCTGTTGAATTCTTGAATCCTGCTTCATGGGTTTTGCTGGAAAATTTGAAATCTAAAACTAAGAGCAACAAAATTCAGGTTTTTCCGTTCGAAAAGATTAAGAAAATTTTTGGGTTTCTTTTTCATAAATTTTTGAAGGTTGAGAAAGCATGACTGAATATAACCAACCACCTTTGGTTTTCAAATCACTACTGGCTCTGGCCGTTGAGCTCGAGAGAGAGAAAACAAGTCATTTTTTAATTAAAAGGTGTTTTTTTTTTTTTTTCTTTGTTTTTTTAACATTGGAGATTCGAAAAAGAAAGAACGACACTAATTGAGCCACGCCAGATTAAAAGTTTTAATACGTGGCGCCATTCCGTGTGCTTTGTGTATGAGAATGGATTGAAGCCGACCCATGGTCGCTGAAATTGGGCCCGTGGGCCCACAGCGGATGATTCTCATATTAAATTATAATAATAGTACTTCGCTTTAAATTTAATTTGGTCTGGGGTCAATTTGGATGGCCATAGTTTTGCAATTTTGCAAATCTTAATTTTGATGTTGCTTTCTAGAAATTTCATACAAAAACCAAGTGGGGTGGGTGAGACAAGGAGACAGCCTAATGGTCATCATCTCCTCTTTTAATCTGATGATTTTAGATTCAATCCCCAATATAACAAAAAAATATAAATAAATACACCAAGAGACATCTAAATATGATTCCTTTCACCTTGCTGCTGTAATGAGAATTCAAATTCCCTATGGTATTCCTATACTTGAAATATATTTGTGGAATTCGTGAATACATTTCTCAGAAGTATTTATTATTTTTTTTGTATAAATTTTGGTATTTTCATTCAAATAGTTTTGAGCCAATAATAATTTTAAAATATTTTACAATAAATTTTTAATTTAATGTAAAAATCATATATTTTTATATATTGTTTTTTTTTACCGTACAAAGTGTTATACTAATAAACTTGTATTGAGAATTTTTTGAATAGAAGTTGAAGTTTCCCAGAATGAGGCCATGGTCGGTGGAGGTACATGTGTTTTCTCCATGGCAAGTGGCAAGCGTGTGAAGAAAAGGCATGAACTGTTATGATAAGAAAACGGGTTATGGTGTTGAATGCTCGCAAAGAGGAAGTTTCCCGGAGGAAGCTTGAACTGGGATGATAAGAAAACAGGTTATGGTGTTGAATGTTCCCAAAGAGGAAGTTTCCCGGAGGAATATGAGTAATCTAAGTATAAAATGGCCTTATATTATGTGAGAAAGTGAACTTCAATTATGGCCTTACATTGCACCTTTATCACGCAGCATTGAGTCCATAGAAATGCAATACAAGTGGAGTGACTCTACTTGAGCAACATGATGATTCTTCTCATGCTTTTTTAGCTAGCTTTTCAAAATTTTTATTTGTTGATGAAAAGCAACTCCATTTGTTTTCCTTTTTTAAAAGCAAAAGATCAATACCAGTCCACGAAGCTTGGTATATTTTTCAAAATAGTGGGGTTCTTCTAAAATACTTCATCATTAAGGCCTTTCTTCTTTTTTTTTTAAATAGAAATATGAGAGTTGGACCAACAATTTATTTAAAATCCAGTGTTCTGAAATTATAATACTGGAGTAGGATAAAGCTAATTTCAGTGTTTTTGATAATTAATTATTTTAAAGAATAAAACAAAAGAAAACAGAAAAAGCGGTGCCCATTACCGTTACCACGTAGCAAAGCGTGTTGGCTCCACTTAATGAAGTGTTGTGGGACCCTCGCTCTCTCCACACGTTGAATGCCAAGTTGCTTCTTCACCGGTCCCCCATGGCACACACCCTATCTGTCCGATATAAGAAAGGAAACGAGGAAAATCTATGAGTGCAATAGTTATTTGGTTCCTAAATATTTCAATATTAGTGTGGTTGTTTAATTTTTTTTTTTTTTTTTCAATAACAAGATTTGAATTTCGGATTATGTGATTGAGAAAGAGAATTATAATCATTAAATTATTTTGTGATAACGGTTGTTTAAGATATAAAACTTTGTTTTTTATGTTTTTAATATCTATCCGTAATATATATTTTAAATAAAAAAGATTAGATGTGAGATTGTTGTTGGGAGAAAAAGTCAAGGAGAGAACCTATGAAAAACAAGGGGATGAATTGAAAGCAGGACGTGGATTCAATATGATCCTTTTTTAAATCTAGCGGAGTGGTGGGTCAATCCATTTCCCTAGCCAGTGCCAGTGGTTGGGTTGGAAATGTGATCGTCATGTGCTTATGCGTAGAAGTGTTGAACTTTGATTTGTACGAGGATCACTTTCCAACTCAACATCATCAATCAACAAACCCTGCAAGAGGAGGAGGGGTTTCCGGAGCTCGATTTCTCAGCCAATCATCTAGCTTATTCATTGAAAATTTAATCCAATTTTTTGAATATTTTAGAAGAGGCGGACTTACGTTGGTTGGTTAAAGAGATAACGTTAAATTTGCCAAAAAAATAAAATAAAAAATTAAAAGAAAGAAAGAAAGATAACTTTAAATAAAAAGTTTCTCTTTTGGTTTTGAAAAAAGAAACTTTATCCCAGAAGTCCCCTCCCCCAAAATTAAGCTTGCAGGTCGAGTATTAAGGGCACAAAAGGCCATACACTCTAGGTTTTGTGTCTAAAGTTGTGTCTTCAGAAGTTCAAGATTTAATTCTATTACACTTTTCAACTTAATTTCATTTCCTCGTTCTAACTGGTAGAAGCTCAATAATGAATAATCAAGTTGCAGACATTGACTCTTAGTTCTTGAACTATTATACCGATTTCAATTTATTCGATCATGTGAACTTATGAGCAATTTTGAATAATACTTTTCAAATATATATTATATATTTTCTTTAATATAAAAGAAACTGAAACAAATAAATCGAATCAAAAGAAATGAAAATTGGAGAAGGAATAAGAGAGATGCTGCTACCTTAGTATGAACTTTGTTTGGAGACCTGGGACTTCGGCTGTTTCTCTTCTTCTCTTCCAACAAAACTGACCTGTGTGGTCTGGTGTCTTGATTTGGAAGAAAAACATATGGGTCACCTCCCCATTTATAGCCCCTTCTAGGTGTCCTGATCGTGCCACGTGGATTCAAGCCTTTCGCATTACCGTTGATTTGCAAACTTACGTTGTTGTTTTTGTCTCGGATCATATGATTCACATAATATTTTCCCGGATGAAGTTTTATTGGGAGGGTGACAAAAAAAATTATGGTTGTGCCATTTTCATGTCCATCCCCGCCCTCCATGTGCGGCCTTGACGTCCCCTATGACTTCTGGTCTTGTACTTAATGTGTCTGGTCCAATGTGAGTCCCAAGTGGCAGGTTTATATGACAGTAAACTTTAAAGATTATATTAAAATAATTAAATAAAAATAAAATTAAGAGTGCATATTCATACGATCATGGCAGCCAATGTTGATTATAAACAACATAAATATGTTATTGTGATAAGGATTTTCATATGTTATTGTTAATGATGATGAAGAATATGATAATGGTGTTTGATGAAACTTGGTAAGTTTCAATGTCAACTTGGGAACAATAAAAATAGAAACTTAACTCGTAAGAAATAGTTTAGTAATTATAATTTTTTCTCCTCTAATTCCATGATTCGAGATTTAAATCTCATATAATAAAAAATAAAATAAAATAAAATACAAATAGAAGCCCATTGAACCACCCCACATGTGAGCAATACTAGAACTTTGGTCCCACCAAGGAATAGTATCCTTAGCCACAATGAACCACCCATTGCAAGTGCGTTGCACGCTCTCGTCTTTGACTTTTTTTTTTGTTACATGAGATTTGAATTTTAAATCATGGGATTAAAAGAGAGAGTTTATAACCACTAGACTGTTCTGGTGACTACTCTAATCTTTGATTTTTTTTCAAATAAACATGCAAAGCAATTTTGTCCTCATTTTGTAAATTTCAGGTACATATTAAATAAGTTTCTTATACTATTTTAAATCACAATTGTATCTCCATGTTACGATTAAATTAATTAAAATTTATTTGTTGAAGTTGTGAAATTCTTTTTTTCTTTTGGTTCTGTTGGGCTAGAACGGCCTTTCTCTCAAATATTGTTAATTTTGATGAGAAGAATAATTTTTCTTGATTAAATTTGCGAATAATGCACATAGTTCTTTGATTTTGTTTATTTAATTTTATTTTTGGCTTAGCACCAATCCAATGTGATGATTTGAAGCATTCCACGTGGAAATTAACTGCACTCAAGACTCAATAGACATCTTTTTCCCTTCAACCTTTCATAAAGTCTAATAAATGGCAGCATATGCCCCACGATCACCTTTATATTGTTGGCCACGAACCATGTCATGGGTTAAGTTCCAGAAACTTTTGCTACTTATTATGGAATTTTTCATTTTGATACATCATTTTATAATTCCTAAAGTAATAATATTTATCGAGTGTCTGTGTATTGAATCTTTATTTAACAGTTATTTTATAAAAAATATTTGTAATTTTGTTTTTTTATTTGTCAAAAATACAATTAATAAATCAACTTTATGACATGATTTAATTTTTCTTGGTGCTTAACCAAATCTTATAGGATTAGATCTTAAATCATGACTCTACTAGATGGCTGACCCACAAATTATTAGAACTTGTTTACTGTTTATTTATTTATTTTATTAGTGATTAACTATGCCATCATGGATAACTCTTGAAATAAAGAAAAGGCCCAAAAATGTCAGTCTCGACTCGACTTTAACCTCAAATATATATATATATATATTTGGATGTCTATTCTTGAAATTCACCCCCCCTCGACTAGAGTTTATAGGAGAAAAAAATCTTAGTTGAAAATGACAATTATTTAACCCCTTAATCAATTTATGGCCGCCATATCAACAACCTTAATTAAATCAAAGCTCATTAAATAACCATTCTTGATAAAATCTAAATACCTCAAAGCAAAACGAGGTATAGTATTTATCTTTACAAAGCATTAAACTAAATATAATTAAATTAGAATGCCATTTGATCCACTAGTAAGTCTCTACACATATCGTTTTACCGAGTCTATTAATAGGCTCTCATTCGATAAATAATAGATATAGATTAGATTAAAATAGATATTTTATCGTAAGTTAGAGTTCTAATGTATCTACTGAGGAAAAAGAAAAATGGAGTTATTAGATGAAAAAAATATATATCAAAAACCTTTTCAACACATTGTATTACTAATAAATAGAGGCAATGTCAAACTTCATTGATAACAACTAAAGATAATCTTGTCTATAGTAACCACCAACAGGTCATATAATATTGAGGGACCCAGTACTTCATGTCCTCTCTTTGAAAGCTGTATTTTGTCTAATACTCCAAAACCCCATTTCAATTATTAATCAACTCTGTGATTTGTTCTTTTGTTATTTAATATATTGAACCTTAGACACTAATCAAACCTACGACTTCTTTTCTTAGTTATGTCACAAAAAGGTTGCCGGCTATAGGCACCGTCCATTTGTTATTGGTTTGGTGTCACCGAAAAGCAAGTCAAGTTTAAAAAATAAAAACAAAATGAAAAATTCCCCCCCCCCAAAAAAAAAAAGGAAAAAGAAAAGAGAATGCGTCCACACTTTGTCTTGTGGGATATGTGGGAGGGTGAGCGAGTGGCGGAGAAGCAATCCATGTTGCTGGAATCTTACGCCATATGGGTTACACATGTACTGTTTGGTTGATGTCAATTTAAAAACTTTAATTAGAATTGTCTATTGTGCTTTTTCAATGGAATAAAAATATAATGCTTGTTTTGCTTTTCATGCGACATAAGCTCATCTAACTATGAAAAATGAAACAGTACAACTCATCTAAGGACGACCTTTTACAAATTAGTAGCGTACATTTCATTTGCTCAAACGGGCATTGGGTTAGGAATACTGTGGATCTGCTCTCTCAAATTTTATTTCTTTATTCTCATTACTCGAATTTGAGATTTAGGATTAAGAAAATGTAGTGTCTTACTGTAATACTTATGAGAGTTTGGTACTAAGTTTTCTATATTATAACATGTAGGTTTTATTTTCAAATTCAAATTATAAAAATTGTTTGTGAAAATATGCTTAGTATGCTGATCGAGAGTTTTGGAACTTTTTTAAATTTTGATGAAACTATACTAATTGATTTGATAAAAAGTCCATAATTATGGGCTCTAACCAAATTTTTCATAATAGGATAGAAACCCTCGTTTGTAAAGTCTTGTGATTTTTTTATTTGATTTTTTTGACAGAATTATAATGACCGATTTAATCCAAACAAAATAATTATAACCAAATTAAATATTTCATGATCGATGGAACTTATATTATAATATCGAAAGACAATAGTAATGCGGATCGTCATCTCACATTATTTTCACACATAACCAAAAAAAAAAAAAAAAAAAAAAAAAAAAAAGTCCACACTCCATAGTGATTATTAAGTTTAAAAAGTAAGTGAGAAGTTCACACTCAACCCACAATTTAGTTAAAATTGCTAATGATTTTTTTTTTTTTTTTGGGGGTGGGGGGAGGAGGCATTTGAAAATGCAAGTTCTTGTAGGATTATAATTAGTGTCTTTAATTAGAAAAAAACAAAAATTGAAATTAGAATTAATATTAAAGTTGAGTCAAAATTGAAATTAAAAATTCCACCCCTTAAACCTCTTTCCGGCTAGGTTTCAAAAATCGGGCTTTTCGTGTAATAGTGAGAGAACAAATGAACCTCTCTCATCGTCCACCCTTCTCCAACCCCATTTTGGATCCAAATGCCAAACACTGAATTGCAATTTTGAATTTGAAAATTGCCACAAGAAATGATAATAATAATAATAATTAAAAATTAAGTGAGAGTATGAATTTGAAAATTAAGTGATTACTCAAAAATCTCTCTGTTTTTTTTTTTTTAAACACTTCAACTTTTGATTCATTAGTTCTAGTTCCATCTATCATGTACGCAAGTCATTTTAAGAAACAAAAGTGGAGTGATTGCTTCCTTTCCCCCCCCCCCCCCCAAAAAAAACAAACATTATTAAAAATAAACTCCTGAATGTTAGTTGAAATATGTTGTCATTTTCCATTCATGCACTGCAGGCCATGGTGTCTAACAAAGCTTCTTCCTAAACGGTAGACATAAAATTCAAATTCTTGGGAATGGACGTAAAATAATTAGGAGAACACACTTCAAAAAGCCTCTTCCAAGGGTACCCTTTTGCGTGATTTAAAGGGAGATGACCCCTGTTCTTTGAGGGATCCCAAACTGTGAACATGAACATGGTAACATTTATGATGATCATGGGGTAGGTTAGGTTTCATTTATCTTAATTTCTTTTAACTTACACTTATGTTTTTTTTAAAAAAATAAATTTCTTATAAAATTATCATTATATTTATAATTATTGTATTATTAATTTCTATCTCAACTCAAGTTTACCTGAATGTTCTTAAATGGAGTCATATTTATGATAATTACGTACCTCCCCTTCTACCTTATAATAGAATTGGGTTTGTGTCTCAGTATATATATAAAAAAAAAAATTATAATAACTGCATAGGCGTTGCTTGTAAATTTTCATGGCTAATGGTTATGACATCTACTACTTTAGTACAAAAGGAAAATCAAAGCCAACCACGAAGCTATACTCTTAAGCCTTTTTTTTTTAATTATACGAGATTTGAATCTCAAATCATAGAATTAGGAGAAATAATTATAACAACTAATCTGTTTAGTTTGTTTGACATCTTTGCCCTTCTTAGAATAGCATGTGAACTTTAACCCGTAAGGTCTAACTAGTCCTAAATTTTGATTTCCTACTTGACTCCCCATCCTCTTAATTTTCTTTCGCTATCTTCAAAATTACTCCAAACTAAATTGATGGGACTTCATGTGTGACTCTCATTTAGCAACTGCATTCCACGATTTTGCACTATTTATATGCCACCTCTTCTTTTATAAATAATTTCTATATTTACTTATAAAAAAAATTATATTTTTTTGACAAATTTTATAAAAAAATTGACGCTAGTTGAAAAATGTTAATGGATAGATTAAAATAAAATAAAGGATTCAAAAACTTCCAATTTTTTTCTCTAAAAAGAGTTTAATAAATTTCCAGGCACTATTACGAGCAGAGCCAACCCTACATGGGATCTCAATTTCAAGGTACGAGGGGGTAGAATCATAGATGATTTGATTCCTAGCTAGCTTAGGTTCCCAAATCTAGACATAACTTGCTACATAAATTCTTTTAAGTTTAGGTTGGAATTAAATGAAAAAATAAGTTGAATTCTCTGGTCAAGTCTAGAGAGAAGAGGGGGGGGGGATGTGGGTTTACTTTTTAATATATTTTTATGATTTAATCATTGTCTAATTTTTGAATTATTCAATTTTAATTGTTCTTTTATGATTCCGGTCCAAAAATATGTGAACCATAAGTAGACCGGTCTGGTTTTGACTTTCGTAAAATAGTATTTTTAATGCCTCAAGAAAAAGCATCTGCCTCTAATTTTTAAGGATTACTGGGTGGTTTAAATTCTTTTTTTATATTTATTTAATAATAGTAATATAATTTATAATTATGATTTGTTAAATGAGGAAATCACTTGCTTAGTCTATAAACTTTATCCTAATTCACAAATTAATTCTCAAATTTCAAAATGTAACGATTAACCGAAGATCTAAGTTTTCACAAATAATAACAAGTAAATCCTTCCGTTAGTAATAACGTCCTCGTGAACGTTAAATACCGACTTGCCTTCATGTGACATATGACGTGGTGACTCAAATTTTGAGTTTGGCTTCCAGCCGCGCGGTGACATGTCAGTACCATGCACATTGTCACGTCAACACTATGCTGACATAGCATGACATATCAACATTGGTCTCCTCTCTCGCTGGAAAGACATTCCTTTCTCTCCTCTCTTTCTCAGATTAAAACCCATTCTCACATTAATGTCCAAACATATAATCAATTACAACGAGAGCCCAAACCCACACAAGTCAAGCCCAAACACAACAGAGGCTTGTTTGTGCGTCTATGGAAAAGCAGAGTAGAGCAGAGCAGAGACAATTGAAGAGTGAAGATCTTAGAAATCTGAAGGAATTGGAAATAACTTTTGCAAGAATCGAATTAGAGAGAACTTTATTTGTCGGAACTTTCTGAGTTAGACAACCAGCGGCTTTGTGAGCTTTGAGCAGAAGAACTCATGTGAGTTGTTTGGCGTTTTTGGGTACATGGTACTGTCCTGTTAGCATATTGGTATATGGTACTATCACGGCAGCATCACTGAAGATGTGGCAATATTATGTATATGGCGCTAATATGTAATATATCAGTAATTCTTGTATCAAGATGGAAGCCAATTCAAAATCTGTATTATCACATTATTTGTTATGTGAAATCAAGTCAATAATTAACGGTTACGATAATGACGTGATTAACATAGGGATCAATTTGTTAACAATGGTAAAACTTAAGTCTTCAATCATTACATTCTAAAATTTAGAAGTTAATCTGTGAATTAGGCAAATAATTTCCTCTTTGTTAAATATCATTGCTCTAATCTTGGGAGGTAATTGACAAGGAAGGACTTTCGAACTTGACAAGTTACAGACAGCAGTTATCGAGACTCGAAATTTTGAAATACACCGTAATCTTTATGGCTCAGTGCGGGCACCGCGTCCACAATTCAAATTCAATCTTCTTCCTAACTGAGGGAGTTATTGCCCACTTACTCGTGTGTAGCTGACGTACTAAACACCTTGTCACTGTCAGTGCTCTGAACCACTCCCACTTCTGCAAAAACAAATGATATCTACCCCAATACCCACACTAGATTTTGGTTTTAATCTGCGTAAATTCAGACCAATCAGTTCAAACAAATCCCGGTTGTTGAGTGAGATATTATTCAAAGAGTTGTGCGGGTTAATTTATTTTTTTATTTTATTTATAATATTTTAAATGGAAATAATTTATTATAATAAATATTGAATTTTATGAATAAAAGCCATTTTTTTCACACAGAAAATAACCTTTTAGGTTGTGTTCCTTGACTAAAAGTTGGCGAGAGAGAGAATAAGCAAATAGTATTTCTTAAACTGGGAATAGGGTGACCCTTCTCAAACAAGTATGCACTGCATGTATATTTTCAAAAAAAAAAAAAAAAAATCATTAATTACATGCAACGATTATGGATGGAGGATATGACGTACTTGACAATAGTGAATCGATTCTTCACGTTATAATCGAGCACCGTTTTCTTCCCGACCAGAATAAATGCACTCTAGAGTTGCATTCGAACAAGACAACCTTTTTTTCCCCCAATTTTAAATTTCATTATTTCAATTTATCAGTTCAATGCATAAACAAACTTAGTTTTTTAAAAAAATAATAAAAAATTATCTATAGGTAAATTATATGTGGGAAAAATTTGATGCCAACTGTGAACTCACGAGAAAGCAAAAGGATAATTAATTATCTATATACTTAATAATTAAAATGACATTATTTTAAACAACATGACATAGAACAAGTGTCAATATGGGCACGGTTGGTTGGGCTTATTAATGAGGAAAACTAGAAAATCGGTGATCAACAAGACCCACGAGAAGACAAAGAAAAAAAGGGTATTCGATAAGGGTCTCAAGTTGACTCCCACTATTCTTATACTCAAATTTGAACTCGATTTATTTTGCTTGATTCTAAGTCGACAACTAGTATATAATAGGGTCTCAAACTCGACTTGACTATATAAAAAAATACTCGAACTCAATTCGAAAATTAGATTATAATATAATATATTAATATATTTTATTTTATTTTTTATATTATAATTATATATAAATATATATAATATATATTAATATATATAATCGAGTTATTCATCGAATTTCGAATATAAAATTATACTACCCAAACTCGACTTGATACATGATGAATTTGATTCAAATTCGATCAAACTCGAGTTGAGTCGAGTCATTGACCAAGGGTATACCAAAAACAGTTCCCCACCAAAACCCCCCCTTGCCTCCGGGTGGGTTAATGTAACCGTGCAATGGCCAAATTACGATCTCAGTACTAAGGACAGCTGGTTTTGTAACTAGGAGGCAGCAACAAAACACCCCATTACATAAGAATATCCCTTCAGTTTTATGGCTGTAACTTGACCCATTAATATATCATGTTAGGTTTTAGCGATTGATGCATCCACCCAATGAGACATGGCCCGTACGGATGAATACCGCAAAGTGCTGTCTGAGAATCAATAATCAAATTAAAATTCATATAAATTATTTGAATTAATAGAATAAAATTTCAAAATAAAGATTTATGAAATCTAAATAAAAATATGAGTTTTGTCAAAAACCATACCAAGTCTTTGATTTTGATTCCAATTCTAATTTTCAAATTTGAACCAAAGTTTTCATGTCTTAAAAGGTTTGGTGCATCATTCACGTGATGCACAACCTTTTTAAAGCTACCCAAGTCTACAAAACCAAAATCTGGTTCTCAAATTTTTTGTGGGTTGGTGGGAAATGTATGAATATATGGTCCTATCTCATCCATCAAGAAAAAAAAAATGAATATATGGTTGATAAACGTGTAAGTTTTTTTTTTTTTTTTGATATATAGGTAAGATTCGAATCCTAATCTATTATAAGGGGAAGGGGAAGTGGCATAAACGTGTAAGTTTGGCTGCCAATTTATTTACCCTTTTAATTGCTCGGCTTCCTGCTTGAGTCATTCGCTGCGCGACAGGCTCCCACTTGAGTTTTAAAGGTATTTTTTTAATAGTTTCTTCGAATGGTAGGATTTGAGAGACTTGTAGAGAACGTAATTGGTGTTTAAGAGGAGTGAAATTGTTGAGATTTGCTGCGAATGTGGACATAGGTGTTTTACAAAGGGTAGCAATTGGCTTTAATCATAGGCCCTCACCTCACAAAAGCTATTGTCATCTTTTCGAATTCAAGGATGATTCAGAAAATCATGATGGATGGTTTGGAAAATCTTATTTTCTCTCGATTAGTTTTTATTTCTAGAAAATTTTATGAAATACATTTAGGCATTTTCCCAAAAAAAAAAAAAAATCTCTTTAAAAAAAATGATTAAAATTATGCTTTCATTAATAATATTTTACACGAAAAAACTTATGTAATTTCAACTGAAGTTGTTAGCACCCCAGGTCAGTAGGACTTGCCGAATACGAAGGATAGCCAATGTTTAAATATATATATATATATCCTCAAAAATCAGTGAAAAAAAAGTCTGAGATCTAAGAGAGCAAACTGTTCACCAATTGAAGTAAGTAATCGTATTTAAAATTATATTCTAATTAATGTAATTCGAGTATTGTCAGATATAATTTAGAAGAAAACTCTCTAAATATAATCTTTTTTATTTTAAAATTGGTCAAAAATCTAACACATTTATTTATTAAATTAACTATACATCGGTAAAAATATCTCAAGGGATAAAGACAAGTCCATGATCATGACTCTCTTCCATCTACCTACATATCTTTTTCAATCTTTTTTCTCAGCAATTTCTTTTAATCATTTATTCCGTTTCCTTCCATTACGTATGTCTCTTAGTTTTTCTTTATTTATCAATTTTCTTCTAAGCCTTCTGTCTGAATTTCTTGAAGCAAGTATCAATTGTAATCTTCTGTCAAGGAGATCTTAAAATTTATACTCTACCAACTATCTTTTTTTTTTTTTTTTTTTATTACATAAGAATTTGAATCTGGATTTTTTAGATTGGGGGAATGGATCTTCACCATAATAAAATCTATACATACATACATACATACATACATATATATATATATATATACATATTTTCTATTTCATCAATATTCATCTCAGAGGCCTATGGAGTAGTCTGAAAGCCCATAATCGTCAAACACAATCCCTCTATTGCCTGAACCAATAAAATAATCACTAGATTCCACTTATGTTGATTTTCACTAAAATTTGCTGATACAATCAGCTAATTCGAAAATTGGTGAACGGAATCTGAACCTTAATTTTCTCAGTTAGGTTGTTATATGGTTTAGTAATTATATCAAAACTATTAGTAGTAGGAAAAAAATTGTATGACAACCATTTATTAAATGAAGATGAGAGCTGGAGATACCTGTGGAATTGACTTCGAAGTCACAAAAGATAAAAGGTAGTCATGAATTAGGTGGAAGAATACGTGGTTATGACTATGAGAAGTCGTGAGGTGAAGCTTCCTCCCAGAAAAATTAATTATTTCTAACTATTTTTTATCAAAGACGTTAATAAAAAATAGTTTTATGATAATAAAAAATAAAAATTATTTATATTTTTAATACCATAATTATTATTTTTCGAGTTGAGTTATTTGTAGCAACCCAACCCGGAGAATATTTTCTATCAAGGGCATATTTCTATAGCCACTTTATGATTTTTAGTGTAAGTGATTTAAAGTTTTTTTGTGATATTAAATAAATAACAATTTTAATGCAGATTAATTTGGACTAGTAGTAATAATGTTATATTTCGGGCACTAATAATGTTATTCTTTATGCTCAAAAATCATAATTCCTCACGAATTAAAATAGGTTCTTCATGTTAGTTGAGAACATAGCAGCTCTAGTAGAAAACAGTTGGATGAATACCAACGAGTCACCAAACTCTCTCAGAAAATTATGGAAATTGACAGTATTTTTCATGTCTAATATTTTTAAAGTGGAAAATCTTAAAGTAATTGATTGTCCCCTCTTAGAATAGGAAAAAAAATGCATAAAAAATGTGATTATCATTATAATATTTTAACTACTAGCTTGTTTAAGTTTTCCTTGATTTGCCTTTATTTTATTTATAATATTTTTTAATTAAAGTGAAAGATTTTTAGCTAAGAATATAAAGTTTTGAAAACAGAAATCGAAATCTTTACAAAGAATCAAAATTTTATTACACTATTAATAATTTTCATATTTAATTTTTGTTGAGTTTAATTTTAAGTTTTCCCTATGTGAACTAATTGGCTTTATCATTTTCAAATATATAAGTCTACTAGTCAGATTTGTTCCCACGTTGACAGAATTTCCTCACCAGCAAGCTAAACCGTGTTCCAGTATTGTATTCTAGCGTTTTTATTTTTATTTTTTTTTAAAAAAAATCACAAATAATTTAACTTTTTTTCTTGTCCATGAAGAAACCAGGCAATTTGACGCTGTCATAATTTCATTCTCAACGGTCCCCTGACTCCCTCTCTCTCTCTCTCTCCCCACCCCCGCAAAACTAGGCCAGCGCCCACAGTTGCTCGTTTGAGCTTCTCCAAGCACTCGCACCTTGATTTCAATATGGATACCATAGCATAATAATACGGCCAAATCTTTAATGCTAGCCATCTTCCTCCTCTTAACCATAAAAAAGTGAAATGAGAACTTTCCAATTCAAATTCAATGCTCTCTCTCTCTCTCTCTAGAAAACTTTTGTGCTTATAAACCCTTTCTCCACCCCGTGAACTAAAATTGCACGAAACAATCTCCACATTGAGAACCCATTTCTCTCTCTCAAAAGCAAATTCCAAAAACCATGAAGTCACTGACAAAGATAAAGCTCCTTCAACTCACAATAGCAATATTCCTAATCCTCATACTCGTTCTCCACACACTCTACTCCCATCTCCTCCGCCACTTGATCCTCATCAACCCCACAATTTCTCTCTCTCTCCTCTCCCTCACCCTCCTCTCTCTTCTCTACTACCTCTCCAACCGCCCCAATCCCATCTTCCTTCTCAACTACTCCTGCTACAGACCCACCCCGGACCGCAAATGCAGCTTCGAAGTCTCCGAATACTTCGTCTACAAAACCCAGAAATACTCCCCAAAATCCATCGACTTCATGCGTGGAATCTACCTCAAATCCGGCCTAGGAAACGAAACCTACGCACCCCCTTTCATTTTCGAGACAGGTGATCATAACGCCAAGCTTTGCTCAGCTATTCAAGAGGCAGAGGAAGGCATGTTCACATCAGTAGATTCTCTTTTGAGAAAAACCCAAATCCACCCATCGAAAATCGACATGGTTGTTGTCACTTGCGGAAGCTTCTCACCAACTCCTTCACTTTCATCTCTCCTCGTCAATCACTACAAGCTTAAATCCGACGTGAAGACCTATAATCTAAGCGGAATGGGGTGCAGTTCCGGCGTGATATCAATTGATCTAGTGCATAACATTCTACAAACGTCCAAGAAAATCCAATATGCATTGGTTGTCGTCACCGAAAACATCAGCCTCAACTGGTATTTCGGAGACGACCGTTCCATGCTCGTCACTAACTGCATTTTTCGCGTAGGTTGTGCTGCCGCAATTCTAACCAACGACCCAAGTTGTTCCCCACATGCGAAAATGCAACTCCTGCACACCCTCCGCACCCACCACGGCGCCGACGATTCAGCGTACCGTGCTGCCATGCAAGAAGAAGACATCAATAACAACGTTGGAGTATCCCTTACCAAGGATTTGATTCGCGTTGCAGGCATGAATTTACGCGAACATATCCGTATATTGGCTCCTAGAGTTCTCCCACTAAGTCAGCTCATCAGTTATGCCTATTCCGTGGTGATGTCCGCGGTGATGACGGCGGCGAAACCGGTGGTACCGAACTTCATGACAGCGTTTGAGCACTTGTGTATTCATACAGGAGGGAAAGCAGTGATAGAGGCAGTGGAGGCTGTTTTGAGGTTAAGTGATGAGGTGACTGAACCGGCGAGGATGAGTCTGCACCGGTTTGGGAATACTTCTAGTAGTCTTGTGTTTTATGAGTTGGCTTATTTTGAAGCAAAGAATAGAGTTAAGAGGAATGATAGGATGTGGATGCTTGCTTTTGGAACTGGGTTTAAAGTTGGGAGTTTGGTGTGGAAATTTTTGGGTGATTCCAGTTATGAGAGTGATAATCCTTGGAATGATTGCATCCATAGGTACCCTTTGAAGGCTTGGTGAGCGGAATAAAAGAAAAATAAGAAAAATTATAGATCGTCTGAGTGACATATTATGATTAGCTGAAGAAACAGAAAAATAGCAAATTATATGTGGGGTCTGCTTTTGACTATAAATAATAAATATTTTTGAACTGAAAAATAGGTCTTTATAGAAAGACTTTAAAAGTCATTTTTATGCTTATATAATGCTACTTAGCCAGGTTATTTATATAATTGTTCGGCCATTGTTGGTGCTATATATTTATTAAAATTATAAGTAGTATGAGTTTTGAAAGGCTCAGAAAAATACTTGTACTTTTAATAAATTAGCACCACATTATTATTGCAGAAATTGTAAAATACTTGACTAGCTATCATTATTATTGTTGTTATTTTCTTTTCCAGTGAATAATTTGCCAAGCAAAGTTACTGTTATGTTGTTATTTACATTGTGAGTCTCGTACTTTTATTGTTCGTCTACTTATTATTGCTTTAATGCACAAGTTCAAAGTTAAAGATACTTTTCTCTTTCTCAGTATGGATTTCTTCCCATAGTATTGATATCTCAACATACACATTGATTTTTGAAAACTTGATTCCTTAAGGTCAGAGATGGCACATCTAGTAATTTGGTAAATTACTGTTTTAAAGGACATTCGACATTATTTTCGTTGGCAGTATATAGACAGAGGGTTTTTTTTTTTAAAAAAAAAAAAAAGCATGAACAATCAGTGGTGGAGATTCATGAAACATCAGAGTTGATAATAATTTAAAAAGTAAATTCACAGTTGATAGTATGAACATACTAAATATCAGTGTAACGATGTATACGTGACAAAAATATGACTCGTAGTATTATCTATTTAGGGAGGGTTGTAATATGTAAGACACAGGGTTTGTACATGACACGAGAAACTTCACAAGTGAAGGTACCAAGAAGCGGGACAACTATGGTGCACCTGCACAGCGAATGTTGAGACAAAATTTTGATCAATAATAGGCGGGTTAGTGGCAGATAAAAACTTGTTCTCTCTAACCACTCTCATTACGTCTGTTGATCCTAATTTTGGCAAAAGCAAACAACCTCCCCAAAGAACTTCCTCAATTAATATCCTCATTTACCCCCATTGGCACTCTCACTCACTAAATGCGAATGGATGTGTGACAACTGCTGCACTGTTGCCAGATGCTTTTGAATTCAAGGGTTGGTCTGAGGTCTGATCTGAGCCCTACATTAAGCAATGGATCCACCTACCCACCCCTACGAAGTCAACTCACATCCCAATTTTGTTGATAGGAAAAATGCGTTCTATCTTCTATCTTGATGAAGCATCAAGGCCTCGGCAATTCCATTTGGTCTCTAATTATTATTATTATTATTTTAAATTCCTCTTCTTTTTACTTGATAATCGCTTCCACTTCTCGAAACATAGCCCCAAAAAAGGAACCTTGACGTATGAGCCAAGGATCCGTGGCACTAGGTTGCCTCCGTTGCCTATGTTTTTTCGATACAAGTCATAACCAGCATAGAATTTGTGGTTATATATATATATATATATATATATATATATATATATATATATATATATATATATATATATATATATATATCTCTTTAATGTTGGGCGCCATCTTTGGCACAAATATTTTAAGACGTGAAAGTAAGTGGTTATAGAATAATTTAATTGTCAATGATTTATAGTTTAACTATAGTTTAACTGGTTTCGTCTTTATAGTTTAAAAATCTCGAGTTGAAATTTCTATATGTAAAATAAATAATCCAATTAATCCAAGTATATAAGTTATAAATTACGAGTACCAAAGAATTACATAGAGTCTGTGTGAAATAATAAATTTGAGTGATTATAATATTTAAAATTAATAAAACCCTTTAATGTTGGTGAACTTGGAAGAGTCTGAAGTGACTGTGAATACACAGTATGGATACTTGTTAAGTAGGAAATCTCTCGAGGCTTCTCCAAATTTTGTGCAGTGATTAGTGAAGGGCTTCACTTGATGATTAAAAGTTGTAAGAAAGATCAGATGCTGTATTATTTGACCAATCAGAGGCTACCGGGAGCAGTTCCTAATGCCAATCACAACCCATAATGAATGGCATTTCTCGTGAGCAGATTTTCCGACCAAACTTATTGCACCCATTGGTCCAAATTTTGGTAAAGACAAATACCAACAACCAAACCACTTTGTGAATAAATCACGAGAACAAATATCATATGAGTTTCTTAAAAATAATTTTATTTCTTTATAGAGAATTTTGATTTTTTTTATTTATAAGATTTTATAATTTTTTATAGAAAATTTCAAAATATCATAAATAAAATATGATAATAATGGCATTTCTCGTGAGCAGATTTTCCGACCAAACTTAGTACACCCATTGATCCAAATTTTGGTAAAGACAAATACCAACAACCAAACCACTTTGTGAATAAATCACGAGAACAAATATCATATGAGTTTCTTAAAAATAATTTTATTTCTTTATAGAGAATTTTGATTTTTTATTTATAAGATTTTATAATTTTTTATAGAAAATTTCAAAATATGATAAATAAAATATGATAATACAAAAACTGAATTGAACCAAATGGAGTGCGAGGAAGCTTCCAAACACCCTTGACCGTAGTCCCTGGCGACCGACTAAAAGCACCCACCAAATGCAACTCGGCGTATGGTATATAATTCCTGCTCCTGGACAGTTTTCACATGGTTTAGAGGGTGTGTTTCTGTATCTGAGCTCTCAATCCCATAATCTCAAGTTTCAATCTTCAAATGGCCACGGTTGGAGGTAGTCATTTATATATATATATATATATAATGAGATTTAAACCCAAATTAAAGAGTTTGCGAAGAAGAAATATAATTACTAAACTGTTTTTTTGAGAACGAAGGTAAAGTCGTTCGATCTCGGCTCGTGTTTCTCAACCCGATGAAAAGTAAAAATTTCACGGATTTGCTTAAATAATGGGTCTGGGCCAATTTCTTGAGTCATGCACTATTAATGAAAAGTAGGGGCATTACGTCTGTGTATTACCATTGTCATTAAGTTGATGATTAATGAATGATTGGGCAAAATAGAACCGGCAATGTAGTAGTTGGAAGCTCAATTAATGGCTTCTGATTATAATTAAGAATCTAAGATTGTTCAGGAAGAAACTTATAAGCTTTTAAATGTCAGTATAATCTTTGGTGATTCAAATACACTCAATCATGCTAAAAAATTTTAAAAATTCATATATAGAATTATG
Source organism: Dillenia turbinata (assembly GCA_037126225.1). NCBI lineage: Eukaryota > Viridiplantae > Streptophyta > Magnoliopsida > Dilleniales > Dilleniaceae > Dillenia > Dillenia turbinata. The sequence continues at coordinate 9,549,649 of JBAMMX010000005.1, forward strand.
AGAAAATGCTATTAATAATTCTGAAATTATTTTATTGTTATATATTAATTTTATTTAATGCCACCACCTTGAAAAAGAAAAATATTTCTAATTTCGCTGGTGGCCGGTGCCATATATATATATATATATATATATATATATATTTTGCAATTTAATTAAGTTTCAAATGAAAAAATGATAGTCGTAATAAAATCTAAACATGAATTGAACTATTTTTTGATCCATCTATCTGGTCTTTTGTGAACTTAATGACCTTTTTAAGACTTTTATCATAACCTACCCGATTTAAATTAAATGAATTTAAAAATTTTCTGAAATCTATCATTCTTTTTAATTGGTTTAACTCAAATTGTTTTGGAAGTCTGGATATAAAAAAAAAAAGAAAAAGAAAATTATTAAGCTTGACTCCTTTTCATTAATATTTTACATGGCCCGAGTCACCCAAGTCTACCCAAATGCTCAAGTCTATTTGTAATGTGGTGGTGGGCAATGGTAGCCTAAAAAGCCATGGGCAAGGGCTGAAAGGCTATACTCTTTTCGTGATGCAATTATTTACATATATAAAATTTCATTATTAATTTACGATTTGGAATATATTTTCATCAAAATCCATTTATTTTTAATAATGTTATTTTGACACGATATGAAATACATGTTTTCGAACTCCTATGTAAATTTTGGGAAATACCGGACATATTTCCTACTGTGGAAGATTACATCATGCATTTTGTTGCCCATATCCTGTGCGTTACTTATTTCATAAGATTGTAAATTTTCGCCGAAGAATTAACATCTAAAATTGAAAAATAAATAAATAAATAAATCAAGCCGTAACACCATTTCCAAAAAAAAAAAAAAAAGGATTAATGGTGCAATAAAGGGACTTTCGCTTCTAATGCATTGCAACTCCTACAACTAATTATTTTTAATTTGATTCAATTAATATTTTCCTTTAATATAAAAAAGAGAGAGAAAAGAAAGAGAGAGAGTAGGCAAGGGGTTGCATGGATACAAGTTATGCCTTGGAATGAAAGATAATTCCGAACATGAATATTTTTAAAACATAAGATTTGAGATCAAACGAAGCCCAATGGTTGAGATAACAAGATTATTAAAGATGGACGGGTGAAATTACAACAAATGCACAAATAAACACATCCGATGGTTGAGATTATGCATGTCTTAAGACATAAGGTGTGGGATTAAGCGAAACCCAATAGGTCTTAGGATATTACAAGCTTCCCCCCTTCAAGAACTCCACGTTCCCGTGGACACATACTGGAGAGTACCACTGTGATATCAAGTGTACCAACCTCCTAATAGGAATAGGAGTCCCATTTGGTTCTTTAGATCTTCACAACAATCTAGTACATATGACTGATCAAGCCAATGGGTTTAATGATATTAGTGTCACGGCCTTTAACAACAAGTTTGCCTTGAACAAAAATCTGTTAGCAAAATTAAGAAGATCCCTTTTTTTTAGCAGTGATGTTGTAACACTTTACAAGTAGAAGTTGAACCATCGCACCCAAAGCTTTTGAACTTGAAGAACCCCAAACTACATTTTCGACCTCAGTTTTATTCAAGGGAGATTGATGCGAGGAATCAGTCTAGGCGACTCATTCTGGACCAATTTGAATCTAAGTTAACTTTTTTCCTTTGGCAATTAGGCTAGAAAACTCCCTCCTTTTGAATCGTGTCCAGGCCCCTCAGATTGAAACAAAGATCTCCATGGCTTAGTCAAGCAGCTCTAACCCTGAAATCAATTTCTTGAGCTAAATCCTGATCCATTTTCATGTCCTCTGATTCTTGTGTTTTCTTGTATGGAAGGATTTTAATCCCCATCATAAGACCGCTAGGAAGAATTTCTTGTGTTTTCTTGTAAGGAAGGATTTTCATGTACTTTCCTAAAATCCTGTACTTTCCCAAGTTTGCAATTTCTAAGTTTCTCATCTGTTTGCAGCTTTTCTGGTTATTATTTTTTTTTTGTATTAAATGAGACTCAAATTCGAATCTATTACAACGGAAGAAAAAGAAGGTATCACTTGATAGAGCGACATGGAAGCCCAGTGGGCCCAACGTGGAAGCCCATTGCCTGGCTTGGCTAATCAAAACAAATAGAGCAACATGGCATGGCATGGCATCCCCAACTTATTCAAGAGAATTAAATACCGTGTGTCCTGCTTTTGGCTATCATTGTCCTATCCTAGGTTGTTGTAATATGTCACAACCCGATCGTCTGATTAGAAAATTAGAGCAGACGAGGCTTATTTCTTTTTAGAGCAGGAAAACAAAGTGTGCAAAAGTAAAAAACAGAGCACGACTATGACAAGGAACACAAGCTGTATTTTCATAGTGGAGGTGAGTGAAAATCACAGGAGATGATCCGGGGAGAGAGAAGGGAAGTAGAGAGAGAGAAGAAAGAGAATTAAGAGAGAAAGAAGTAGAGAGAGAGAGAGAGAGAAGAAACAAAGGGAGAGGGAGAATTTCAGAGAACATTTCTAATAACATCCAAGTCTGTCTATTCCTCTTCCTTCAGTTTTTTTTATACAATTTATTCAACTAATTTCCTAACAGCATAACAATCTAAGTGCTTACAATTGCAACCAATTACCTACTTCTGTTTCTAACAGTTGGATTGGTCTGAAAATGGTTGGATATAGCCGTTGTATTTGAATGGCCCACCCTTCATCGTTACATAATAACTATTAACCATAAAGGTTAATAGTTAATTATGATTAATAAAAATAATTAGCGGTTAATTGTGAAATTAGTTAGTAAGATGGTTAGTAGTTAATGAGGTTGATAGTTAATTAATTGAAATGGTTAAATAATTAGTAATATTAGTTAGTAAAATAATATGAATAGTAATTCAATATATGTAATAAGTATGAAATGAAATAGAATTGAAATCTCTCTCTCCCCCTCTTTGTATTCTCTCTTTCTAGTCTCTCTTTAATTCTTTCTCTCTCTATTCTTTCTATCTTTCTCTATCTTTTTACCCATTCCTTTGAGTTGGATTGTTACTGATGTTTTACTTTATCAATAAGCAAGGCGAGCTAACATGCTGCAAATATCAACGGTGATGTGAAATGCTATATTTATTTCTCATTTACGTTATGCCTTTTTTTTTTTTGGTTGCGAACATTTACGTAATGTTTGTATGGATGAGGTAGAGAGAGTAGTCATACCAAATGGTGGAGACAGTAGTCCAAGATATCCAAGACACATAATTGACGTAGATGCAACACCATTTACCACTCATAATCCTAGGTCATGATTATGGGTCTGTTTACAAGAAAAAGGCTTTGGGCCTAGTAGCCCAAAGATGAGTTCATGTGCCTCATGGACGAAGATCTATGGCCCAAATTCATTTTTGTTCTAGAGGGCCAACAATGGGGCCCATTTGCACGAGTAACGAAAACGAAAACATTAACGAGGGAATCAATGCAATCCGTTGAAAATCCGCGGGACAACAATCTGGCGACTAATAGGCGTTAAAACAGAGGAATTCATTTGTGAAGATAAGATGCAAAGCCATCCCTGTAAGTCTCTCTCTCCTCTCAATTCATTTCCATCACTACACACCTTCAAAACTGTAAGCATCTTCAAAATCCCTATTTTAAAAGGCCCTTCTAAAACCCTAATTTTTCGCAAAAATTCCCCACTTTGGGGAAGAAATACTCACATTCCCTTTTGTTCATCAATCGGTGACTCTGATGAATTCTCGAATACCCAGTTGCGGGAAACCCCAGAGAATGATAAATTTCAGGAGCTTGATGAGCTTGAATTGCTGGGTAAGCCTAGTCCAAAGCCTGTGAATAACGGGTCCGTCTCAGAATTGGAAACTGAACCTTCGAAACCTGATAAGGATGAGGTTTTGGCTCCATTCTTGAAGTTTTTTAAGGGTGGTGATTCATTAGAAGGAGGAAATTTAGAGGATGGCGTGTCAAATTCAAAAAGTAGCGTTAAGCCAGAGAGTGATGATAAGGTTCAGGTTGAGTATTATCAACCAAAACCCGGCGATTTTGTGGTTGGCGTTGTGGTTTCTGGGAATGAAAACAGGCTTGATGTGAATGTTGGGGCTGACTTGTTGGGTTCAATGTTGACAAAAGAGGTTCTTCCTTTGTATGATAAAGAGCTTGATTACTTGTTATATAATGCGGAATGGGATGCTGAGGAGTTTATGGTTCGAGGAAAAATGGGAATTGTGAAGAATGAGGATGCAATTAATGGGCAATTGATGGCTGGAAGGCCTGTTGTAGATCCTGGGACTGTTCTGTTTGCTGAGGTTCTTGGGAGAACACTCAGTGGTAGGCCTTTGCTCTCTACACGGAGATTCTTCCGGAGAATTGCTTGGCATCGAGTGAGGCAGGTTCTTTTCTTACTTATTTTGCATTTGTCTCATTTTTTTTTCGCTTTACCTTTAATTAATTGGAGATTTGATTATTGGCTACTTGGTTGTCTAGCCTTAACTTTTGAAATCTAATAGCGTGATAGTTCTAGTAGATATAATGTGTAACGTTTATTGCTCACAAGCCTAGCTTAGACATATTACTTGAGAAATTCAATGAACAATGCTTCCTACCTTTGTGTTTTATGTTGAATTTTACTTATGAAGTCTTATATATTTAGCAGATAAAACAACTTAATGAGCCTATTGAGGTTAATATTACTGAGTGGAATACAGGTGGTCTTCTTACAAGAATTGAGGTTTGGAGCTTCTTCTTCTTATATGAATTGAGTTTTAAGATTACATGAATTTAGGGTTTGCTTTTGTCTCAGTGGGATCAATTTGATTTTTCAGGGCTTGCGAGCTTTCCTTCCTAAAGCTGAGTTGATGAACAGAGTTAATAGTTTTACAGAGTTGAAAGAAAATGTATGTTGAGATTCCTTTATATTGCCACTCTATATTTTGCTCATCGATGCTTTTATATTTTTTTGTTAGGAGGATGTGCATGCTTTTTGCTTCCATTCACATTCTCATGGTGAATCTTATACTTCATTTGAGTGTCGAGGCATGGATATACTCATGTTTTGATGACTCATACTCACGTTTATTTAAACTAAAAACATTACCTGGTAAAGAGTTAGCCTTATGGGAAAAGGAGGACAGCTCTATGCTTCTCCGTCTCTTTTCTTTGAAATGTCATTGTAGCTTTTTTCCCCCCTGATTCCTTTTTTTTCTTTCCTTGAGCTAAAGAAATAATGAAGAGAGCCAAGGGGGTCCAACATTGTACAATAAAGAGACTAAGTTCAGTCTAGTCAATAACACCATTATTTTTTTACTATTTAGATAAATAAGTATGCTTAACGAAGATAACTTCGGAATACAATAAGGAGGGTAAGGCATCCTCCTAAGATTTGACTTCCTAAAAGCTCCCAAAGCAAATAACCCAAAGAAGTGCTCAGTCATTCATATTCCATTCAATCAGTATTGGTGGTATTAACACATTTGAGAATGTCTTTCCAGCATTGTACAGCTCTTTGCTTGTTTTGCCTCATTTTTCTTGAGCTCCTTAATTTCTGTTATGGGAAAGTCTTAGTTTGTTAGGCCCACCCTATGATCTTAGGATATCCCAAAGTTTGATTCCATATAAACCAAGACACCAAGGAAGGCTTATTAGATTGATAACAAGAGACAGTGCTTTGTTTTGTCTCCTATGTAAAAGTTTTTGGAATTTATCCAACTGAGAACCATAGACCAGGTACAGAGTGGAAAATGACCTTCGTTTTCCAAAAACTATAAAGAGTTCATGTGGCGTCTGAGATTAGCATGTTTTAGAAAGTGCATCTAGCTGAAAGAGGTACATTAACAAGGAACAGCTCCTTTAAAACTCAACTTTCCTGTTTTGTTCCTCTGGTAGGTAGGGACTAGTTGATGTGTCACTTCCTTTGGCGTGTGCATTGATGGTTTTGGGAAGGTGGGGAGACATGGTGTTGGATGATGGATGATGACAGACCCTTTTTTCTGGTCCTCATTTTATTTTCCTCTTCTTTTGCATAAGTTGGGGTGGGGAAGGGAATTCTTTGGGAGTTGAGTGAGGTGCCACAAGGTGGCATTCTACAGATGCTTGAAACCATGGCCTAGAACTGGGAAAATACCGGTTCCCCTTCTCAGGTAGTTTGCCATCTTGCATTAGTTAGTGTTTTCTTTGTAGAAAATCATGGGGGAATTTTCTTTTGTGATTATATTCTTTGCTATGACTGAATCAAACTCTTGGTTTCTTGGTGTAGGTTGGGCGTCGATTACAAGTGCTAATTAGCAGAATAAATGAATCTACGAATGACTTAATACTAAGTGAGAGGGAAGCTTGGGTCAGTTTTGACATATGGCCTTTTGTTAATGCTTTAACTATGCAATTTGTAGTTGTTTCTGATTTGTGTTCAAATTTTTATATCTGGATTTATCTACAGCTGCTGAATTTGCTAAATTTTATTACAGGAAATTCTACACCTCCGGGAGGGAACACTTCTGGAAGGAACTGTTAGAAAGATTTTTCCTTATGGGGCCCAAATAAGGATCGGTGAAACTAATAGAAGGTAAGTGGAAGCTCAATCTTTGTCTTGCAAACTTGATATGGGCCTTTTAAACTTCTTGTCATCAAATGCCTTGTGTTAAGGAAAACTACTGCGTCTTTCTCCCTCTCCGAATTAGTAGACTTATGGTTGACATGGTTGTGAATAAATCTATGAGTAAGAATCCAATTCGTTAGGAATAGTCAGGAGCATTGGTTTCCTTTAACAATTATATGTTTTAGTTTTTCGATAATGTTCAATAAACATTTTCCAGATGGTCATTCAGTTTTTTAAGTGAGTGTGAGGAATATGAAGCTTTGAAGGTAGAATGAGTTGGAAGAAAGGATGAGCTTAAAGCTAAAAGGGTTGACTTCTCTTAATAATCTCTCTTTATAGATTTAAAGTAACAATTATTAAAGTAACAATTAGGGTTTGTTTCTTAGAGCGGAAATGATAGAGGAGAATATTTTGTATGTAGAGTTTTATTTTAGGAACTCAAAATTTTTAATATTTTTGCAGGGGAGAGGGAGAGGGGATATTATAGTCATCAAAGGGGTAGTAAGTACGGGTATTTAACAATTAGGTAAACTATTACCTCATTTAAGGGTATAACATTTCCCTTTTGATGCAAATGTTGGATCCGGGATTAAAGGGAAACTATATACGGTTATAGAGTACCAGACGTGTGTGACTTATGTTGTACCCATAAAAGATTTCACTTATAATATATCAAAATATATATTTCAGACTTTGCAAGTTCATCCACATACACTAAAAATTAAGAGTATATAAATTATATACGGTTATAGAGTACCAATTTTTGCTCATAGTAAATTTTAGAAAATCACTAGGTCTTGTTCACTGCTATCCCCCCTACACTAACTACAATTGAATTTGGAACTTATCCGAATCTGGATCTTATCCGATGATCAAGGTAAATCATTTCCAACAATTAAAAAACTTATAAGTTATAGTTTAAATCTTGATGAAACGTTTAGTTTCATTAATCAGCTATAAACAATTTTCTTTAGGTTGATATAATCATGATTCATACCTTCTTATGCATCATCTAACCAATCGCATACACAAGTCACACACATTAAACCAATTGGACTTTGTGCACACACAAATATGTTTATCTACTTAAATAATTAATACAAATATTATCTTAATACTGAGAAGTTAATGCATAGTCTTTTGAACATACAAAATAATAAAAGATAGTGGATAATTAGGATCAAACCCCAACATCTAAAACACGATGTGTGTTACTATACAACATCCTGCATGGCTTGTGCTTGGTATATGTGGAATAGATTGAGGGGAAAATATTAGAGAAGAAAGATAAAGGTGGAAAAGAAGCCTAGGTAATGCCTTTCCCTTCATTTTATTTTCTCTACAATCAGACCATTGTTTTTCTCCATCTAAAGAAATGCCAAATATGAATTCTCTCTCTCTCTCTCTCTCTCTCTCTCTCTCTCTCTCTTACAAACTATACATATTAGTTTTCTCTACCTAAAAAAAAATGAATCTAATATTGATTCTCTCTGTGTAAAATTAAACTCATTAGTTTCTAATGAAAAAAAAAAATTCAATTGAAATTCTCTTTTTCAAATTATCTATAAAAAATCAATTTAATTTAGATTCTTTATCTCAAACTAAATGCATAGTTTTCTCTCTTAAAATTAAAAAAAAAAAAAAAAATTCCATTTAACCTATATCTTGTCTCTAAACGCATTGGATTTCTAAAACTAAACTCTCTCTCTAAAGGAAAAAGTCATTTATTTTGGAATTCTCTCTCTCTAAGCTTGTTGATTTTCACTTTCCTCTAATAAAAAAAAATAATTTCTCTCTTTAAAAGTAAATACTAAACACATTAGTTTTATATCTTTGAAAAAATTAATTTATTTAAATTTTCTCTTTCTAAATGCATTGTTTTTGAGTTGTCTCTTACCAAAAAAATAAAATAAAATCAAATAAAATCAAATTTAGTTTTTCTCTCTCTAGGACAAAGTATATTAATTTCTCTCTCTAAATTGTACCACATTAGTTTTCTCTCTAAAAATTATTACTATTTTCATTTCTCTCTCTAAATACATTGAGAACTTCTCTTTTAAAAAATTTATTTTAAAATTGTCTTTCTAAACACATTGGTTCTAATTTTTTTTTCAAAAAATCTAAATTTATTTTTTTTCTCATAAACTAAACATACTAGTTTTCCATCTCTAGAAAATCTATTTAATTCACATTTTCCCTCTCTAAATGAATTGGCTTTTAAGTTTTCTCTCTCTATTTTGTTTTTAATTTCTCTCTGAATACATTGGTTTTAAATTTTTTCTCTCTATAATAACTAAATTCAATTTCTCTCTCTCTCATAAAGTAAAGACATTAGTTTTTTTTTCCCTCCCAAAAATATTCAATTGATTTAAAATTTTCTCTTTAAATGCATTGGTTTTAAGTTTTTTCACTAAGGAAAAAAAAAACAAAAACAAAATTTAGTGTTTCTCTCTCTAAAATTAAAAACATTAACTTAGTTTATTATTTCATTTTAGGAGCGAGTGTCCTTTTAAATAGGTGAAAAGTGGAATCCCTTTATCCCATTTTGGGGATGCTATTATCCGGTTTATAATATCCCAACTTGAATTTTGCACTCCAAAGAAGGAAAAATGGGATAAAAAGTTATCCAGTTAAGTTTTAGAATCCTTTTTACCCTACACAAAACGCTACCGTAATGTCAACTTTGTAAAATGTGCTCATCTATTACTTCCCCTTGTACCAAACAGAGCCATAAAATCTTCTCAATTATCCACTTGTTGGCCATCTTATGTCCCTGTTCCTACAATTTGGTCTGGTTGAGTTGCACAGATACGAGTAATGAATAAGTTGTAAATGCATTGCACTAGGTTTAGCCTTTGTCCTCTAGATCTTTATCTTCTTTGGATCTCCTTTGATGTGTTAAAATCTTCTGTTTTTCCAGTGGACTGCTGCATATTTCAAACATCAGTCGAGCTCGAGTTACCTCTGTGAAGGATGTGCTTGCAGTGGATGAGAAGGTGAAAGTACTAGTTGTGAAGTCAATGTTTCCAAACAAAATATCTCTCAGGTAAACAGGGAAAATTACTGTGTTGGTGCAGGTTATGCATTTCTTATATATATATATATTTGACTCTATGAAGATTAGTGCTTTTACTGTCAAATGATCTAATTTCCAACTTGAAGCACTATGATGTCTGGGTTTGAAGGTGGCCTTCGAATTCTTTACACCAGTATCTAGGAATTTCTAAGTTCTAACCACATATCTGCCAAGTCTTCCACTGTATTGGTGGTGCTGTGAGTCCATGGAAAGCTTGTCAGGATTTTTTTCCTCTTCATACATTTTTTCATACCTTCCAACTCCAGACACCCTTGAATATGGGTGTTTTCGCTCATGTTGATTCACATCACCTCTTTTAGCAGGACACTCACCAAGTCTCCCACAGAGGCATATAAGCCCTGGAATCTCTCTTTCTGTTTCTCTGATTTATTTGGGGTCTCGAAGTCTATCTCACATGTTTAAATGGCTTTAGATATTAGATTAACTAGCACAAAATTTGTCATTTCTTCACAGTATTGTTATTTCTAATGCATTGTCATCTTATCCACCTCCAGTATTTTGTGCACCAGGACCAACTTTCTTTCTGTCAACTTCACTTTTGACCCCAAATGATTCTGAAATTCTGAAGTAGATATCTCATGCAAGCAAGCTGGATATAGCACAACCAAACATGATGTTACCCATCTGCCAAGAATATTAACCAATAAACTTAACTCCTGCCCCAAGAAGTTGAACTCCCTCTGCCCTTCCTATCACCCAATTCCGTTCAAAATTTCCATGAGGAGAATTTGAGCTCCATGACTAGAAACCTTGACCATGGTATGCAAGTTTTTGTCTAGACTGTCCATCATTCTTGGAACCCTCAATTAAAACTTTTGTGGGATTCATTGGAGATTCAATTGAATGAGAATAACAATAATAACAAGAGTTCAAAGAGATAGGTTTCTTCAAAGTTGAATGATGTTTTGGGTGATAATGGAAGATGGTTATATCTGCGCTGCATTATTGTTTGCCTCGACATACTGTTGAATTTGGGAGGAATTTTCTTTCAGAACCCCTTGGAAAATTTGTTTATTGCAAATAGTGGGTTATAGTGGTACTTCCTTTTTTTCTGCTTGCAGTATTGCTGAGCTTGAAAGTGAGTCTGGTTTATTCATTACAAACAAAGAGGTACTTGCACCTTCATGATTTTTTTATTTATTTCTTCTTTAAGACACAAAACAGCTTCCAAAGATTTTAACATCCAGGAATTTTGGTTATTAGGACTAACATTTTTGTTTCAATGTAAGCAGAGAGTTTTTTCAGAGGCTGAAGAGATGGCAAAGAAGTTTAGACAAAAACTACCGGCTTTATCAGTAACTCAGAAATTCGAACAACTTCCTAAGGATCATCTCCCTTTTGAGGATGAATCGAATTTGTACTCAAATTGGAGATGGTTCAAATTTGAAAGAGATAATGAACCAAATGATCCATAAGCTTGGTCCCGGCAATGACTCATGCCTGGATGCTGGGTGTTGGCTGTGCCCTGCAAAGTGTGAGGATGGAAAAACCCTAATTGGCATCTTTTCATCCTAATGCTATCAAAGTTTAAATAGTTCCGTCTGTTGCTGCTGTTGCTGATGCTGCCCAAACTCCTAATGCAATTCAAACTGGGGCCAGAGATGTTTGATTGGTGGAAGTTGATGGTTATTCCAGATCATGAATTTTTCTTATCCAAGTTGTATAAGGATTTTAATTTGATCCAACATTCATCTTGGTAATTTGAGCTGTATACATTACGATGTCTGCACATTAAATTTAACTTATAGCATCACCAGTTTTTAGCTTCTTTTGCTGTGTCATGAAGTTTTTGGTGATCATTCATCACCTTAATGCATGCTCTCCTGTGTCAGACTGATGTGTAAGAAGAGTTTGAGGAGAATGAGTGGAAGTGAATATGGGCTAGATATAAAGGTGTAAATCTCTTAGATATAAATTTTAGACAAGGATCTGTATTTCTGCGGGTGCCCATTGAGACATTTGCGTTCCATATAAAAAAATAAAAATAAAAAATAAAAAATTGTGACATTTGCAATTATATCTTTTTTTTTTGCAAATAAAATTGAGGGAGGAAATGAATTGATTATATCCGCCATTGAAGGAGGGTCAATTTATTAAAATATGTTTGAGGTTTCAACTTCATTTGCTTTAGTAGGAAGTTAAAACAAGAAAGGAGCCATCAGACCTTACCAAACCTCTGCTATTAGTAGATGCTAATCTTGGAATGAGTGGAAATAATATTCCCAAAGCTGTGGTGTGGCTACGGTGCCGCGCCGTAATGTGTTTTGTCCTCTTCATGTTACGGTGTCACTTTCGCTTCTCCACCAAACATTTCTTTCGATAGGAGAATCCAAGTGAAGAAATTGACACTGCCATAGTCCTTGCTAGGGTTTGGGGCTCCAAGTCTAAGGTCAGGACAAGGAAAAATTTATATAAGGTCTCAGAAGGGCTTATAATAAAATATGACAAATCCATGTGGTATGTTGGGTTGGAGCTTTGTGGATGCTGAGGGTTCAAAAATCAATTTTCTTATTTAGCTATTAAAAAAAAAATTAGAAGAAAACGCAAAAACAAAAGGAAAGAGTTTCACAAACAACTCGATGAGGTAAAGGTTAGCACTTGCATTGCAGCAAAATGGATTTGGTTGGATAAGCATCTCATGGTCTATAGTTGGAAGGCTGTTCCAAGATTATGGGTGACCAAAAAAAAAAAGAAAAAAAAAATCTTAATGGGTGCATTATTAGCTTTTTCAATGTGTAGACATTTGCGAAAACTAAAGCATACCACGCTCCTCTCGTGTGGGAGGAGGCTACACCCATGGTCTTTTTTTTTTTTTTAGCTCTCTTCTTATTTTTATAAGACAACAATTAGAAGCCAAAAAATAAAAAAAATAAAAGGTGATGGAGAGCATTAATTAATGCATTTCTCAACAGTATCCACTTTACTGAAATTAAGTAAAAGTACAAAGTGCCGTCGTGACCTACGGCCTCACGCTCGCTAGTAGGCTTTAGTGTCTTGGCTTCCTCGTTGTCTCAGTGGGGTGCCTTACAAATAACTACATAAATTGGTCACATACAATTGCCAACCCCACAACTTTATATTTAAATATTACTATTCCTTACCAAATACCCAATTTAGATTTATCTAAGTTTTCGACATAGTATTGTACAATTCTATAGTGGGGAGAGAGAGAGTTTAATATGCAAAAATTGGATCCTAAGACCACAAATGGTCAAAACCTCTATGAGTTATCTAATTTTGATATTATGACATTATGGGGTAGCGGCGGATTAATGTATTCATTTCGAACCCTTGACAGGGAGCTAGGTGGACCACTCCAAATCCTAACTAATAAAAGTTTCTACATAATAGTTCCCTATTATAACATTAACAACACTTTTAGTTCATATAGCTAACCTAATACCATAATTTATGCATGAAATCCTACATGTCTAGAATGTTATTAAATCTATTACTTCCCGGATGTATGGAATATATAGTATTTTAATATTTCATCCCCAAAGGGACAGTCTAGTAGTCACAATCCTCCTCTCTCAATTCTGAAATCTAGAATTCAAATCGTTGTGTAATAAAAGAAAAAAAATAGTGTTTTAATGCTTCATATATGGGCCTCTCTTTAAGTCAAAATATTGCAAATGGGTCATACATTAAAGTGCATATCTACGTGCACAAACTACATAATATTTTCATTTTTTGCCAACATTGATATATTAGTTTTGGGTATTTGTAAATGGACGAATTAGTGATGCGTCATCCTTAAGAAATGCAAAAGGAAACATTTGTTTCTTTTCTTTTAAAATACTTAAAAGAATAAACTTGAAATAAATAATGCATCGCAATTGTGTGATTCAATTGGCTCCACCAAATCTGAAAATAATTCTCATGAGACCCCAAAATCTGTTGATCACTTTTAATATGACAAATAGGAGTTAAGGCCTTTTTCTTTTTCCCGTTGTCATTTATGTGATAAGAAAGCAATTGAGTAGAAAGATTTGTTATTTTTGCATTGTTTGAATTTGGATTTATTGGATTAAATGCAGAATTGCAGGAGCTTGGCTGTTGAGGTCCAGGTAAAACGGGGCTGATGGATTCAGGGGCCAATAGCATATATAAATACTTGATTTTTTTTTTCAATTTATATTGGACCAGTCGATATTCAGAATCATATTCAGATCAATCTCATTCAAATAACTGCAGGAGCTTGGCTATTGAGGTCCAGGTAAAACGGGGCTGATGGATTCAGGGGCCAATAGCATATATAAATACTTGATTTTTTTTTTCAATTTATATTAGATCAATCAATATTCAAAATCATATTCAGATTAATCTCATTCAAACAACTGTCGGACCTTTTTTAAAGGAGAAAATCTACCAACGTAATTTTTTTAATTTTTAAAATTTGAATCTAAATTTTAATTAGAAGATTTAATACTCTTTCTACTAAATCAACTAACTGTTGTATATATAAAGTGAAGATGGAGAAGTTTGCACTTAAAAACAAAACAATAAATTAATTATTAATTAATTAAATTGTTGATAGGAAGGGGACATGACTACAACTATCAACCTTTAGTACAAACAAAAATTTCAAATTATTTTAATTAAAATTTTTGGTGAATATTATTTTCAGGTCATGAAAATTTTTTTCCAAGTAATGTCCAATTATCAAAACTTGTAAAAGTATTGACTTAATGTACAAAATTTTGGGCCCTTATCATGTTGTGGTCTAAGATTAGAGGAAAATAAATACAGCGCAAACCAGTACTCATTTTCTTATTGGTATGAAATATTTGAGTATTGAGGCATCCAGCAAAACGAATCATATCCTGTGTATAATATAAAAAATATATATATATGAACTAAATATTTAAAGTAATAATTTTTTTAAAAAAATATGATAAATAAAATTAGAAATGCATTTAATGTTTTTCTCAATAATCATATTAAGATTTTACTTTCATTTAATATTTATTAATATTATGAAGCATATCTGTTTTTCGATATTTATTCTCACTTAGTCTAATATATTTTTATTTTCTTTATATTTATAATTACTTCCACCTAACTAATTCATTTTATTATAAACTAGAGCGCGCTTAATTAAAATTAATCGAAATCAAGAATCAGATTAAAATTCATATAATTTATTTAAATTAATAAAAAAAAATATGATTTAAAAATGAAACCATTTGAAACATAAGTAAAGTTATGAATTTCTGAAATATATCTTTAACGTTTTTAATTTCAAATTCAATTTTAATTTTCAAGTATAAACCAAATACCCCTTCAACTTTTGACTTCACAAAACCCTTAAGAAAAAGAGTGAGACTATTTTTCCACCATGTCATCAACTTTCTAGTTTCTCCTATTAGTAAATCGTTTCTCTTTATATTACTTAAATTTTCTTTAGTTTGATTTATTATTTTATTATTTTTGAATGAAGTTATTAAATTACTGATTGTTATAAAATTTTATAAAAAAAATTATAATATAAAACATTTTAAACAAAATATTTAATTGATAAAATTGAACAAACTTGGCCCTATATGATTTGGTTTATTTAGTTTGATCGACGTCTCTCTCACTCTCTCTCTCTCTCTCTCTCTCTCTCTCTCTCTCTCACGTGACGGGGATGGTGCCAACCATTATCTTTAAGCCCCACTCCCGAAACAAACCCACCATGTCCACCTCGGAAACCAAATCACCCTTAGCTTATATATACCAACACCTCCACAGTAATTGCATGATTCTCAGAGAAAGTGCAGAATTTACCCTCCCCAGGGAGAACAAACCATCCAGTGAAATTGCCTCGCCCCCACAACCCTAATCGCTTTATTTAAGGCCACGTTACATGCCACATGGTTTAACGTTGTGTACTAAACAAACAAGTATTTATATAACATAAAGGTCATATGATTGGTTGCTTACTCCAATCCCCCCACCCCCCCTCCTTTTATTTAGTTTTGCATTTTTATTTTTATTTTTACCTTTCACAATCTCCTAAGCTGCCTCACTTCTATGTCATCAAATTCACCTCTTCCCAATGCATCTCTCTCTCTCCCTCTCTCTCTCATTGCCATCTTTTCTTCTACTACCATGTTCTTAGGACTCTTGAAACCTTCGATTCCATGTGAGGGAGACCCTATTGACCAGAAAATCTCGACCCACAAGAGCTTTGGGTAAATTTACCCCACATCGCTCAAATCTATCTAGTGTGTACGATAATTGGTGATATCATAATGGAACTTGTCAATCTTAGTTTTTCTAACTCGGGGAGTAATTTCGTTATTCTGAGACATAATAATTATTTTAATCTCTTTCTTTGGATATAATTCAATTTGTTAATTTCTGTTTCTTCCTCACTTTCTTTCTCAAAAAGTTATTTAAATTCTCTTTTTCTCTCTCTCTTTCTTAAAGAAAATATTATTTTTTCAATTCTCCATCTCTAAAAATATTCAAATTTTCAATCTCTCAAATTTTTAACTCATTCTCTCTCTCACTCTAAACCCTAAATCAGTCTTATCTCTACTAGATATTCAAACATATCTTTTGCTCCCTCAATATTCAACATTACTTGGTGGGTGTTTCTGCTATAAATAATTATTATTTAAAGTAAAAATATAATTAGATTACAAAAATTTCAAATCTTAATTTTTTTACATAATATATACAAAAAATAACAACAATCAGAAATTTAATTCTAACAATTAGGGTCGGTTTTGAAAATAGACATATATATACACAGACTTGTCCTTACATTTTTGCAAAGAGACTATTTACACTCCTTGAACTCGTGATCTCGAAATCACCAAAGGAACAATTCAAGTATTGTGTTAAGATTTGCCTTAAAAAAAAGAAATTTTTGTTGAAATAATAAATGTTGTAATTCAAAAAAAAAAAGAATTTGTACTTTAACTCAAAACAATATAAAGCCACTGAAGATTCACTAAACCTGCAAACAGGAGCCACCTGAGTCAAAGCCACCTTGAAATTCATTCTAGTAGTAAATTGGTGCATATGGGTTTGTTGGTGAGTTAAGGTGATGTCTAACTAATTGCTTGCACTGTTTTATAAGATCTTTCACAAAGTGATTGTACGATCACCTTAAAAAAGCATGGAAACCCACATATCCATCCATATCCACAAAAGCAAGGCGATAACATGCTGTGTCAAGAAGAGGAGCAAATTAAGATCTTGCAACAGCATGTGCAATCTCTGCAACTGCCTCTGTTACTCCCTTACTCTCTCCTTGGCCAGTGCGAGCTAGCAATATATTTGCCACCTTCTCTTTGGAAACTGGAGGGCATTCAACGGAGTATGCAATACAACGAAATTCATGCATCACCCTTTCAAAATCGGCTCCCCCATAGAGCCTAAGGGTGGCATTGGGAGATCTTATATCAAGAAAAGATTTAGTACTTCTATCAAGTTTCAAGAACATGGCTAATCCATCCAGGATCAAGAACCGGTTCGATTCTTCATTAGCTTAAAATAATAATCCAGATCAAGAACCATTAAAATAAGAACACCAAGCTCTATCTCATGCTCTACGGATTGCTGAACTCAGGTTGATCAAAGACAAAACTTCCCCCAAATGCTTGTGCAGATGTAAATAGTCCAAGGCTCTTTACTGGCAAGATCGAACCAGAAAACCCCTGATCTTTGTCTAACTCTGTGATATCGATCAAAACCCTCATTTCCCATCGCGAGAAGATCTTGACGGAACAGTCAAGAGAAATGTCATTGACCATGAACCCATACCTCTGAGACTAGCCCGATTTTGTCACATAATATATCCATACAATATATTCCAAATTCTAATATTTCAAATTAATTGACTTAAAATTTTCATATTTAAAATTCATATGTAAATCCAAATCCAATTTATCAGGCACGATCTAATAACTTAAATTTGACTAATAGAACTAATTGAAAGATTTGAATATTTCCATTTCCATGTGGGG
Organism: Dillenia turbinata; assembly: GCA_037126225.1. Taxonomy (NCBI): domain Eukaryota; kingdom Viridiplantae; phylum Streptophyta; class Magnoliopsida; order Dilleniales; family Dilleniaceae; genus Dillenia; species Dillenia turbinata. The sequence continues at coordinate 9,567,286 of JBAMMX010000005.1, forward strand.
TGATAAAAATAAATATAAACCTCCTCATAAGACTAAAAATAAAAATGGACAGCTCAAGCGCCTCTCCACTTCCATTTTCCATTTTCTGATTCGATTTCGTTTGGTTGTATTTTTTGTAAAAAAAAAAAAACAATGGCAACAATTGAATTAAAACAATAAAATATCAACTATACCGAGTTAAACAATATTAATTCATCTTCCTTCAATTTCTGCTAAACATTTACAAAATTTTGAGAAAGGGATTAATGCATCTCCTTGATCAAAATAAATGTTCTCAATATTTTTTTTTATTGATATTCATTTTATAAAATTTTAGATGGGGTTTGGTTCGCACTCAGAAATCGAAATCGGAATCAGAATCAAAAACCTCAAAAATCAGAATCAAAATCGAATTCCGAAATCAACTGTTTGGTTCAAATTTTGGAATGGATTTGATTACCATTGTTAATATTTGATTTATATATCTTTCGAAATGAAAATCATTTAATCGTCAATTTTGCCCTTAATAAAAAATATTTTATTTTAATTTCTAAAATTTTAATTTTAATTTTAATTTTAATAAAATTTAAAGAAAATAAAAATTGTAAATTTCTTAACTCAGAAAAAATTCTATTTATAATTTTTTAGATCATTTTCAATTTTAAATCTTTTTTTCTTAGAGAAAATAATGAAAAAAAAATTTCATCATAAGATTTAGAAATTATAATTGTCAATTTTATCAAATTTTTAGATTATTTTTTAAAATATTTTAAATAAAAATTATAATTGTCAATTTTGTTTTTGATATATTTAATTTGTCAAAAATAATTAATTTTTTTAATTGATAATATTTTAAAATAATTTAATTTATAATATTTTTAAATTATTTTTTATAATTATCAAAAAAATTAATTTATTATATTTAATTTATCAAAAAAAAATTAAATTATTAAATTAAAAAAATTGTTTAAATTATTTCTGGTAAAAAGTTTTTATCAAAAAATTGTTTTTAAATTGTTTTTGATTAAAAAAATTATTTTATTAAAAAAATTGTTTTAGATTAAAAAATTTAATTTATAATATTTTTAAATTATTTTAATTAAATTATTTTTGATAAAAAATAATATTTTTTAATTTTAAAATTTAAAATTTTAATTTATAATATTTTAATTAAAAAATTATTTTTGATAAAAAATAATTTAATTTATAATATTTTAAATTATTTTTTATTTTAAATTGCCTTTTATAAGAGAAACTAAAAATATTTAATTTTTTTCTTGAGTTTCATTCATGGGTTTTAATTGAAACCCATCAATTTATTTGGATTTCATAAAACCATAATTTAATAGTTCTATTCTCATTCTTTCATTCCCATTTCATTAATTCAAAACAATTTATATAAGTTTTATTCTGATTCTTGAAATCCATACCCTTTAATCAAATATCCCCTTATTCTCTCGTGACCTTAGAAATTGTAAGATTAGATTTTTATCATTCCAGATTGCATCAATGCCACTGGGATCAAAACCTACTCACAGGTGAGTTTGCATAATTTTACCATGCATTTGTCATTTGTGAACTTGAAGACCATATTGCCCCTATGGCTTATGAAGCTTCTTTGCAAATGGTAAGGGTAAGATTGGTCTCCAGCCACTTCTTGCTCTTAGCTTGTACGCCCCACCAAACATCGCGCCGAATTCACAAGCACCAAAACATACGACACGCTCTGTTTCGTGTTTAAATTCAACGAACGTTTTTCTTGAACCGCCCAACTGCAAGCAACACAAACCCGGCCACCGCACCACTGCCATTACCACCCCCACCACCACCCACGACATCACTCTGTTTTACCAATGACATAATTAACCATTTCATTCCATCATTCCTATATAGTATTTTGCATTTAAGAAGCCTCGACACCATTACCAATATCTTCACCACCACAAGCGCCGCCGTAAGCGACGGAGGGAGGCTGCTGAAAATACTTCTCAGAAAGAACACAACAGTGATCCACGTTAATAAAGACAAGAAGATTACATGGGTTTCTTTTTTTTCTTCTGTTTTGCAATGTCGCTTCACATGCATTGTTTCAACACTGTGGTGTAAGTTTTAAGCATCCATCCCCAAACCCTCTCTCTCTCTCTCTCTCTCTCTCTCTCTCTCGCTCTCACACATCTCACATGCGTGTTGCCTCCTTTGATAAACCTCCATCACCAACATCATCACCACTCCATCAAACCCACTTCATAAAACTTCCAGTCTCTGCCCATCCCCAGTCAAACTTAAATGGAGGGAACAACAAGAAGAACAACAACCCGTTATTTTCTCATTTTTGCCCTCTTCTTCTTCTTTCTAAGACTAGTAGTCTCTCTCTCTCCTGATGGACAAGCCCTTCTCTCTCTCCTCTCTGAAGCAGACGCTTCTTCCAAATCATCCTCCTCTGTTCTCTCCACATGGAACCCATCAGACCCAACGCCATGTTCATGGCAAGGCATCACTTGTTCTCCACAAGACAAAGTCATTTCTCTCTCTCTTCCTAACACATTTCTCAACCAATCCTCTCTCCCTCCACAGCTCTCTTCTCTCTCCTCTCTCCAACTCCTCAACCTCTCCTCCACCAACATTTCAGGCTCAATCCCACCTTCATTTGGTGAACTGACCCATCTTAGACTTCTCGACCTCTCTTCAAATTCACTCACCGGCTCCATACCTTCACAACTTGGAAACTTGTCTTCTCTTCAATTTCTGTTCTTAAACTCTAATAGGCTTTCTGGGAAAATCCCACAACAGCTTGCAAATTTGTCTTCTTTGCAAGTTTTGTGTTTGCAAGACAATTTGCTTAATGGGTCGGTGCCTTCTCAACTGGGTTCTTTGATTTCTCTTCAACAGTTTAGAATTGGGGGAAATCAGTACTTGACTGGTGAAATTCCTCCACAATTAGGTCTTTTGACAAATTTGACCACTTTTGGGGCTGCAGCGACAGGGCTTTCGGGGGTTATTCCTCCCACATTTGGGAATCTAATTAATCTCCAAACATTGGCTCTTTATGACACTGAGATTTTTGGGTCTATTCCACCTGAATTAGGGTTTTGTTCCGAGTTGAGAAACTTGTATTTACACATGAACAAACTCACTGGTTCAATACCAACTGAGCTGGGCAAGTTGCAAAAACTTACTAGTTTGCTCGTCTGGGGAAATTCAATTTCTGGTCCCATACCGGCCGATATTTCAAATTGTTCTTCTTTAGTTGTGCTTGATGTTTCCGCTAATGAGATAAGTGGGGAGATTCCTGTTGATTTGGGGAAGCTTGTGGTATTAGAACAGCTACATTTGTCAGATAATGCACTGGTTGGGAGTATTCCATGGCAGTTGAGTAACTGTACTAGTTTGACTGCACTTCAGCTTGATAAGAATCAGTTGTCTGGTTCTATTCCATGGCAGGTTGGGAATTTGAAGTATTTGCAGAGTTTTTTCTTGTGGGGCAATGCAGTTTCAGGGACTATACCGGCTTCATTTGGGAGCTGCACTGAGCTGTATGCGCTTGATCTTTCACGAAACAAGCTCACTGGGACTATTCCAGAAGAGATTTTTGGGTTGAAGAAGTTGAGTAAGTTTTTGTTGTTGGGAAATTCTTTGACAGGCTTGTTGCCTAAAAGTGTCTCCAATTGCGAGTCTTTGGTGAGGTTGAGGCTTGGAGAGAACCGGCTTTCAGGTCATATACCGAAAGAGTTGGGGCAGTTGCAGAACCTTGTGTTTCTTGATTTGTACATGAATAATTTTTCGGGTAGTCTTCCTTCTGAACTTACCAACATAACTGTTCTTGAGCTGTTGGATGTGCACAATAACTACTTGACTGGAGAAATTCCAGCTCAGCTAGGTGAGCTTGAGAACTTAGAGCAGCTTGATCTCAGTCAGAACAGCTTTACAGGTGAAATACCTTCGAGTTTTGGGAATTTCAGTTACTTGAATAAGCTTATCCTTAACAATAATTTGCTTACTGGGTCAATACCAAAATCCATAAGGAACTTACAGAAATTGACCCTGCTTGATTTGAGCTTTAATAGCCTATCAGGTCCTATCCCATCTGAAATTGGCTATGTGACAAGCTTAACAATTAGCTTGGATCTAAGCTCTAACCAGTTAACTGGAGAAATCCCTGAATCCATGTCTAGTTTGACTCAGTTACAAGCATTAGACGTTTCTCATAATATGCTGTATGGAAGAATTGTGGTTCTGAGCTTTCTTACAAGTCTCACTTCCTTGAATATCTCATATAACAATTTCTCGGGACCTATACCGGTTACCCCTTTTTTCAGAACCCTATCTTTGAATTCTTATCTTCTTAATCCAAATCTTTGTGAATCTGTTGATGGGTCTACTTGCTCTTCTGGTGAAGCTCGAAGAAATGAATTGAGGTCTGCCAAAACTATTGCTTTAGTCACAGTTATTCTTGCTTCAGTCACCGTGGCCCTTCTTGCATCATGGATTCTTGTGACTAGGAAGCATAAGTACATTGTGAAGAAATCCTCCAGCATGTCCAACTTGTCACCGGGTGCTGAAGATTTTTCATATCCATGGACAATGATCCCATTTCAGAAGCTCAATTTTAATATTGAGAACATATTGGATTGTCTCAAAGATGAAAATGTTATTGGGAAAGGTTGTTCTGGGGTGGTCTATAAGGCAGAAATGCCTAATGGGGAACTAATTGCAGTGAAAAAACTGTGGAAAGCAAAGAGAGATGAAGAACCAATTGATTCATTTGCTTCGGAAATCCAAATTCTTGGTCACATTAGGCACCGGAACATTGTGAAGCTCCTTGGCTACTGTTCTAATAAGTGTGTGAAGGTCCTACTCTACAACTACATTCCCAATGGGAACCTCCTACAGCTGTTGCAGTGTAATCGAAACTTGGATTGGGAAACTAGGTACAAGATTGCAGTTGGATCCGCTCAGGGTCTTGCTTATCTTCATCATGATTGTGTGCCTGCAATTCTTCACAGGGATGTCAAGTGCAATAACATACTTTTGGATTCCAAGTATGAGGCCTATCTTGCAGATTTTGGGCTCGCAAAACTAATGAACTCTCCAAATTACCACCAAGCTATTTCCAGAGTAGCTGGTTCTTATGGCTATATAGCTCCAGGCAAGCATTTTAGCCTTGAGTCTTCAGCCTTGAGCTTGCTTATATCACACCATCTTACATGCTTAATTTACATTATAACCTCATGTAATAATTCAATGTTGTTCTTGCAGAGTATGGATATACGATGAACATTACTGAAAAGAGCGACGTTTACAGCTATGGAGTTGTGCTGCTTGAGATTTTAACTGGTCGGAGCACTGTTGAGCCTCAGGTTGGTGATGGGCTGCACATAGTCGAGTGGGTTAAGAGGAAAATGGGAAGTTTTGAACCAGCTGTATCCGTGCTTGATTCTAAGCTGCAGGGCTTGCCTGATCAGATGGTTCAGGAGATGCTTCAAACATTAGGAATTGCAATGTTTTGTGTTAACTCATCTCCATCAGAGCGGCCCACAATGAAGGAAGTCGTGGCATTGCTAATGGAAGTCAAGAGCTCACCCGAAGAATGGGGGAAGACTTCTCATCCCTTAATAAAACCATCTCCTCATCAGAGTTGAAACAATTTATTGTTCTTCTTGTTTTGGTCATGAGTATGTCTTAGTGAATGATTTCTTTCCCATTACAAGGCAAAAAAAAATAGTACCAATATTCCTTCAACTAGGAAGAAGCCATGGGGTGTTGTTGCTGGCTCTAAATTGTGATGTTGGACTTCCATTTGTACAGTTTTTTGAAGCATCAATTTGGTTGCTTTGCTCAATTTTGTTGCTCTTGTATATGAACCGCCGCCCCCCCCCCCTCCCCCAACCTTGGGGCTTCAAGTCTGCACCAAATTTGACACCTATAATTTTTGTACATACTATGGCAAGTGCCAATGTTCTTTGTTATTATGGCACAAGGTAGAGGCACCAGAATGTGTTAACAACACAATGCCTTCCTAGGGGATAGAGTTATGCCAGTAACATTGACCATGTCAAATTTTTCATTCACGTTATAAAACATCACCTTTCAATGCCATCCACAGACCAGGTCTTGCATCTAAAGTGCGGGTTATTTCCAAAAATAGGGTTTTTTTTAACAAAAATTCCCCAAATAGGGTGATTTTTTTGAGGATTCCCAAGGAAAGGATGAGGAACATCTTTATTTTTTTATTTTTTTTTAAAGAAAAAAAAGGGAGAGGGGGGGGGGGGGGGAGGGGAGGGAAAAAAAATTAATATATTATTATTATTATTATTATTAAAACATATAAATATTAATAAAAAATTTTATTAATTAAAAATTTTTATTAACTTCAATTTTTATTTTTGAAAAAAATTTCAATTAATAAAATTTAATTATTAACAAATTAATTAAAAATAAAAAATTATTAAAATATTAATTTTTATTTAAAAAATATAATCAATAAATTTTTATTAATTATTTCTTTTTAATTAAAAATTTTTTATTTTTAATTAATATTTTAATAATTTTTTATTTTTAATTAATTTGTTAATAATTAAATTTTATTAATTTTAATTTTTTTCAAAGTTAATAAAAATTTTTAATTAATAAATTTTTTTATTAATATTTATATGTTTTAATAATAATAATAATAATAATATTTTTTTTTAAAGTAAAAAAAAAAAAAAAAAAGGTGTGGAAAAAAATCAATTGTTTGACCCTCTAAAGTGCAATGCAATTCAGGAGATTTTATCTGAAATTAGATTTATTGATGGACGAACGTATGGCCTTTAGGCCTTTATATATTTAAAGTTTTAGTATTAAAAAAAAAAGTACACAAACACAAAGAAACAAAGAAACATCCCTACGCATGTCTTGCTTGTAGACCCTCTAAATGTAGGGAAAAGAGAGGCAAACTGGAGCAGGCCATGCCTCTCTTCCCTGCATCACATGCCCCCATCAGACATTAGATTTTGTCTCCCAGTTTCAGAAGTCTCCAATGGGTTCATATCCCTTGCCCTACTTCCTTTAAAGTCCTCAGATAGTGTCCTTGGTCAAAAGATCTATGATAATGCTAATGTACACTAGCTTATTCTAAGGAACAAATAAATGCAATCTTAGAGGAGACAAGTGCAACAACTTTTCATATAAAATGTAGACATGAAGGCAGTGGCGGAGTTGAAGGATGTGGGGGCAATTGCCCCCACTAAAAAAAATAATTATTAAATTTTATATATTAAATTAAAAATTACCCTGCATAGAAAAAAAAAATGCCCCACACTTAAAAGAAATTACCCCCACAAAAAAAAAAAAATTGTGTTTATGGCTTAAAAATATATCATTTCATTCCATTAAAATATTCTGCTCCATAAAAATATTTTTCCCTCACTACTCTTCTGGATCTGCCGTTGCATGAAGGGCATATAATGTCATGTGATTAATTCGGTACATAAGTTTCATTCCTTTTTCTTTATTTTTATTATTATTATTATTATTTATCTCTTTTCCTTTTCTTCCCCTGTTGTCTCCCTCAATCAAAAATCATAGATTCATGTCTTTTTTTAAGGTCACTTTCTTAGAGAGATGCATTCGGCAAATTCATCGTATGAGTTCATAATCTTCACAACCTTATTTGACTTGGTGAAAAGAGTATGTCTGACAGACAAATGTGGGATAAAGCTTAAAGGAAAAGAACACAATAAAAAATGAAAAAGGAATTATGGCTTCATGTATTTTAGAAATGGCTGGGACACATGCAAAGTACTTGACTGCATCTTGTCTTCATGCCGTTGAACAATGGAAGGGCCTCAGCCCATACCCATTTGGAATGTAATGACTTCTTGACAGTAAAAGACAACAATTTCTATCTACTTACTTTCGAAAATTTTATTGTCCTGTTTTCTCTAGGCTTTAACTAGTCTAGAAATGGTCTTTTGAAAACGTTCTCTTAATTTTCTCTAGACTAACAATGCGTGGCCACCGTCGTCTTTGCACATTATTCCTCTCCAAAATGGACTGGACTTCATGCTAACTCTTTGAATGCTTTATTCTGTCTCAACACATGAAGGTTTTTTCTCAACTGTCACAAGACTAATTTCCCATGCTCTCTTTTCTATAGTCGGATTGTCTAGAAGCAATATTTCATTTTCAATGGTTAAGATTGCATAGGGCCACTGGCAATGTAAGTGCAATCTAAGCTAATAGGTCTATGCCTCTCCACTTCACAGAGCACTACTACTGATGTCCATGCCGAACCCTGAAGTCGAGTTCCAGGTTTTGCATCTTACTCTTCACCATCATCCATGGCCTAAAACCCCCCAAGTGGGTTAGATTCCTTCCAATTCTTTTTCTGCTTCTTTGGTATCTCCCCTTCCTTGGGCTCTCCATTGAGCATTCCTCCTGTTTGTGGCTGAATTCTTTTTCACACCTAAAGGAAGCCAAAAGGCATTCATCCACTTACCGCAATTTCCCACCCGACGCATTGTCAAGTCAATTGTCTAACCCTAGATCAACTACTTCATATACAAATCATTTGTCCTTCAATTTATGACACAATATTCCTCCTTTAGGTCAATGATCTCCGTTTCTTTATATATCCTCCACAAGCATATGATCTTGGTCCTATATCCAATCCTCATCCCTACTACCATCATAATCAAGGAGTGCTTTTAGGGTTTACAGGGTGCTTCTCAAAGCTACACGTTATATGCACTAGAAATTCCATTATTTGTGCATAGTGGGATTTGATGTTGTTGTTAGATTGATAAACTTGTTTATAATTATTTGACATTGCAATAAACTTGTTAAAACCTAAATAAAAATAATTATGAATTAAAATAAATTTAGTGTTGGTCTTTCAACAAAACTTAAATAATAACAATAATGGATCTAAATACTTTATAATAATAAGTGTTCATTAAGAATGATGAAATCTATTAATATAAAACTTGAAAATGTTTTTAGTATAAAGATATCCGAGTCATATAATAAAATATTTTTTTTCTAAATAATTTATATTTGATGTAGGCAAAATTTAATATTGCTATTTATTATAAAAGTATTTACCAAATTGAACTTTACAAACTTTGCTACTAGGTATTTACTGGAAACCCAAAAATAAGTATTGCCAAGGAGTACTTTAGGGCATTTTAATCGCGACTGCGAATCAAATAGCATATTATCAAATCAAACAAAAGAGGAAATAGCTCCCGTTCCCGAGAAATGTTTGGATTTGACCCAAAAAATAATAAAAAAAAATTAAAAAAAACTTTTAAAACAAATATATTCAAAAGAATGATCCAGATTGATCCAATTTTTAAAACTCGACTAATATCTATCACACCTCGACCCTCCCGTCGAGCACGTAACAATCGTCGTGTTATCTTAGCATACGGACATGACCTCCCCATATATCAGGATAACGCAAGACATTCAAATCTTTCAATATATTTTCCAAAACAATAAACTCATCAAATCAATAAATCATATAACAAATTACATGCAAAGAATCCATCCGGTCCATCCCTATACACACAAACATGTATCGACACACATTTAGGAAGGGGATCCTGTACATGCATATATGCAATGTGACCTTACCAACCATTTCAGAGTTTCACAAAGTCACAATCTCAAAAATGTTTCAACAAATCCCAATAAAAGTTCAAATATCCCAATTAAGAACAATGAGTTTTGCAAAAATAAGTTTTAAACAAATATAAACATTTTTCCACATAAACCAAGTTTGGATTCCACCAATACTTGTCCCAAGAGATACGACAAGTATCAATTAAATCCAAATTTCAAAAGAATAGTACAATAGCTTCACTTCCACGGATGAAATTACATCAATTCTCAAGAAAATAGCCTCCATTATCAATACCTATCGTGGATCACCAAAATATCTCTGAATCAGCAAATACTCGCCACCGTCTACCTTTCCTCTGTAAAGGATTTGAAAGGAGGGAGTGAATATTTTAAAATATTCAGTGAGTGGAGTGCAATGACATGTAACATATAAATAAGGGGTGAGGATGATAATGTCAAATACATGTATCAATTATCATTGAATGTCATAATGAAATTTCATTCTCATAAAATCATTCATATCAATCAATCCACCATAACTCATATAATCAATTCAATCAGTCAAATATCATTTTTTTCACAATTTTGGGGTTTATCGAAAATAATCTCCAACCAATGGCCGTTGGTAGGATCCGTCAAGGGGTTTTCCATAATTTTTATAAAATCCCCTCCACTTTAGCGTTGACCCGAAACTCCGTGGGATGCTACCACGTTATCCGGTAGTTTGAGAAGGCTCTCCATCTCGCCTACCATCAAGCTAAATATATAAAAATAGCCTTAACCACGCCGGCCCATACGGTCTGGTCCGTGACAAAACTCAAATGCAGTCCTTTTTCCCAACACCATGTTACCAAACTCATTTTATAAATCAATACATGCTCAAATATGAGATAGAGCAATATTCAACAATTCACATGAGTATCTCAAAATAACATGGTGCAAATAATTCAATAATCATATACAAGAGTCATGAATATTTCACAATTTCATTTTAGACATACCACAATCACAAAACAATTTCAATCATATTTGCAAATTCATTTCAAAACTCAATTTATAAATCATATTTACAATCATTTACTTATTCATATGATACACAATCCATCCACTCACTTTTTGGGAGAGTGTCCACTCCCAATTTCCAATTCAAGCATAATGTAATTCCTTTTTCAATTTTCAATTGGCCTTCCTAATAAATAATCACAATGACAACGTCAATTTATCAATATTTCTAGGGATTATAAATTTTTCCCAATTTTTACACAAATCCTAAATTTTTCCCAAATCCAAAAATCTCTATTCATGGTTCCATTTTCACTATTTGCATCTCATTTACATATATATAAAATCTCTATTTTCATTTTCCCCCAAATTACACTCTACGTCAATTCTAGGATTTCAATTCTCTAACAAAAATTTTCAATATTTCAATAACAATCACAATATAGAATTAAAGAAGCTAAACCCAAGTTTAGGAAGGAGAAATTACCTCGATTTTGAAGTCGGATTGAGTTTTGGAGTTTGGGTTTCAAAAATCCTAATTTCTCCTTTCGTGAAATCCGAAATTTCTTCCATTTAATCTTCCATTTCTCGAGTTTAATTGAAACTTTGGAAGTCCATAGAGTGATTTAATGAGGGTACAAAATCTTTCTAGAGAGAGAATGAAGATTTGGTGGGAGAGATTAAATGTAAAATGGAAGAGAGAGTTGAGAGATAGAGAGCAGGTGAGTCGGGAGAGCAAATGAGAAGTAAATGAGAGAAATGAAAATAAATTGTGAGTGGAAAAATGAAATTACCCTTTTACCCCTCATTCCTTTTAAGATTTATTTGTGATTTGAGGGTATTTTGGTTATTTCATAATTCCACCGAAGATGCAAGTCAATTTATGATTTATGCAAGTCGATTCGCAATTGCCTAGACGAATCGATTCACTCATTGCATGAATCGATTTACCTCACTCAGGTCTTAAAAGCCATGACTGCAACACAAGGAAATCGACTTCTCTCACTCAATGAATCGACTTCCAATCTTTCTCTACTCCTCACAAATCGATTTACTCATTTTATCCATTCGATTTCTCATGCACCCCTCACAGACCATTCGATTTCTCACAACCCCTCCGAAAGTTTTCCCTACTCTTTTTTTTTTTTACAACAAATCAATCCTTTCTCTCTCTAAAATCAATTTACCTATTCTGCCTCTCCCTTCATAAATTGAATTGTGTTTTCATAAATTGTGTTGATGCCAAATCAATTTTTGCCTCTCTCATTCGGCTTCTCACATACACACAAATCAATTTACACACAAAATTCAATTATTCACACTTACCTTGATGGGATTTGATCTCATGTCCTTTGATTTGTCTGAAAAGATTATTACCACTAAGCGACTTCACACTCTTATTAATTATATAACCTACATTATATTTGCCCATTTACCAAATAATATGGTATTATGTAAATGATCAACATTTGAAAATTTTCAACACTTGAAAATTAGTGAGATGGAAAAAAAATCAAAGAATTGAATTTTTCGGTATTATGTCCGAACTTTGAATCAAAACACGGATATCTTAAATATATCAAAAATTTCAATTTAATATCCTAAAATCGAAAATCAATAAAATTTTAAATTTTTCCATTATATTATAAAAATATTTACAAAAATTCTAGCATCGGATTTTTGGTGTTACAATATTATTCATTATTGGTCGAGTGTTTAAAAACTCAATCAATACTGTTCATATATTATTTACAGTTGGTCGAGTTTTTAAAATTCGATCAATCTCTAATATAGATAATAGTGATCAAATATTGAATACTCAAATAATATATAAATAGTATTAATTCAATTTTTAAAACTCGATCGGTCTATCATCGGAGTTTTTAACGTATGAAAATTTGAGTTAGGAATCGAATTTTTTTTTTAAGAATTTTTTTTTTTATTTTTTGAGTCAAAATCGTAAATGTCTCCCTGGTCCCACCTCTTTGCCCGTAGGCCCAAGCCCCGGAAACAAACGCGAAAACAACTTCCGGAACAGAAACAAATCTCAATTGAACATTGACGGCCCCTTTTACCCTCTCTCTCCTCTCTCTCTTCCCGATAATGGACTTCGAAGCAAAATATGAAATCTCTCGCGCCGCCGACTTCATCTGCACTAGAAACTTCACCAAAGTCGCTTTACAGGTAAATTTTATGTGCAGTCTTTTTTTTTGGGGGGGGGGGGTAAATTCCACTCTATCGTAAAAGAACTAAAACCCCAGAAAAACCCTTGTTGCTAATTCAAAATAAATTTCATGTTCATTTTTTGAGGGTTAAATTCACTCCTAAGTTAAAAGCACTAAAACCTGAAAAACCCTTGTGCTAATTCGAAATTTTGGGCGACTTGCAGTTTCCGGATGAATTATTGAAGGATTCGGTGAGGGTTGTGAAGGTTCTTAGAAACAAAATTCGTTCAATTAAAGGTGAAAGCGATGTGGGGTTGTATGTAATGGCCGATACAACGTACGGCAGTTGCTGTGTTGACGAGGTTGGAGCATCCCACATTGGTGCTGACTGTGTTATACATTACGGACACACTTGTCTTAGCCCGTAAGTGCTACTGCTTAGTTTCTTATTTTTACGATATGGGTCTAATTTCGTTTGTGGTGTTTTCTTGTGTGTCGCGTTTGAGGGGAAAATGTTTGATTGATATGCATTTTTTAAGGTTCGTGTTTTCGTCATTTGGGTCTATTTGTCTTTTTGGTGTTTTATTGCGTGTCCCTTATTTTGAAGGGAAATACCGTTGGGTATGCATATATTTTTTGGGGTTTTTCTTGTGTGAAGATGATGTTAACTATGTCTTAACTACTTTTGGTTAGAATGGTGGAAACAATAGCAAGCAGTGGCATGGATGCTGTGCATGACACTATATAGCTATAGTAACACCACAAAGTTATAACAAACTTCATACCATTATAAATCACAAAATGGTGTGTCTTAGGGCATTTCTTGTTTGAAGGAATGTCAGTTCAACATAGGTGGAAACAATTGGGCCACTGGATTTCATCCCTCTAAATTAGGTTCCCTTTGTAAGCAATCAATATGTTATCATTTTTTTCTTCAAAGCTTGGATTTCCACCATGAAATTGGTTCTTCGAAATCGTGGATTGTGCTGGGTAGAGCTAGACATACATTTATTTTATATTAATAAGGCTAGTATAAGTTTTGTGAAGGCCATTTATAAATCATGGATCGAAAAGGCATTGTGAAAAGGAGTACCAGGTTGGTGGTAACTATGTTGTGCACTTTCATCGAGGTATTTCTCTATTAGCCGTTCAAGTATCTGTTCTAGCCTTTCTAGGTTTCCTGTGCTTTACTATGTGATTTTCATGTTTGCTTCTTTTTAGTTGCAATTTTAAATTTGAGTTATTATGTTTTTCTGCCTATGTTGTGAAATTTGCGTTGGTCAATCATTGGTCTTTAATTTGCAGGACATCAACACTTCCAGCATTTCTTGTCTTTGGAAAAGCTAGTGTCAGCGTGTTCGATTGTGCTGGGAATCTATATAAAAGTGTGTTGGACAAGGGGAAGCCTGTTTTGGTATGATAAATAGCCTTTTTCTCCTCTCGTGGTGTTAGATTGATTTTGAAGCTACCTTGCCAATTGCCTTAAATTTAGCTGCCTATAAAACCTCTCTCTCTCTCTCTCTCTCTCTCTCGCCCTCTCTCCCCTTTTTCTCTTAATTTTATATTCACCTTCCAAGAGTGTTAAATAGTTTCATTATCTATTGAGTTGAAATAGGCAACATGTCATGCACTCTTTTGGCTTCCTGATCTGTAATACAGAAACTATGCTACCTTGGCTTTTTAAAACATTATGAGAGAAATCCTCAATCTTCCAGAGATTGCAACTTATTGTAACTAACAATTGTTTCTTTGCAAATTTTAGGTTCTTTTCGGGCTTGAATATGCATATGCAATACAAAGTCTTCAAGAAACACTTGCAGCCAAATCATCTACCTTATCCAACTCCCCATCTGAACAACAAATCCAATTTGCTGATGTTATGAACCCTGTTCTAAATCCATCAGACTATAAAACATCCAATGAGCATCTTGGTCCTTCTGGTACCTATACGCATGGTAGAAGTGATGGTATGACCACTGGGATGCAATATAGCATTGGTGGATTGACTTGGAATCTTGCTGAGGGCTGCAAAATGGAAGATTACATGCTTTTTTGGATTGGATCTGACAATTCAGCATTTGCAAATGCTGTTTTGACATTCAATGACTGTGAAATAGGTATGAAACTTCTGTTATAGAACTTATGTCATACTTTGAGCTAATTTAATTGACACTTTTCCCGCATGTTAGCATGCTTCAGATAAGGCCAATGCAATTGGGACCTTTACCATTTCCTTTTACAAGTGAATTTGGATTCTGTAGCTTAATGATTAAAGATTAATGAGAAAACAACTATTTTTCCTCTATGTCAGTCTCATTTTCAGACAAGATGCATGTGCTCATTTATCTTATTCTTACACACTTGGCTGTTTAGATCCATAATTGGTTCCATCATCATTATTATTATTTTTCGGTTCTCGCCAATAAGAGAAGGATACCAAAGATCGGAAAATCTTGTTCACCTGACCATTTCTGTTGGTGGGGAAACCTTCCTAATTGCATTTTCCAACTTCTGTCTCGGAGAAATTTTCAATATAGAGAAATGGGACCTAAGCTATTTTGTCAGGAGAATGACTTTTATGTAATTGATGTCCTCTGTCATCCTTGCTGCAGCCAGATTAAATTTGCTAAATTTGTGTACTTTCTTTTTATTCATGAGAATTTGCCTCCAGATATTCCTGATTCCATTTAATGGTTTCTTTTCTTGTTTGATTTTGTGTATCTTACTAGCATGTCCTTTGTTTCTGCTTGCTCTTGTTTTAGTCAGATATGATGCAACAGAAAACCGATTGCTCTCAGACACATCAAACCAGAGAAGGATACTCAAGCGCAGGTTTCAACATCTTCATCTTTGAAGTTATTATTTAACATCCTTGTAGGTCTGAAGTTATTTAACTTGCCGTTTATGCAGATACTACCTTGTGGAGAAGGCAAAAGATGCTAATATTGTTGGGATTTTAGTTGGAACTCTTGGTGTAGGTATGCTACCTTGCATGTTGTGACCTTTAAACATTTCTCTCCCCCCCCCCATCTCACAAGCTTTATCTCATTGTAGTGTGTTCCACACGGTGAGAGCAGAAGGAATGAGCGCTTGGTTATATTATTTGTACATACAGTTGCAGTATTCTTTAGGCTTTATTACTTGTATTAATGTTGGAGGCATGCTCCTTCTGACCTCATGTGTCCCCCTTCTGAAGTTGAGTAGACAAAAGAAATACAAGGAGAATGAAAGACCATCCAAACTGAGACATACATTGCCCGATTCAAGTGAAACTCTTACTGGATTTTAAGAGGACTAATAGGCTTTTAGTTATATAATGAATCTTGCAAGCTTAATGATGGCCTAATTCCACATTTCCGAACTCTCTCTGATGCATTTGGGAGAACAGAATTACTAATCCCCAACAAAAGGGGGAAAAAATGAAGTACCAGGAATGATCCTTTAAGTGATTAATGCTTGCCTGTCACTCTACGTATTAGCTCAAGATGTCCCATTGAGAACCTCAGACACTATTCATCAAACGATGCAGTAACATATTTCAATGTGAGGAAATAAGACATGGACATTGATTTTCACCCACGCTCTACCCGTTCATGTGGTTTGTAACTCAGAAAAAGTTAGCAACTTTGCTAATGTTGCTTTAAAATCAATGGTGTAAAAGTTGCTTTTATGAGGCTAGGAAAACAAGTTGCTTTCATGTCATCTACTGAACTGTAAATTAATAACCTGGTATTTTGATCTTGCGGTATTTGTGATTACAATGACGCTTGACTTGATTTGAGCATTTTCTGTAATTCTAAGGGCCATATTAACTTGAGGGTTTTGCTGCAGCTGGTTATCTTCATATGATTCACCAAATGAAAGAGTTGATAACAAAAGTTGGGAAAAAGGCTTACACTTTTGTTATGGGACGGCCAAACCCTGCTAAACTTGCTAATTTTCCTGAGGTAAGGAACTGATTGATTTTTCACATTTATTGTGAATAAAAATTATTTTCTTATGGACATGTCTTAAATTTGCAGTGCGATGTTTTCATTTATGTCTCCTGTGCTCAAACTGCCCTTTTGGATAGTAAAGAGTTCTTAGCTCCAGTTATTACACCTTTTGAAGCCATGCTGGCTTTTAACAGGTACTTGTTGGATTTTAAGCTTTGGACGAGCAATATTTGCCTGTGTAGCTTCTTATCTAAAATTTTGAGGGGCCATGATGAACAAGTCTTCGCAATCCCTGTGTAAATACAGAGTATGGATTTAATTTCATTCCGACATTACCCATATCCTTGCTAGAGGTTAGAATTTTCAGAGTGTGTGACTAATGCTACGGCACTTGATTTTTTTTTTTTTTTTTTTAAGTGGGATCATGTTGCTATAGTTTTTAACATTTGCTTTTAGTGAAATATAATCACTTGCTGATTCACACTTCTATGTCCAAATTTAAGATGGATAATATCAACTAATGAGAGAGAGAAACGTTTCGGGATATCTTGGGAAATTGAAAAAATGTTCTCAACTTTCTAATTTTCTCTCATCTATCTTTTTCATCCTAAATTTTATTGGTTAAAACTTATTTGTTGTGTCTTGTTGTCTAGTGGAAGTCAATGGACAGGAACCTATGTGATGGAATTCCGGAATTTGATTTCTTCATCACCTGTGGAACCAGGAAAACTGTCTGAAGAAGCACGATTTTCTTTCCTTAAAGGTGGATATGTTGAAGATGTTGACATCCAAGGTAAGCTCACCTTGTGGTGGAAACTTTTATTGGTGAAGAAGGGTAAACTATTTAAGTAACAAAGTATGATCATAAACCTTTCTTCTTCGTAAGTCAGGAAGGAACAACTTAAGATGTCTCTCTCTCTCTCTCTCTCACTCACATATAGACACGCGTACACACACTCTAGCACACATGCTCAACTAATCCCACTAAATTGAGCCCCCTGCATTTCTCCCCCTTTTTCTATAGCGTGTTGTCGTTGTCATTTGCCTAACCGCACGCCAGATATCCTGAAAAAGATAGATGAAAAGTGTGATGGCACCAAATGTCCTGCACTGGTGGTTGCACTTGCAATACCTGATTTAAATATTGAAAGCAAACATTTTATGCAAAAGAATGAAATGGAAAAGTTCCATTGCCACCTCTCCTAAATTTCATTCTGGAAGAGCTGTAAGGAATTCAAGGTAATGAAATAGCTACAAATGGTACCATATTTTTGCACATGGTATTTACAAGTAATAGCTTAGAAGAATTTTGACTCTGCCGCTGAGTTTGTTCCGATTCCAAATATGTTTGTAAGAAATATGGAAGGAAGGAAATTAACATCCCAATTTCCCCCTTCCATGAAATTCACCTTAATATGAGATAATTACCATTGTACCTGCTCATCCTTGGCATATAATACTATTGATTCAGGAGTTCTCTGACATCAATTTTTTCTGTCTTTTTTTATTATATAAGCCAAAGAATTTCTAAGTTGCTAAGTTACAGGATCTGAACTCTCCAAGTCCAAGCCACTACTAATTTATATAAATTCTTAATTGCAATTTGCCACTTATCATTGCATAAGGATGTTAATTCTCATAATCATACCCCCAGCCCCCTGGGCCCCCCCACACACAAAATGTGTTCACAATTCTTTGGTATTGAGTAGGCTTTAAAGTCGGACATCTAAGTGATGGTTATTAGAAAGATGTGGGCAAATGGCTAAGGCTTTTTCTCTCCTGATGCTAGTTGATTGAGATTATGGACTGTCTATTAGGATCATGAAAAACTTGTTATGAAATGAGATCTTTAACATAGAAGTAGAAGAGGCATGTATTTCTTTGCATCCCAATATGGTAATGTTTAATGTCGCCTTGGAACTTCTGTAGTGTTGGATGGGGAATTTATTTCTTTTGCATATTATCACATAGATACATATTGACATGTCATTCCATCCCTACCATGTGTGATCATTTTATAAAGGCTTTCTTTTTTGGCATATGTTTCCTGGGGTTCTTTCTACTTAAATGGGTATTTACAATTTTCCCGAACATCTGACACAAGTACAAATTTGGTCAGGGGCTCCTTTAGTTGTTCTAAACATTTTGAAACGTGTGATATAGATAAGCCTGCAAGTGTCAGGCTTTTGAGCTTATGGAACTCAATAAAGTCACCTCCTTTCAAGGTGGTCAAATTTAATGTTGGTTGATGAATGACATAGGCTCTGATTTCTGGCAAAAAAGATCAGGTGTCTAGCTGGCTTCTGGATGAACCAGCCAGAGTGTGGCTGTTCCAAACTGGGCAATACCTAGACATGTGATTGATGAGTATTTTGATACTCGAGATATTTCATGAAAATCCATACAGAGAGAGTTATAAGTACATAAGTTATGTTTTATATTTTAGTTTCTAACACAAAAACCCAAAAGAAAAATAAAAATAAAAACAAATCATCAAAAATTTTGCCTTTAATTGTCATAGCTGTATATGTTGTTATATCTTGCTTATTCTCTAATGGCTACATTTCTTCAGTAGCAGAAAATGGTGAGAACAATACAGGAAGAGCTCTTGCTTTAGCAGATGCTACAGAGAAGGCTCTGCAACTTCGTGACAAATACCCTAATACCCTGGTTAATGGAACAGCCAAATCAGGGGCAGAATACCTTGCATCGCGATCCTACCATGGTCTTGATATGTACAGCATTGACTCAACAGCAGAGCCATTTTTTATTGGAAGAAGTGGAAAGGCGTCAGGTTACAAAGATGAGAGCGAGAACAGAACTTCGTGACTAACTTTCCCACCAAATAAGGAGTTGGAATTTCCAATTTTTAGAAGCTTTACATCATCATCCACTGAAGTTAATTGCAACCAAACAATGATGGGGGCAATTTCTATTTGGCCAGAGGGTCACCGTTCTGCAGCTTCATCATAGTGAATGACTTGAAAGTTTATCGAAAACTATGATTGTTTAGAAGAAAATGATTTCAATGTTGTGGATCATTTTTATGGCCAGGTATAAAAGCTAGAAAATTCCTAATGGTTCAACCAAGCTAGTAAAAAAGAAGCCTCGGGTTGGAAGTGGTTGTGAAAAAGCAGCATCATGGTGAAAGTTATTATGCGTGGTCTCCATTGTTGTCATCTGTTTTATTTCTTCATTCCAATTCTTTCCTTTTATAAAGGTAGTTTTTGGTACATGGAGCAATCTGGGCATCCTTGTATTTTTTGTGTAATTTTCAATGTAAAAATATCAATTTTGCTGTAATAAAAGTGCTATGTCTGCTCTATGCCCTTGAAAAGATATGATGCCAGTAGAATAATTCAGTTTAACTATTATTGTAAGATGTTGGAATCTTTTCTTCATATAATTTGGAGGAGACATTATGCTTGCATGGGCTCATCACGGATTCTGAAAGAGGCAAATCTATTTTTTAGAATGCCTACATTATATTGCATCAGGAGCTGCAATCCTTTTTAGCATCTTCCAACCAAAGGCACCCATTTAATTTCCAAAGCCAAACTTGTGCAGAGAGATGATCTGCAACACATGGAAAAATGGAGGAGCCAAATGGGTCCTCGAGGCAGAGAAAGTTCAGAGTTCAGAGACAAGTTCGGATTTAACCCTAAAAAAAATTCTTAAAAAAACCCTCAAGCCAAACAAATTCAAAAAATAATCAAATTGATCGAGTTTTTAAAAATCAACTAATATTGTTTACAATTGGCACACTATTTCACACATTATTTCACAAGTTGATCGGGTGTTTAACACTTGATCACTGTACGTGTAAATAGTGCTAGTCGAATTTTCAAAACGCAACAATCCAACGTTAGAAATTGAATTTTTTTTCTTGGAAGTTTTTTTAAGAATTTTTTTTTTTATTTATTTTTGGAATCAATTCTGTACTTGCCTCCGGAGTTCATTCACCCTCCTAGGCAGATGGTGAACTTTGACGCAGCTCAGAGATGCAAAAATAGTAGTTAACTGCAGCAACAGTGCCAAGAAAGCATGCCTCAAGAAAATATCTATAACGTCATTCACCACTCCGGTCTCATGGACTTGATTTAGTATGAGCAATTCATCAAATCAAATTCGAGTCTGAAGAATGACAGCAGGAAATTTAACATTAAAAGCGGATATCAAGCCTTTAACATGATAAATGTTAAAAACTTGTGCAACATATCAAGCTTCTGCACAAGAGCCCCACAATTCCCTACACAAATACCTTTGTCCTTAACCACGGGGCTTTGCCATCCATAACTTGAAAAGGGCATGAAAAAGCGAAGTATCTTGCTTTTCTCAAAATGCCACACAACTAAAACAATAATTGGTATTGCACAACGGCTGAGTTACGTATCTCACACATATTGAAGAAAAAAAAACATGGTTATCAAGCATACGATCTAGCTTCCATAGTCTTTTTGCCAGTGTACATCCATTAGAAATAAAGAGCAACCTCTTCTGCCAAAAGAAATAATGTCCTTTCATTTGCCTGATTCTGGGGCAGCAAATAATAGTACTGATAACTGTATCATCTCAAATCTTTATGAACTTCAAATTTAACAGTAACTCCTTCCTCTCACTTAGTAATAATGACGACATTTCTCCACAAGAAAACTTTTTATCCACATATCTAAAATGAGCAAAATAATAATAATAAAGCAGGAATAGGAGCTTTACTATGAGGTTTTGCTCTAATAATTTCGGGCAAGAAAATTTATGTACTTCTACATTTCTCTAAGGGTAGTTAGGCCTTCAAAAACACAGAGAAAGGAAATCTTCTATGGCGGAGTACACAACACCAGCACTAACTCTCCCTTTGGTTAGCTTACACCCTCTTGGAAATATATCAATTACTCCCTCTTAAGCATTTCAACCTTTACAACATGCCCCGGTCTATTAAGTGATAATATTTGAGTAATACAAAAGAGTTACAGTGAAAACAAGAGAGATTTACATCTAGTAAAAGTCTGCAATAACTAATATTGAAAACTATTAGATGCTTTGAAACAAATGGGATAACTATATAACTAAATGAGGCACACAAGAAGAGAGAACGCTTTCAAAGCTTTTATGTCATTAAATAAAATTAGAGTGATCATGTTTCATGTATATGATCAATACAACTGGAGCTATTAAGGTTCACTGCACCACACATTGGGGATAAACTGTGAAAGTCATATACATGAGAGACTGCTTATCTGTTTCAAACATCAAGGAAATCAACGTCAATAATTCAAGAGATGTCCCAAATCATGGTATAAACACATAAATTCCCTGCTAAAGATAAAGCGGGCCTAAATCCACCCATTTTTTTATGTTTGGGGTGCTACATAAATCCACCATAGCCGAATCCAATGATGAATTTGCTTTTAACATCTATCCCAGGAAATCAGTCATGCTAGTAATCATTAGAAGGGCTGCCCATAACTAATTCTAGAGGTGCCTGCATTTGAAAAATGTGTCATACAATTTGCATTACATGCAGCATGTTGCAAGTATACTAAAAAATAGGAAGTACCTCTGACGCATTAAACAGCATTGCCAACAAGTTCAGATACATCTTCAAGAACATAAGTTGCATCATTAAGTTAAATGTAGTAGTTAAAGGGAAACAAAAACCGGAGAATCGAAAGAAAATCTATATTTTTAAACCTTAGATTTCCCATTATTTAATCAATTGAGTTGAAGCATCCACTCTCTTCCGGCTTATACAAATATTTAGCTCAGTTGATTTTCCAAAAAAAACCAAAATTTCTGCTATATTTTGCAAACAGAAAATAGAGATTTGTGCAAAATTGACTAAAAAAGGCAAAAAAATTCTTAAAACAAATTTCGACGAATACTATGCATATTTGATCAAATTTTTATGAGTCCATAAATACTATTTATATACTATTCATATATTAGTTAAATTTTTTACACTATTTACATAAAAATTGGTCAAGTTTTGAAATACCGACCAATTTATAAATAGTACATGAATAGTATTCATCGAGTTTTTATCTTAATCGAGTTTTCAAAACCCGAATATCTTGAATTAAAAATCAAATTTTTTATTATTTTTAAATTTTTTTTTAAAATTATGTTAAATCCGTACAGATCACCGGAAAATAAGCCCCTAAAAGGGACAAACTTCGTTGGTCATTTAATTGCTCAAGCTCCGCTTTCAACAGCTCAAATTTGAGCCCCGTAGATCTCTGCAAAGCAGCTCTTTCTTTTTCATTCAATTTAGCCAACAAAGCGTCGAACATTTTCAAGACTTCCTTCACAGAAGCACGAGCGCACTTGGCATCTTCATTAAAATAAACGGTCTCTTTGGACTCCAAAGCCATCCCTATATCATCTCTGGCTTCAGCAAACATGAGATTTATCTCGTCCACCTCTTTGTTCTGATCAAAATCGTGTTCTGATTCACTGCTGTAGAGACGAAGATCATTAAAATTCGTAAATTGGGTTAATAACTTTGGTCCATTTCAGAGCTTTAATTGAGGAAAAGAGAGATGATTGGAGATGGGTATGCTTGAAAACTTTGGTATTTGGGGTGACACAGAGTATGAATTGGATTGAGTCAGAATTGAATTGAGGTAATTGAGGGAAAACGAAGATATGGGTTTTGAACAAGGGTCAAACGGGTGTCTAAGAATCGATTTGCAGAGAGAAGAAATCAATGCTCTTCGTTGCATTTTTTGAAATGTTTGTTTTTGGTTTTTCTTCCCAGAAAGGACAGGGGAGACACTAAACCCTAGCAGAGATTAATGACTACTTGATGCACTCGTGGTTCAAGAGCATGACCATGTCGTATCCAAATGGGCTCTTACCGGGCCTCATTCTCATTTTCCACGCCCATAATTGATCTCCCCTGGCCTTTGTTTCACCCTTGTTTATTGAACCGAATTTGTTATGAATAATCTGATCATGTGATATCTCAAACGAAAAATAGTCCCAGCATAATTTAGTAATTATAATCATCTTTCTCTGATTTAAAAAATCATAAGTTTAAATCTCTACATAACCAAAAAAAAAAAAAAATCAAACGAAAAATAAAAAATTATACTAAGAAATTTGGTAAGGCATTTGAATGACTCAATTTACTTGTAATAAAAGTTTTGAAATCAAGCCAACCAATCAAAAAAAAAAAAGTTTTGAATTCAAATATCACAGCTGCCCCTTGCCCCAAAAAGGAAAAAAAATAAAATTTACTTAATTGAATTTTTCCCCCAAAAAAAATTGAATTAAGCTTTTTAACATACATAACTAGTAAGGTTTACTCTCAATTAAATTTTAAAGTACTAAATTTAAACTCTCTCCGCCTCTTTTCCTCAACAAAAATGGTTAATAAGATAACCATTGAGCACTATAGTTTAGTAAAATAAAAATAACAGAGTTGAATATTGAATAGATAAGCAAAACCAAAAGAGTAGTAATTATCTTATATCAACTTCAATATTATATAGAAAAACAGGTTTTGAGAAAATCAACTCTACAATAAACTCTACAGTACTAGAATCGAATTAATCAGCACAACCCAAATAACAACCGATCAAGACCCAATGCAAAATTTTCAAACCGAATAAAGGGAAAACAAATTACCTAAATCACACTAGAAACTTGGTCCACTCCAACAAATCCTACAGCCACAACAAATCCATATAGCAAATCTGGGGTACATCTACATGTACATGAAAGGACCTCTTTACATTGCAGACCTGCATCAGCAAAAGTATCAGTCACCATGGCTCGGCCATTACCCCTCACATTAATAAACTACCATCAATAGCATCCCAACCTATCTACGCTGCCATAACTCTTCCAATCCTGTCTGCACTGGCTGTGTTCATGTGTGCTCATTCGTGCAAATTGTGCAATTGCGTTGCATGCTACACACCTGACTACGATGATCATGATCCTTTCATACAACTCGACATCAACAACCAAGAGCACGAGGTTTCAATTTGGCAGAACATACTCGTGGGTGGAAAATGTCAGATGCCTGATTTTTTCAGGTGTTATTGTGTATGACGCTGCAGGAAATATTGTCACTCCTGCAAAATCTGCACGTGCAACGTTCTCTCTGAATTGAAGTGACAAGAATATGAAACTTTCTCAACTAAAAATAAATGTTTCCAAAGTAAATATTGCGTGTTGACTTTCTTGCTCCAATTTTGCTGCAATAGGTGCTTACAAATTAACAATAAGTCCTAATACAAAAGGTTGATTAGCAAACCATTGCATACAAAATTTACTTTACGTTAGCTGGGTCTCAATAATTCCTTTTAGCTAGACAAACTACGACTACGACCCCTGAAACCAACAACACTTAGCTTCAATGAAGACTTCTTCACTGTAGGCATCTTGCTCGCTACATACTTCTTACCACCTGAAAGTGTCCTCTTAGAGCCACTTGAACTGGAAGACTTCTGTGTCTTCTGGGCCTGGGCACTCTTCTTGGATTTCATTTGGATAGATGTTTTTGCATACTCTGTTTTCAAGGGTTTCTTTCTGGCACTTTGGACAGTCACAGCCTTTCCATTGGCACTAGCAGATTTCAGAGGTAGATTTTTGGTCCTGTTTCTTGCGCTTGATGCTTTCACCACACTCATGGCTTTTCCTCTCTGCTCAGTTACTTTGGCCCTTACAATGTCCCTCCTGATATTATCTATCGTGAGAGATTCCAAGCTCTCATTCTTTTGTATAGCCTCCTCAATTCGGGTAGCTAGAGCCAATTCCCTTTTGGAAACCAAACTTGTTACTTTTCCTGCAAGAAAAGGTATTAACCACTAAATAACCAGATAGAAGAAAATGAAGAAATAAGAAAGAATGTGGGGGTGCAGAGAGGAAATTAGGTGGTGACCTTTAATTTTCAGTTACTAGTAACCGATGTGAATTATTACAAACGATGCACTGAATAACCTGTGACATCACATATATTAGTAAATAGAGGCTACATTTTGCCCTGGCACCCTTTCAGCGGATGGTTTATGCTATTCAACGCAGGTTCTCGCAGATAGGGTCTTAGAATGGTCAAAACAGATATGGAGTTTCTTTGACACTTACCCAACACTCTCAAGCATCAAACATATTACAGCATGCATGCATGACGGAGACATTATGCCAGGAAATGGCCCTGGGTCAATTGGAACAGAAAATGCAAATTCTGACAATTGGATGTGAGCTAGATCAGAAACCTAGACACACCTACACCAACATTCACGATTTGCAATCATGGAGTCTAATAGGGCACTGCCCAAAGCCGGTTCCCTCAAAGCAGAAGAATGAACTGAAAATTAATCTATCCTCAGAAATTTAAAAAGCTCACCGGACTTGAACCCAAGATGACAAGTACAATCAACAACAGCACAAGCTTATCACCAAATGTCTCTGCTATTACAAAAACCACCTAGACCACATTCACCTGAACACTAACTAGGTCATCTTGCGACGGATCAACACATCATACCACATGGGAATGCAGTAAGTTGTCCACTTCCAAGTTAATACAGTGTGTACATTTATCAACTAAGGTATCAGGTCCACAGGTCATCCACAGGTCATCAAAGTCTATATAAGTCTTGCAGTTTTTTTAAATATATATATATATATTTGAAGTTCCATTATCTCCATATCCATGTCATAAAATTTTGGAAAAAGATAAAAAATAAAAAATGGCACATGACAAATAAACAACAAAAATATCATAGAGTTGATGACAAACCTTTTGCTCCCATACGAGCAGTTCTTCCGGTACGATGGAGGTAGTCAATCTACAGCATCAATTAATAAGGGTTAGCTTGAAGTGCAAACAAGATGAAATTCTACACAGGTTATCAGGAAAGAAAGAAGTTTTAACTATGAATAAGAAGAAAGATTATATGAACTCCAGATAACCATCATTTAAAGGATGCTTACAGAGTTCAGAGGAAAATCAAACATAATAACATGATCCACATCCAAGTCCAGTCCTCTAGCAGCCAAGTCCGTGCAGACTAGAGTGGGGCAGTCTCCATCTTCACTTTTAAACTTTTTAAGGTTTTCAACCCTATCATAACAAATGAAGTTAATGATAGCTCAGCATAATTAGGTTAAGAACGACAGAGGTCATAGAATGTAAAACAAAGTAAATGCATAGGGTTGCATTAGAAAGAGAGAGGGGGGTTAAAATGATCCCCATTCCTCAGCTGTATTTAATATATGTAGGGTGCACAGTGCATAGTTATATTAGTGTGTCTCCAAACTATGAGCCTACGAACATCGAGGATAGAGCAATGCTAAATATCATTCGTAATTAGAATAAAAATTAAATCAAGGACTAAATACAAATTAAAGATAAATAAGAAACAAATTTATGACACAGACCAAAATAGATAAGGTACTAGTTTTCAGTCAATTACTGTTTTGACGAAACATATACCACAAAAATGAACTAAACATAGATATGGTGCTTGCAGGCTAATGTTTAAACTTGACCATGATTGGAAATCAAAATATAGGCATATAAACATATTCAAAAATGCAATTATCCTAACATGAAGCAATCTATATTCAGTGTCATGCAATTAGCTGTTAGCCAACTTGCATGATTTAATAAAAGACAGAGCCAATCCGAATTGCAGCAACTGGATCTTAATGCCAGGAAATTCAAAACAACAGCAAAGATACATGCATTTTCAAATGCATGGTACAGCACTTATCTAACCTTTGTTCTGCTGGGACTTCGCCATGGTAATTAACAGTGAAGATCTGATTTTCACTAAGGAAGTGATCAACAGCACGACTAGAGTTTAAAGTGTTACAGAACACCATCACTTTGTTTCCCTTTGCCAAGCTAGGCTCAAGAACCTGCAACCACGAAGGTTTCCCATGAGAAAATTTCAAATATTCAAACAAGTTATTCTGCTATTGTGCAACATAATCAAATATACATTTAGAAATTGTCCAGGGGACATAACGTTTTGGCAGCTACCACTAGTGTCAGTCATATCTAAGTTTCAGTTTTTTGTCCTCCTCACAGAAATTTTCTCACTGTTTAAGTTCCCTTATCTTCTCTTATACTTTCTGATGTTCTCATCTACCATTGAATTATCAACAAAGCTTGCTTCTGAATTACTCTCCCAAAGTTAACAATTATTATGTCATGGAAACTCTAGGCTGACGGATGCTGCTAATGTTCGCAGTTACCCTTCTAAATGCATATTTTAATAAGTCAAATGTAGGATCTAATGTGCACTCACAGCAGTATAAATACATATATATATATATATTATAAATACATATATATATTATAAATATATATATATATATTGATCTCCGATTGCATGCAAACTAACAGTACAGAGGTCACGTGCAAATGTAGAATCCGAAATTCTGTAATCAAAATAGTAGCACTATGCATATTGCACCAAGCCTTGCAGTTTAATGAGTTGTTTAAGATAAAGAAACCTTAATAATCCATACACAAAAACTCATTTTAGACATATGTGGATTACTACATTTCGGTAATAGATATGTTTTACTGGCCAAAATAGAAATCATCCAAACCCTTCAAACTTGGACCTGCTATAAATTAGAACCTTTAAACTCCAGTAAAGATATTTTAACAATTTTTTATGTATAGATACAATGAAAAGCTCCACACATCAATTGACAAGATCATACAACAACTAACTTTCCATACCTCAACTCCTAAAGACCAATTAAGGAGGACCTATATTATAAATATAAAGGGCATTTATTAAATCTTCACCACTTGATTAGCCCAACCCAAACAACAAAACCACAATCCGAAGCATTCTAATGAATTGGAAGAATCTCAACTTGGCTTTAGCATATTTGAATTATCATGGACTCAAGGGGAACCAAACTGGATCTAGATCACAAGGATTTGGGAAAAAAATGATTTACATCACCTTTTAATTGACATTTTCCCTAAGGAAATTAGGCAATAATTTTCTTCCATTAAGCTTTGACCTTAATTTTTCCCATCGCTGCAAATATGCCTGCTTACCTTGTATCTAAGGCATGCAACACATCTACTTAAAGCTAGCATTTTCATAAACAAACAAAAGAACAGTAATGAGAATTAACAACCACCACAATAATCAAAATGAATAATTGTTACAACCACCGCCATTAAGAGTAAATAGTGTAGCAATGAAAGATGAAAAAGCAGCACAAATTTAACCTGTAGCAGTGCCTCCAACTTGTTTTCAGCACCTGAAAGTTTAATAAAATCATGCCGTGCAGATGCAATCTTCTTATGTAGTGTGGAGGTGCGCAAATGTACAATTCCTTGGAATTCCTCGTCAACCAGCTTTTGCACTGCCTGCAAACATTACAAAAGTCAACAACACCCATACAATTTTTCAAAGATAAAAAAAAAAAAAAAAAAAAAAAAAAAACAACAACAACAACAACATAGAATTCAGTCTGTTAGACAATAAAGAAAACTAGAACTAGAACTTATCATAATCACCATGATAGAGCCACATGACTAAGATCCCACAATATTACATAACAACAATACTTAAAAGAGAAATTTTGTGAGGAATTTATGCAAAATACAAGGAGTAGCACATGCATATCTGCACATATATTATAACACAAGCAGAAGAAGCTCAAAGATAAACTCTACCCTTCCAAGAAAGGGAAGTGGTAAATTAGCCTTCTAGTAACGACAAAGCTCTTGTCATTTGATTCATTAGATTCACAACAAACACATTATATATAAACATATTTATCACTAAATTGCTAAATATCCACCAAGAGTTATTTATCACCCACTAACAGCTATTTATACATTTCTTTTCCTAAAATGAGCTTAAACTATTAACTTTCAAATTGGCCTGCATTTCGAAGGAATACACAAATATGTCCAATAAGTGGCTACCCCAACAATGATATGACGCATCAAGCTAACGGTATTTGAAAATGGAATTTTACTTCAAAAAACAGCTAAAGCATTCAAAGTGTGTACAATCTTTCTGATTAAAAGGCCAAGTCAGCAGTAGCACAGTAAGCTTGCTACCAAAAGCATGGGAGAAAAAGGTTGGAAGATATTCATGTATGAATGGATTATACATTCATGTGAACTTCCAGGCATCATCTAACAATATCAATATTTTGTATATATGATTGGAAAACAGAGCAAGTTGTCATACCTTTGTCATTGTCGCTGTGACCAACACAGTTTGAAATCCTTGGTCACCAGATTTTGATGCACGATTCTTTAATGGACCAAGAAACTTTCGGATATCAGGACCAAAGCCACGATCAAACATGGTATCAGCTTCATCCAAGACCTGGTAAATCATTTCACAACATAGAAGCGTTAACTATATATTCAGGCAAGAGTACACGGAAAATAGACTATTTACTGATGCTCTTTACAGCATTAAGCCAAGTAGATGTGCTTTTACTCCTTTTCAAAAAAAGCACAAGATTGTACCAAATGATACTAACCAAATACTTGATGTCACCATAAACCATGTTGCCATCCTCAATATGTTGTAGAACTCTGCCAGGGGTCCCAACTACCATGTCAATGGGCACATTCAAAGCATCCTCCTGAGGTCTAATACGGCCACCGCCACTTACCATGACGGATCGGAATCGGGCATGATGGCTGATTGATTTCGCTACACGAAATACCTGTAAAGTTCGTCATCCATGAACTATACCAATAAAGCCATAACTATTTTGATTCCACTGAAAGAAAAATCAGTTCATATAACTCAGAAAAGGAAACCAACAAATAACCTGCTCCGAAAGCTCCCTTGTGGGGCACAGCACAACAGCTCGAGGACGCCTTGGCTTCATTAGCATACCATGCAATGCCTCATCTCGTCTTAGCAGCTGCAGCAATCAAAAGCTTGAGAACATTTCCAAGCAAATGTGAACATTGCCTAAAAATTAAATGGGATCAATAGGCACAACTTCTAACAAATCTAACCCTCTTTGGCAAATGACTACCATCTCAGGTAGATGATTGAATTGACAAAATTTGAAGTAGCATAGATGCATTCATCATTAAAAACAGTTTGAAAAAATCATAAATATATTTTGCCTCGCGGATTATTAACTTTTAGGCACCCAATACTCAAAGCACACCAACGAGTTGCAAATTGACACACTAAAACATGACAAAGGAGAGAGACACATGCCACAGGTTATCTTCATTAAAAGAAATGTGGGAATGACAACATTAGGTTCACAATTGGTTATCGCACAAGAATATTATCAGATGGGAATTACCTGGACCTTAAAAAAATACATAAAAGCGACCAATTTTAAAGACATAGGTTTGGAATGTACCTGAACAAGAGGTAACATATAAGCCAAGGTTTTTCCGGACCCAGTATGAGAACCCAATACAACACTCTTCCCATCAAGCACATTTGGAATTCCCAAACACTGAATCTCAGTAGGAGCAGAAATACCCAGTTCCTTCAAAGCACTCAGGACCTCATCGCCCAAACCCAATTCCTCAAAGCTCGAAACCTCAACCTTAACACCACTACTTTTCTTCCTCTTCCTTGCACCATCCTCTGTTTCTGAGGATGTAGATTTGGGTTGAGAGGATGGTTTTGCATTTGCAGAGTCTTTGAGGTGTCGATGTCGAAGTCGTTCGAGCAGAATTGAGTGCTTGACCGGTTGTAGAGGACTTTCTGATTCAATAGTGTTTGAACTGGGGATGGTGGTGGTTGCGGAAGAGCAGAGAGGTCTAAACCCTAGTAAAACCTTAGAGTGTTTGGGGAATTTGAGGAGTGTGTGTTTTGTGGAATGAGAGAGGAGAGAGAGAGAAAGGAAGTTCGAGGAGGAGAGAGAGAGAGCGAGGAGTGCTCTTCCTGTGCCTCCCATGGGTTCTTGCCTGCGGCTTTGAGATTATGCTTTGGCTTGCAAACGCTATAAAACTTTTTGCAGAAAGACTATCGTACTATTTTTAAAATCAAATAAATATAATATTCGCATATAAATAGATACTTTACCCAAAAAAAAAAAAAAAAATTCTTGTATACGAATGAATGCGGTATTTAAGTAATTTCTTGCTGATCCATAATTTTTCCCCTAATTCTTGCTGGGAGAATTTTACATTATGATATTAGTGTATTTTAGAATATGAAATTAGACTTGATCGAGATTATATGTATTAGATGTTATTTTTCGTATTTTAGAATATGGGATTTAATTGAGATCAATAAAGTTTTTAATATAAAGAATGTATTTATATAATAATTTTATTTTTTAATATTTTTTTTAAATTTTACTGTTATAAGAAAAATTTGTTAGTTTAAATAAAAAAGTTATTGGTAAAATAAAATAAAATATTTTATAAAAATATTAGAGAGAGAGAGCCTAATTAATAATAATTGATTAAAAGAAATCAAAATTATTTGACATAAAAAGTTAGAGAAGGGTTTAATTCGACTCCGACGATGTCAAGAAGCCCCCCGCCCGGGGGGGTACTAACCTCTTCATGTAATAAACTTTTCTCCATATTATTGTACAGATAAGTTTGCAATAGTTTTTTTTTTTTCCTGCATAGTTGAAAAGGTTAATTAGATTTATCAAACAAATCTAAATATTTAGGGCATTAATGTATCAATTTGGATGATGGAAGTTTACACTTAGTCTGGGAGTCCAAAGAAAAAAAATAAAATAAGTGGGGAAAGAAAAGAAAAGTAGGGTAATGATAAATTTTTTTTTCATTTAATTTGAAAATTTTAAAAAAGATATGAGATTTATTAAAATTAAATATTTATTTATCATATTTTTAAAAATAAATTCGATATATTTAAAAGTTAGAGTGAGTGAACTTTTTTTTCTCTCATTTTCTTTTTACTTTTGGGAATAAAATATTTTATGTTTTAAAGGATAAAAAATCTTATTTTTCTTTTTTTTGTATAAAACTCCCAAATAAAAAAAATACGGTCACTTTTTCTACGTAATCTTTTCTCTTCCTCTCAAACCCATTCATCCAAACACAGTGTTAAAGAGTTCAAATGAAAAAATTAGTTAAATGACCCAAAAATCTTTGCTAAATAATAGAAGTATTTGAGTAGAGTCCTCTCTCTGGCCAAGAGAAGAAAAAAAAAATAAAGATTTTTGCAAAGACATGGGGGGCAAAGCATAGACCATGGTTCAAAATATTGGGGGTTAGGAATTGTCAAGTAGTATTACAATTGATGAGTATGATTTACATTTATAAACCCCGGTCCATTAGGGGTATTTTCCAAAATAGTGTACTTACGGGAGAAAATTCTCAAAATAATACGATTTTTTTTTTTATTTCAAAACTAGAGATTTCACTGTCGATAGTTTTTTTTTTTTTCCTTCAAATTAAAGGTTTCTGGAAAAAAAAAATTAAAAGCACGAGTGGCATTGACACTTTTCGAAAAGTGAGACTACCGCTCGCACTTTTAGGGAACTCTTGCTATCCTTACTTTTATTTAAACAATATTATTAAATTATTAAAAAACTATTATTAAAAAATTAATAAAAATCTATTATTAAAAAACAATTATTAAATAAAATATTAACCAATATTATTAAAAAAAATTAAATATTAAACAATAATAACCATTAATATTAACTAATAAATTAATAATTAACAAATTACTAAAAATTAATTAAAATTATCATTAACCAATATTAAAAATTAACAAAAATAGTAATCAATAATTAAAAAAATTGTTAAAATTTAATTAAAAAAATATATAATTAATAAAAAATTAATATTAATTTTTTAAATTAAAAAACATAATCAATAAATTCTATTAATTAAAAATTATCCAACAATTAAAAAATTAATAAAAAATTAACCATAGAAAAGATTTCGAAAGGGACGTATTTTTATTGCAAGACCATTGGTCCAAAAACTATCACTGAAATATGAAAATTCAACCTTTCATTATTTTTGAACAGTTTTAAGATAGTGTTTTTGGATTTTGATTTTTCTCTCTATAGTAAATATTTTTCTGAAATTTTTAGACAATTATAAAGTTGATATTTTGTAGATTAATTGACTTTTAAAAAGTTAGATTTGAAACACTCAAAATCATAGAGAAAAATAAACTCAAAAACCCTTTGTTGCAAACCGAAATAATTCATATTTTTAATTTTATTTCTAGTAGTCAACTTTGACCGTCCATAACTTTCTTATCCGAACTCATTTTTTCTATAATTTTTGAACCATTTTAAAAATCATATTTTATAAAATAATTCATCTTTAGAAAGTAGATTCAAAATTTCTCAAAATCTGAATCCAAAATTATGTTGAATATGCTTTGTAAGCCATGTAAAAACCAAAAAAAAAAACTTATAACACACCTTTAACTCGATTTTTTAATGACATAGACTTGTTGTCAGTGACTCCAATTGATTCTAGAATGATGCCCATCTTCCTACTTTTCAACCGTAGGTGTTGGTTACCTATTTTCAACACCGAATCATTATAAAAAACGACAGTCAAATTAGTCAAAAAACCATCATGGAAATTTTTTACACGTGGAAAGCAAGTTTTTCACATGTAGAATTTAAAGTTTTCACATGTGAAAAATTTTCAGAATGATTTTTTAGTTAGTTTAACCATCGTTTTTCATAATGGTTTGGTGTCGGAAATAGGTAACCAACACCTGAGATTGAAAGTAAAAAGTATAGGCATCATCCTAGAATCAATTGGAGTCACCGGTGACAACTCGAGGTCATCGGAAAATCGAGTTAAAAATGTGTTGTGAGTCTTTTGTTTTTTATATGGCTAATGAAGAGTATTCGGCATGATTTTAGATCCAGATTTTATGAGATTTTAAGCCTATTTTTTAAAGATAAATTATTTTATGAAATATAATCTTTAAAATGGTTCAAAAATCATAAAAAGGGAGTTCAGATAATAAAATTATGGACGATCAAAATTGGCTACTCGAAATAGAATTAAAAATCAAAATTATTCCAATTTGTGACGGGGGATTTTTGAGTGCATTTTTCTCTATAATTTTGAAAGTTTTAAATCTAATTTTCTAAAAATTAGTTAATCTACCGAGTATCAATTTTATAATGGTCTAAAATTTTTAAAAAATATTCATTATAGAGAGAGAAATAGAAAACAAAAAAAATATTACCTTGAAACTGTCTAAAAATAATGAAAAATTGAATTTTTAGATTCTGGTAATAATCTTTGAACCAATAAACTATTTTTTCACAACAAAAACACGTATCTTTCGAAACCCTTTCTATTGTTAATTTTTAAATTTTAAGAATTTTTAATTTTTGGTTAATTTTAACAATTTTTAATTTTTGGTTAATTTTTTATTAATTTTTTTAATTATTGGTTAATTTTTAATTAATAAAAAATAATTGATTATGTTTTTCAATTAAAAAATTAATAATAATTTTTTATTAATTATATATTTTCTTTTTAATTAATTTTTAATAATTTTTTTAATTATTGATTACTGTTTCTGATAATTTTTTAAATAATTTTTAATATTACTTAATGATAATTTTAATTAATTTTTAACAATTTTTTAATTATTAATTTATTAGTTAATATTAATTGTTATTATTGTTTAATATTTAATTTTTTATTAATAGTATTATTTAATATTTTATTTAATATTTGTTTTTCAATAATTGATTTTTAATAATAGTTTTTTTTATTAATATTTAATTTTTTTACTAATTTAATAGTTTTTATTAATTTTTTAATAATTTAATATTAGATTAAAAATTAAAAACGCTAGTGCCACTCGCGTTGTTATTTTTTCTTTTTATTAATTTTTTTGTAACGTGAGTGGCACTCTCGTTTTTCGGAAAACGCTAGTGCCACTCGCACTGTTATTTTTTCTTTCTAACAAAAGCCTTTAGTCAAAAAAAAAAAAACTCAGAAGTCACGATTAGGATTGCGAAATGCCTAATTTTGGAATAGAAAAAAAAAATCACACTATTTTGAAAATTTTCTCCCAAAAATACACAATTTTGAAAAATATCCCGGTCGTATACCAGGTTAACCAACCTCCATTCATTTGTCAATATTAATCCAACTGGACAGCAAGTGCTTTAAGTTTGATTTTGGGAAACTCTTCCGGCATGCCAGCTCCAGTTCAACGCTTTATTCTCCAGATTTAGCCTGAGATCAAATCCAGAAAAAGCTACCCTGAAATACAGGTTTCATGTCATACTATCAAAAAAACATGGCATCACATTCAATGTCCTGTAAGCATCATGGTCTTCATGACGATACCTTACACAGCGAATCGACACAGGCACACAGTCCCTGTAAAATAACAAGGGACCAACACAACTCAACGTGTTTCTCAAATGGTGAACATCACTCTTTTCTTAAACTTCAAATAGTTGTCCACGTTTTGGACATTTAACACCAGTATGCACTCATGTGGCATACTAAAAACTTATTTTTCAATAGCAGATATCCGGTGTGACAAACATATATATTAGGAGAGCAAAGAAAATAAGCTTCAAGAGAAATCAAAAGGTACAGATTTCATTTTGTGTAACCTTGATCTTATGCTAAATTAGACATGCATTTCGAATGGGTGTCCAATCAAAATACATATCAAGAATAATTGGCAGCAAAAGTCAATGATGGTGGCATATGCTTCCTTGAAGGAGGCAAACAAATCAAATTAATTGTAGAGTTCAGGCTTCAGGACGCCCACATATGGCAAGTTCCTATACAATTCAGCAAAATCCATCCCATAGCCCACAACAAAAGCATCCGGACACTGTAACCAAAACAAAATATTTGTTACAGTAAATAAACAGGCTTACACTACTTATTTTGCAAAACAAAAAAAAATAAATAAGAATGATGCAGTGTACAACAACCAGGTTCCAGAATTGCGTTCTAGAAACAATGGTTGAAAAATAAAATGTGGGAATTTGAGGATCCAATCCCATAATAAAAGATGTAGAGAATAACACAGAAAACCTTACAATTAGTGAGAGGATAAACAATAAAAACAAGACTAAAAACTTGGATTTGGGGATCCAAAGATTGCACAATTTCTAGTTTCATCATTATTTCTTTTTGCCTTATAATACCAAAGCCAAAAAAATCCCCCTCAACTTTGAACCTATTTACAAATATCTCCCAAAGTGCAATTGCAATCCAGTAACCTCCCAAACTTTTAAAATCACATTCATCTAACCCTATAAGTTGACAACATCAATTTCCGCCTCCACTCTTCAACATTTATTCCCGTTTTGCCTTTGATGCTTCATCTCCGCCTTCAGCAGAGAGAGAGAGAGAGAGAGAGACCGACCCAGATAAAGAGAGAATCACTTTGACATGGGGTTCTCTCTCTCTCTCTCTCTCTCTGCATCTTTCATCAAGATAGGAACAAAGCATCAGTGGCAAAATGGGAATAAATGTTGGAAGCAAACAGAAAAATTGACATCATCTACTCCCAGGTATAGATGAATGCAATTTTAAAAGTTCGAGGGGTTCTAGATTGTTCCATTTAGGGACATTTGTCTATAGGTACAAAGTCCGGTGGGATTTTATGTTTTTTCAGCCAACCTTCATATTATGCTAGTTTGACGTTGAATATCCAAACCACACTCAAGCTATCTTATAATTAAGTTTTTCAACTGAGAACACTCAAAATTTGAAAAATACTTTCGTGTGCCTGTGCTTGTTCCAAGAGTCCAAAGACACACTTCATAAGAAAATGAGGTTACCCAAATGTTCCCAACCCCACCTTCGCTTTTCCATGCCTTTCAACGTGGGACACTTTAGGTCCTACAAGGGTTCACATTTAAGGACCGTGACTACATGAAAGAGAATCTAATCCATTTATGCATCATTTCCCAAATTTAAAATACTTCAAAGCTAGTTATGCTGCTACTTCCAGAAAAATGTTTGCAATGCACACAAATTCTTCCACGCTGTCTTTTTTTTTTTGGTACCCCTCCAAAGTGCCAGGTATTTGGACATTGAAATTTAGCACATATCCAAATTCTAGAAACAATTAAGAAGACGACAATTCAAGCAGAAACATACTAAATCTAGGCTATGAAAAATCTCACCTCAAAACCCCTGTAGAACTTCCCTTCACCCACCAGATCAAACTCAACTTTTCGCCTTGCTCGTTTATCAAGGAAGGTACACACTGATACAGAGGACGCCCCTTTCGATTTCAAGTGCTCAAGTAGACATGACAATGTATGTCCTGTATCCACAATATCTTCAACCTGTAAAACAATTAAATTCAATAAGACCTAATTATACTAACCAAGCGAAATTTCTACAGAGAGAGAGAGAGAGAGAGAGTACCACAACGACGTGTTTGCCATTGACATCGATCTTCAAATTGGAAGAGATGGAGGGAGCACCACTTGATTGTGTGCCGGAGCCGTAAGATTCGACTCTGATGAGATCGACGGAAATTGGAAACTTGATGCAACGAACGAGATCGGAGAGGAAGAGAAAAGCGCCGGTGGCGACGCCAACGAACACCGGAGGAGGAGAAGAAGGAGAGAGAGAAGCGAAGTCGGCGGAGATTTGAGAGGCCAGCTCGGAGACTCGCTTAGAGATTTCATCTTCTGTCCAGAGAATTCTCTCCATGTGGTCGTCCATGGATGAGAAGAGAGAATTGGAGGTGAAAGTTAGGGGGCGGAAGGTTTTAGGGCTTCAAATCGAAGGCTGAAACCCATTCGGAGAGGAGTGGACACGGGCGGTAGTCGTTGTCTCGGAGGGAATTTATTGTTTGAGGAAAAGAATGCTTTATTCCTCCGTCCATGATCAAGGTCTGGTCTGGTGACACAAAATTAATATTAATTAATAGTTTTTTCACAATATGTTAAGATTAGGAGTTTAATTAACGATGTGGATTGATTTAATTGCATCCGGGATTAAGTATCTTTAAGTATGATTGAGGTTTGATTTTTATTAGGAGTATTAGGCCCTTATATGTATGCAGTATTTCTCATTGGGAGACCCACCATCCGAAAGGAGCCACTGCAACGATCGGTCCGAATTAGTTCGGATAAAATCTCAGATATCGGGTGGTATCCAAGATATAAAACAAAAAAAAAAATTAGGAGTTTAATTAAACTAAATTCATATCGTGTTGGTTTAGATATACGTAATAAAAATTTAAAAATTATCGGTGAAGAGAATTAAAAACTTAAATTTAAGAGATTTAATAAAATATAAAAATAGATCGTTTAAAAATTAAATATAAATTATCTGTAAAGACATAATAATTAAAATTTTAATTGAGAAGATAGATTTAAATAAGAGTGAGTGATGTAAAAAAATCTAAATAAACTGAACCAATATTTTTGTACTTTTTTATAGTTGAACTCAAATTTTAAAAACTCAAATTTTAAAATTATTATTGTAAATTCAATCCGAAGCATAAAAAAATTCTCCCTATCTTATTTTGTTAATTATATTATTTCTTAAAATGAATGAATTGATCGTAATTCTTTTGTCGCCACGATATTTTTACTTCTATATGTATTGTGTAAATGAATATAATCACTTTATAAATAAATCTTATATTATAATTCGTACAAAAAGGGGATAAAAATTAATAAATTTGATAGGGTGTTACTTCCATGATTCTCACAAATTCTCTTTTCGAACAAAAAAAAAAATATTTTTTTTATAAACACCATATTTTTATCAAATTTAATAAGACTAATAAAATTTTAATACATGGAAATCTAAAATAATATTTTATTTATAGACTTTTCTTTGGCAATTACTATTAACTTATGAGCTTTTCTTAACTTTTTAGCTAAGTTCTCTATTTTTGTGACTAACTTTAATTTCTATACTTATTTTGACCTCTGAACTTAATTTTAAAATCCTGTAATATATTAACTTATACTCTAACTAAATTTTATTTAAACATTGAATTAGATTATGTTTTGGATTTAAAAAATCCTACTTTCTATTTTAATTTTTGTTGGATAAGATTTAATTCTTATATATAAAAAAAGATTAATAAGGTTCAATTATAATTAATGCAAAAAAAAAAAATCTACTTTCTATTCCGTTGAGAAGCAAGAAAAAAAAAATATGACAAATATTTTGTGCGTGTTTACATGGATCTATATAACCAACAACTAATTCATTAGTAATACTGATATATTATAAAAACAGATATTAGAAAAGTTTTATTTCTTAAAACTCAATATCTAATTGGTTAGTGGTTGGATATTGATATCTTTGTATATTGTAAAAATAAGCATTGAGATAGATTTATTCCTAGCTTCATTTGGATTTCATGAAAATCAATATAATTGTTGGATACCATGATTTATTAAAAAAAATAAATATATGTATATCTTGAAATTAGTCTCAGCATGAAGTATTCATTAAGATATTTGATTTTTGTGATTTTTGTTTTCCTTTCATATTGTCTTGATTGCAGAGTTGAGGATATTATATTTTTTATTATATATATATATATATATATATATTTTTTTTATCTTGAAGGCCGATTCTAAAGTCTGGATCAAGTGCCCGTTTGGTAGGATTTTTTTTAAGTTTTTTTTCTCCTTATAAAGAGAAACAAAAATTAATAATTTTTAAAATTAAGTTAAAAGTTATTTGATAAATTTATTTTAAAAACAAATTTATTTTATAGTTTTTAAATAAATTTAAAAGTAAAAAATAAAAAATTAAAAGTAAAAAGTAAAAATTAAAGAAAAAGAGAGAATATAAGGGTAAATAAATTTATAATATGGACATATTTAAAATTTTATATTTTTTTAGTGAGAGTATAAACGAAATAAAAAAATAAAAAATTAGATTTTAAAAATAAATAAAAATAAAAGTCCACAATTTTTGCTTAAAAGTTATTTTTTAAATTTTTATTTATAAAAAAAATTATTCTTTTTTTAATAGCTTTTTAAAAAAAACCGTTCGGAGAGTATTCTCCACAAAAAGTTACTAAGGATCAGATTGTTTTCGTCGTCGTCGGCTTCGAAAAGGAGGAAACCCAATTTTGAACCAAAGTTTTACCAAAAGTTTGGCGCCAAAACGAGACTCTATAATAATAATCATAAAAAAAAAGTATATAACAATTAGAATCAACAGTAAACTCTCTCACGCAGATTCGGCCAAAGAAGAAAATGGCGACAGTCTTCGTTGCTCTACAATGCTGCCAGTGTTCTACAATGCAGGCAAGGCAATATCAATTCAATCTTTGGGTATCAATTTAGGATTTTGCTACAGTGAAGAAGATTTCTGATTTTCTTTCAATTTTTTTGATTTTCGTTTTATAAATTATAAACGAAGGTGAAGCAGCAGAAGAAGAGCAGTAACAAATGGACATGCGTCGTCTGCAACCAAAAGCAGTCCGCGCGCAAGGTGTTTGCTCGCGGTTTCATGGCGAAAGACGTTCGCAAGTTCGTTCAATCCTTCAACATGTCTCGCAAACAAGCCGATGAAAATGCAGATCAAAACCCTAATTTTCGCCCCCAAATTACCGATTCCAGTGGCGAATTGACTGAATATAGCAATCTGAAGAAGAGAAGCACTGACTGGA
This sequence comes from Dillenia turbinata, assembly GCA_037126225.1. Lineage (NCBI taxonomy): Eukaryota > Viridiplantae > Streptophyta > Magnoliopsida > Dilleniales > Dilleniaceae > Dillenia > Dillenia turbinata. The sequence goes on from JBAMMX010000005.1 coordinate 9,608,527, forward strand.
GCGAGTACATCGATCCTGAAGAAGATACATTGAGAGATTCAGAAGAAAATGGTCTCTCTCTCTCTCACATTAACATTCAAACCCCCTAATTTGGGCTTTCATAGTTTTCAGTCTATTTGACAGTTGTCAAAATGCTGTTACAGGGGAAGGGGAGAATTCAATGGAACCAAAGTGTGTGACCGAGTTGCCGAAGGAAATGTTCAAGAAGCCTAAAATCAACAACTCTGCTATCGTGTTAGATAACGAGGAAGATGGTACCAAGCTGTTCAAACCTAGTTTTTCGAAAAGGAACACTGTTTCTAATGACAAGTTCACTTCAAGAGGTAATCTAATATTTCTTGTTTGCATTTTTTATTGCCCTCTTTTATTTAGTAGCCCTAGAAGCTAATGAAGAACAAGTTTCTAGGGCTTGGCATGAAGCGATTGTATATGCTACTAATAGGAACTGATTCAAGCAACGATCAAATAAATTATATGGGTGGCTTGGAGGACATGATTTGCTCTCTCTCCCTTCTTACTGTTTTGTTGTATGGGTGGTTTTTCTATGTTGCATCATCTTAAATGTTGATGGACTTATAGTTCAAAAATTCCAGATGAGTCGAGGAGACATCAACCTAGAGTGACCCAGAAGAGGTCCTCCGCATGCAGCAGACACTCCGAGCAATTTTATGGAAACCTACAGCTTGAATGTGAGAACAGGCCACCTAATGTGGAGCATCAAACAACATTGGCTACGAAGAGCTCAAAATGGAGCCATTATATAATGGAGGATGATGCTTACAATGACAGTGGCCACATGCAAGAAGAATGTCGGTCAGAGACTGCAGATTTTACATGTCATTGGAGTGAAATAGTCCGGGTAGAAGATGATATCCATCCAGACTTCAAGTGAAGCTCTTCATTTCCCTACATTTCAATCTACCGGTAACTTTTATGTCGATGTATATGATCTCCAGACCCACAAATTCCTTCAAATGGTTGCAGCTTCTGATTTTACCTAGAAACTTGTTTAGCTAATCAATGGTGCAATGCAAGTGTTCCTATTACAAAAGATTCCACCATTTGGAAACCTAGTTCAAGATGCACGATGTCACAGCCAATTTAAGATTCATCAAATCATAGTAATGATGCTGACTGGCTCACCTTTGAGTTACCATGACGAGTCAAGGCCATGTATCAAAAGCCTAGGTTGGAATTCCAGAGTAAATGTATCAAAGGCCTAGGTTGGAATTCCAGAGTAACAAACTCCAAAAAGACCTGGGAAGTTGGAGCATGTAGCCAAAGGCATCTTACACCATTGAATCACGTCAGAATTGAGCACATAGAATGGAGTATGTATTTGCATAACAAATACTCATCCAGCCGAGCAGTACAACATCATGTCTTCAACACCCAACCATAAATAGATTTGTAAAAAATCAATCAATCTGTCAATGAATCCATATCCATAGCACCATGCATATCAAAATTTTCCAAAAATTAAATAAAATCCAATTTTCCTAGTGCCCTCTAAGTCCACCCCTCAAATCTTAAAATTTCTCAATACCAAGTCAGAACCCAAAAAATTTCAGCCAAGCAACTTTAGTCAATAAACTTCAGGAACACTCAAAACCAAAAACAGCTCACCAAGCCCTACAAAAAATGGGCAATAGACGAAGCTCCTAGCGACTTCATTCATTCAGCACCAATGAGCCAAGCCGGTCGGTGACATCATTCCCTGAGGCAGCTTGGCGAAGGACATCCATAGCTTCAGCAACTTTTTTCTTTAGAGCATCTGGAGACTCTATTAAATGGAGCACCTCTGTTTGGTCCATCTCGAGCAACATGCCAGTCACTTTCCCTGTATAGTCGGGCTCAAGACGCTGCACTAGCGGAAATAGCTGCTCACCCAGCATCTACAATTTCAGCAGGAAACAAAGTAATTAGAGAAGGTCATCTAAATGTCAAACTTTATTTCTTGCATCATGTTGGAAGAGAAGAAAAGAAAAAATTTACCCTTCGCTGGTCATCAGGGTTTGCTGATGCTAGAGCAGATGCCAGTGGCACAGGTGCAGTTCGATGAGCATCTAGAGTTGGCACAGGCATGTTAGAGACATCAAATGGCAGTGGTGGCACTGGATTAACGAGACCTTGAGAAACCACTGATGAGTCAAGTCCATTTCTTGAATTGGCCGCATATCTAAATCCTTGGTTGGAATTGCGGTGCATCAACTGCATTAGATGATGGGAAAGAACAGCAATAAAAAGTGAACACATTATGGTCATAATATTAATATGGGATGTATAGCAAGAGTCATGGAAAATTTGTTTATCCAATAAGGCTACACATAAACATGCCTCAACCAACATATATTTCACTTGAGGAGACGAGGATGTTTTTTGGTGCTGCATATGTCAACTATTGCAGAGTAGAAACAATGGAAAAAAGGACAAGCATACAAAGCTAAACAACAACTAATGTAGACTGAATAATCAGTAGGAAAATATCAAACGTGGAGTTGAAGAAAGACACTATCATCAGTAGGAAAATATCAAACGTGGAGTTGAAGAAAGACACTATCCCTTTCCAATATATGGGCTATGACCATAACAGGGTTGTAGATACCATAAGAGTTCATGCTCCAACAGAAAAGTTATTTTTCACACTAAATTAAGGACAAGATGCAGGACTATAGGATAAGGTTTGAAGGATTAGTGGAAGTTGTTAACCAAAAGGATAAGATTGCTAGCAAGTTGCAACCTCTAAGGAACCTACTGAAAAATTAATTGAGGAAAGATCAAATGACCACCTATGATAAGTTAGAATTTAAGCAAGTGCAGTAACATACTAAAGACCAAAAAGAATACTCTTGGTTCACAATATAATGACAACATTCCAGGTAATGATAACAAGTATTTTTATCATAAGAGAAAGCAGAAAAATACACACCTGCTGTTGCTGGTGCATCTGTTGTAGGTTTCCTCCCCTCCTTGTGCCCATTCGCTGCCCAGGTTGTCCTTGCCTCTGAAGATAGTTGGGCATCAAGAAGTTTGGACCAATGCCAGGGCGTATACCAGGGAGAACTTGCTGCGGAAAACCATATCCAGCAGCTTGAGGAGTTAGGAGACCAGGAGCACCCTGGCCATAGTACAGCTGCTGAGGGGCCAGCCTAGGTGCACCAGGTTGAAAGCCAGGTATTCCTGAAGGAACAGGAGCCATCCCACCAGCAGCCCGAATTTGAGCGAATTGAGCCTGAAAGACGAAAAAAATTTTCAACGGTTTTAAAAACAAAGATATGGAACAAGGCAATAATATATATTAAAGGCTAGTGTGTTTTTAACAAACAATTATTAAAGTTCATTTATGAAAGTAGAAAATCTCCACAACTTATCAGACTAATCCTTGACCAAGGAGGGAAATCGATGTGCAAAATTCCTGGGCACGTTCCGAGTGAAAAAGATGACTCTCATTAATTAAATCTCTGCATACTAATGGTCATGAATGATCAACAATTTGAGCTCCTAATCTTATCTGCTATTCAAACAATTGGAGCTTCTAAAAATCGTATCTGTTATTCCACAAAAACAGGCAGCAATTGCTTTTCTACCTATATGCAGCTATTTGTTTTGCATGACGTGCATCTATTGAAAGAGGGTAACATAAGAGAAGACGAAAAGGCAATCAACTTATTTTTCACAAATAGCATGTCATCAACACAACTCTTAAGCATCAGAAGTTTCCCATATGATAAGAATGTAGAAAGATTGACCTGTAAATGAGCCTTCCTTTCTTCTTTGCGTTGAGCCACAGCAACATAAAGCGGTTTAAGACCAAGCATTTTCCCATTCATCTCAGTCATCTGAACCAAAAATTAACAGAAAGAACATCTAACACGTAAATAAGACAGACAACAGATAGTGGAGCTATTGGATTTCAATAAGGAAAAGGAGTGGCAACATACAGCTTTCATAGCTTCCTCTGGTGTGGAGAAGGCAACAAATCCATAGCCTTTACTCAAGCCTTGTGCATCAAGCATAACCTGATGCCATTCACCACAAATAAATTGTAAAGCAACAAGAAAACAATAGCTAAATAAAAACTGAACTTTGTTACCACTTACAAAATTTCCAGAATACCTTGCATGATGTAATGGTTCCAAACTCTGAAAATAACTCCTTGAGTTTTTCATCATTAACAGTATCATCAAGATTCTTCAAATATAAATTAGCACCTTGCATTTTCTCAAACCTACTAATTCTCTCTTGTTCAAACTTAGCTCTCAATTCTGCCTCTCTTTCTGTTTTCCTCTGAGCTCTCCCCACAAACAAAACCTTGTCCTCATAAGTTGTGCCATTCAACTTCTCAACTGCAGAAGCTGCATCATCTGGGTTCTCAAAGTTAACAAAACCGAAGCATCTCGACTTGCCATTTGCATCTTTCATAACCATTGCACTAGTGATAGAACCATAATGTCCAAAAACTTTCTTAAGGTCCTTGTCACTAAAAGTTTCGGTCAAATTTTTTACATATACGTTAGTAAACTTTGGAGAACCATTAATGCGGTTCCTTTCTTGGTGACGGATGAAAAGCCCAACATAAACCTGTTTATCATTTAACAGCATACCATTTAACCGTTGGATAGCATTCTGAGCTGCATCTTCATTTGAAAACTGTACAAACCCATAACCTTTAGATCGGCCATTGCTATCAACAGCCACCTTGCAAGAGAGCACAGTGCCAAAAGAAGCAAAAGTTTCTTGCAATGCCTTGTTATCTATATTCAGGTCCAAGTTCTTAATAAATATATTAGCATATCCGCTTTTTCTTATACTCGGATCCCGATGGGAAAACATGATTCTGATAGGTTTTCCATTAAGAGGTGTGAAATTCAGAAGCTCCATCGCATTTGCAGCTGCAATTTTTATAAGAAGTCACTACTTCAGGAAAATGAGCATGGAATGGGTCCCCCCCCCCGGGGCTTAAATGTCCAACACAGGTAAAAATCACCACAATCATGCTCATTTGAGATAGTTTGATAGTTCATGTATCACGGATATGTCATTTCCAATTTTGGACAAAGTAAACTCCGACTCCTATGTACCAACTCAAAAGATAGTATTGTTTCGAATCATCTTCAAAATTGCTTTATAAAAGACTGATACATCAATACCGCATGTAAAAAGCATAAGGTAAGAGTTTCCATAATTCCTTACCAAAAGAAGAAACTTAAATATGTTTAAAACCTAATGCATATGCAAAGATATGAGGACATAGCCAAGATGGAATTAAATGGGCATGAATGACACAAGTTCCAAAACCCTCCCACCCCCAGCAGTCTGAAAAGAAGTGGACAACAAAAAGGCAAAGCATTCATTAAAACAATGTCTTGCAACTAATCAATGTCTAATATTTTATCACCAATTTTTATTCACGAGCATCTTATAGTCAGCAGCAATTTGCACAGTTACATGACGATTGCAAATGAGATTTTCCTTTACTAATATGAAGTAAAATTTGGCATGCATTCATTATTAAAAACTTCGTTCATGCACAAGATTGTTAAACTCACTTTATTTGATAGATTCCAAGAGCAAACAAAAGAATCGAGTTATAAATAAAATCTCTGTTGAAAAAAATAGATTCTATAACAGCAAAAATTCTACAACTTCTAATCAACCATTTAAAATCCTTTTTAAGTACAAAATAATATATATTAAGATATAAACTAATTTTTGCATAAGGGTATCTCAATAAAAAAGAAAGAAACATACATAATTCAAACAGATGCTACCATTTATATTCCCATCAGTCTGTGGGAGGGGAAGCATTTAGTAAAACAATGTCTTCCAAATAATAAATGTCTAATATTTTATCACTAATTTTATCTACAAACATTTTACAGTCAGCAGCAATTTGCATAATTACACGGTGATTGCTAATGAGACTTTCCTTTAATAATATGAACTACAATTTGGCATGTATTCATTATTAAAAATTTCATTTAGGTGCAATATTGTTAGCTCACTATTTGATTGACAAAAAAAAAAAAAAATCTTTAATGGCGAGATTATACAACTTCCAACCAGCCATTTAAAAACTCAATTTTCTAAATATAAAATAATATATTTTAATATCCAAACTAATGAGACTTTCCTTTTCTAATATGAAGTACAATTTAGCATGCATTCATTAATAAAATCTTCATTTACACGCAAGATTGTTAAACTCACTTTATTTGATAGGTTTCATGAGCAAATAAAAGAATCGAATTTAAAATAGAGTATTGGTTGAACCGGAAAAATATATATATATATATATATATATATATATATATATATATTTCTATAATGGCAATATTCTACAACTTCCAATCAACCAACTAAAAACTCTTTTTTTTTTTTTTTTTTTTAAGTATAACATAATATATTTTAAAATCTTAATTAATTTCTGCATATCGTCCTTTCAATCAAAAAGAGAATCTACATAATTCAATTAGACATTGCCTTTTATATTTCGTATCATTTTGTGACAGGTGAAGGTAGAGCACTCATTATAACAATGTCTTGCAAATAATCAATGTCTAAAATTTTATCACTAATTTTTATTTACAAGCACTTTATCATCAGTAATAATTTGCATAATTACATGGTGATTGCTAGAGAGATTTTCCTTTTCTAATATAAAGTACAAGTTGGATGCATTTTATTACTAAAAACTTCATTTACATGCAATATTGTTAGACTCACTTTATTTGATAGGTTCCAAGAGCAAATCTAAGACTCGAGTTTAAAATGAAATATCCGTTGAATCAAAAAAAGAACGAATCTATAACACTCAAGATTCTACAAGTTCCAATCAACCATTTAATAACTTATTTTTTAAGTATAGAATAATATATTTTAATATCTTAACTAATTTTTGCATATGGGTATCTTAATCGAAAAATAACCTACATAATTCAAAAGGGCACTACTGTTTATACTCCCCATCATTCTGTCCCATGTGAAGCATTCATTAAAACAATATCTTGCAAATAATCACTAGGTAATATTTTATCACTATTTTCAATTTGCAAACATTTTATAGTTAGCAGCATCTTGCATAATTACATGGTGAATGCAAATGAGGTTTTCCTTTTCTAATATAAAGTACAAATTGGCATGCTATCATTATTCAAAACTTCATATACACGCAAGATTGTTAAACTTACCTTATTTGATAGGTTTCAAGAGCAAATCGAAGAATCGAGTTTAAAATAAAATATCCACTGAACCCGAAAAATATTCTATAACAGCAAGATTCTACAACTTCCACTCAACCATTTAAAAACGCATTTTTCAAGTATAGAATAATATATTTTAAGATCTTAACTAATTTTAGCATAAGCGTATGCCAATAAAAAAAAAAAAAAGAATAGACATAATTCAAATACACACTACCGCTTATATTTCCTATCATTCTATGCCATGTGAAGCATTCATTTAAAGAATGACTTGCAAATAATCAATGCCTTATAATTTATCACTAATTCTTATTTACGAGCATTTCATAGTCAGCAATGTGCATAATTACATGGTTTCTAACATGAAGTACAATTTGGTACGCATTCATTATTAAAAGCTTCACTTACATGCAAGATTGTTAAACTTTCTTTATTTGATAGGCTTGAATGGCAAATCAAAGATTCAAGTTTAAATAAAATATCCGTCGAACCGAAAAAAGAATAAACTTCGAAAAACCCAAAAAATAAGAAATCTAAGACTGCAAATTCTTCAACTTCCAATCAACCGTTTTAAAACTAGTTTTTTTAAAGTATAAAATATTTTAAATAATTCTTGAATATATTTAAAGATCATTTTGTGCCAGGTCTCAAGAGCGAATCTAAGAATCAAGTTTAAAACTAAAATACACATTGAATTGAATACAGTTAATTCTACAATGATTAAGATTCTACAATCCCTAATCAGATTTCAAACTATTTATTATGAATTCTTGGTTAGGAGTACTTGAGACATTACAAAGATAAAACCTGCGTAATTCAATAGTGACTACCTTTTACGATTGCCCATAATCTGAAATCTTTAATACAAATATGTACAAAATAAAAAAAAAAAAAACAATAACCATGTGAAATATCCAAGCTTTTCTACACAAAACCAATCATGAGAACCACATGAATAACAGAAGACAGGGAAAAAGCTCTCAAATTAAATCATCAGACGAAAATCAAATCAAATAAACAAACCAGTCAATCATAAGATCTCGTAGAACTAACAACATTTCCAAAAACAAATAACAAATAAACTCAAATCCATCAATTTAATCAATCAGTCAATGACAATTCAAACGGAAACAAATTAAGAGCGAGATTAAGAAAAACCTAACCTTCCTGAGGATTGCGATAATTAACATAACCATAGCCAAGAGAAGCGTGCCTGGCTCGATCTCTGCAAACCCTTACAGATACCACTTGTTGAACCTGGCTGAAGAGATCAAACAATTGATTCTCATTAACAGATGCCTCGAGATCTCCGACATAGAGAGACGCACTAGCGAATCCGATCGCCACCCTGGGAGACGACTGCGCTTGCTGCCGCAATGCCGTCGGAGATTGCCCCGATGGTGCCAATGCCGGAACAGTGTTAGTCGCCGCTGCAGTCGCCGCCATTGGAAAAATTTAGAAACAGAGAAAAATATTAACGAAGAAATGAAAGAATCTGAATGTTTTTAGGGTTGAATGTGTATATATATTTGGGTTAAGGTTAGGGTTGTGTATACGAATCGGCCAAAATTGGGAGGTTCCTTTGTTTCTCTTCTCAACACTGGTGAGAAGAAAGTGTTTGTGCTTTTTTATTTTTTATTTTTTATTTTTGGGTTTTATTTCTTTGGGTTAGGTTTCTAGAAAAAGTGAAGAAAGAGTGTGAAAAGAAGTATTTATACGTGTTGAGAGAGAGGCAACTGTTGGGATTGGGACGAGACGAACCGGTTCCCTTTTTTTTTTTTAATGTACAGTAGCATTTTATCAAAACCGCACGTGTTCTGAACTGAATAATACCGATGATGACGTGGCATTCCTCTCGTTAACATTCGAAGATTTCGAAGTCTCTTTTCCATGTTGACGAGGATGACGCACCCCTTTTTGTTTCTCGGTGGGGACTCTCTGGAAGTTTCGGTAAAGATTCTGCCCTCGTTCCATATTTTAAAAATTGTTCCTTTTTTTTTTTGAGGGTTTTATTTTATTTCTAGATTGCAATTTGTGGTTAAAGTGAAAGAGTTTAGGCATACGAAGATTTGTATCAATTAAATCTAATATGTTAGTAAGAGTAAAAGAGTGAATATATTGGCTAATATGATCCCAAATTACCAAGAAAAATAATAAATATAAAGTTTTTATTTTATAAAATAAAATAAAAATTCTTCAATACTCAACAAACCCTAAGGAACTTTAGCTCTAATTTTCTACTTAATTCACAAATTTCATTGTCTAACTAAAAATTTGGAAAAACATGTTCCTTTATCAAATTTTTGACATATTTTTTGAGTCCAAAATTTTAAAGTTGGATTTAAACAAAGAAAAGGAAAAAAAATTAAACAAGGAGATCATTCTTCTTTCAACATTTTTCATCTTTTGTTCGGTGTCTACGAAAGAGTAAAAAAATTTAAAAAATTTCGGTTAATGAAAACGAATCTAATAAACGATGGAAACAGTTCCGTTGATGGAAATAAATTTCATGTTTTATCGTTAGTTAGATTTGTGTAGAATTTTTTTCTATCGTTTTCCTTTTTCCTTTTTGAGTTTAAAACGATGACAAAAATCATTCTTTTTTAAAATCTACAATTAAAATTGGAATGCAAAGATGGTAGAGGAGAACAAGCTCACCGTGGAGAGATATGAGGAAGGAGTCAATGACGATTTGGTGATTCCGGTCTTAGCGATAGTGGAGAGGGGAAGGATCTCAAACTCTTGGAGAAGTTCAATTTAAAGTTTTTCCACTTTAGTCATAATTTTGGGAAAAAAAAAAGAAAAATATTACATTCAAACAACAAATTCTTTCTAAAATATTTTAAAAAATCTTTTTTTTTTCTAATTTTCTCAAAAAAAAATTGAAGTAATGCTCCATTTTTTTTCTAATTTTCTAAAATTACATTGTTAGATTATAAAATAAATTAGAGTAAAATAGGTTTTGTCAATTTTGTCTAATTGAGCATTTCATGCATATATAAAATCATTTAAAAAAAAAAATTCATAATTTTCAAGTATCAAATTGCCAATAAAAGCTACCGCTATCTCAATCAGTTCTTTATCTGAGATTTGTATTTGAAACTTGAGGCAGATGTGTAGGTGCGTGTCCATGAGAAGAAGGTTGAAGTTTGGATAGAATGTATCCAGAATGATAGCAGCATGAGCATTGAGAGTGGTCTCGGAGTATGGATAGTTAGAAAACTAGTCTTTGTAACCTTCGTGACCCAATTGTATATCTCAGCCACAGAAAAAGAATAGCTTCTCTCCTCTCCACCACTAATGCATGGATTTAGTATGCACCCCATTATCACACTCACCACTCACCCAACCATATCATACCACACCACATTATATAACAAAGAAAATTAAAATTCTACTGAATTAAATTATTTCATGCCATATTGTCATTAGTTAAGAAATTGTTTGTCAAACAAATAAGACAAAAGATATCATTTTAAAGATAAAATTAATGAAATACCGAAACATAAATTTAGTTTGAAAATAATGTGTATAATAATTTTTTTATTTGATCACCGATATTTAAAAATCTAATTAATTTAGTTTAAATAATTATAAGACTAATTTAGAGATCAACTCTTTTTTATTTTTAAAACTCAAAATCGAGATATAAGTTATATAAATTTAATATTCTGTTATTAAATTTGTAATACGTATGATACATATACTAATAAAAAATTTCATTATTATTAATTCTGATAGGAACAAATTTATTAATGGTCCTAATTAATCTATAAGTTTTGATCGGAAGAATTCAGCACTCAATTTGTTGAAATGAAATTTCAACTAATCTGTAGTTGCGAGGAGAAACTCAAATTTTGAAAGTATTTATGAGTAAAATAATAAAAAAAATAAAAGATCGAGAGAGAGAGAGAGGGGGGGGAGCATTCAGTGACTGTTCAGGCGAATACCAAAAATGAATAAATAACAGCTGACACCGGTGAGGGAGTCATCCATCTGGGTGGCGGCGGCGGGTTCCATCCTTCCCAGGTTATTTGTTTACTGATGAAATCTTTTGCGTTAGCATCTGACAGCAAGGAAGTTAATGCGGAGATGGACCAATTGGCCCACCCATACTTCCCCCTTGAAAAATAAATATTAAAGTTTCACAAAATTAATATATAATTAACCCCTTAAACTTCATCAATAATAAATAAAATAAATATTTTAACTTTATAAATATTCTAAAATATTCATAGTTATTTAAAGTTCTTCAAATTTATAAGTAATAATTTCATAAATAGTTAAAATTAAACATATATATAATAAAATATTTTTTTACAGTTATTTAAATAATTAAATATTTTTTCAAGTTTATGTATGTCATAAAATTGTAATATTTAAAATAGTTATAAATAATTTTGTCGATCCATATTTTTTTATTAAAAATCACATAAAAGATAAATAAAAACTCCTCACACAGGTGCCTTTCTTTTTTTTTTTTTAATTTTTAGTTTTCTTCATAAAACTGGAACCATTCACGGGCTACTATTGTAAATATTCATTCATTCATTCCTCCGAGCTAGACCCATTAACGGGCATGAACTGGAACCAGCCCCCTAGTTCAGGGCCACTACTGAAAATAAGGGAAGCAGAGAAATGTTATGTATCATTCATTATGATTTGAAATGTCTATATATATATATATATATATATATATATTATAACCCTAACTGTGGATTATATAATAAATATGTTATAGAATATACAATGAATATATTTTTAATATTTTTTATTATAACAGAAATTGAATCTGGATAATGGGGTTAGGAGAGAGGAATTGTTACTACTGGGTTATCTCTTTGGGACATTTTCTTAACATATAACGAATGTTGTATTAGGGTAACGATGAATATTACGGGAATAATTGAAAAATATTAAATGAATATGGAGTTACCTAATTTTTATCGGTAGTCACAAAATGCATGCCCCTTACACTTTAACCTCCTTACAGTTCAAGGTAAGGGTTATTGAATAAGTGTTAAGCGTTAGTTGTAACCATGGACTTTCGATATATCATAAATCGAATATATGTGGAGGTTAAAGATATAAATCAAATAAAATAAAATTTTAAAACTGAAATAATAGAGTCTTGTAAGTCATTATTAAGGTTCAAAATAAATGTTGATAGGTTTAGATTACATAAATCCACCTTAGTACAGAATCTCTCGACATTCTTTAAAAGCCTTCCTAGTTTTTTTCTTTTTTTTTTTTTACTTAACATTGGTATTTGATTTATCGAAATAATTTCATTTGAATATTGTGTAACTTAATTTCAAAACAAATAATCTTAGCAACTATTTTTTCATTTAAAACTCTTTAACTCGATGCTTTGAATAAAAGGATTTAGTGTCCAAACAGATCCATTGAAATTTGGTGTCGAGGGTTGTCGTGCAACCTCATCGAGATTTTCCATATTTGAAAAAAAATATATCATATATGAGTGAGCATATGACTCGGTAAGAAAAAATCTATAAGAAAAAATCTATGTGTAACTATCTATATAATATCGGTGGCGGCGCTATAGAAGGATGAGTAATTATCTCTATTAAATCAAAATAATTTTATTAATTTTTATATATCAAATAAATATTGTTCTCATTCAATCCAAATTATTGACCCCACTAAGATCATCAGTTGACTTACCAAAATCATCATTCTATTCTATAAAAATATTTTACCCCCACTGTCCTTGGATCTTGAATGTGTTACTGTATACTATTACATGTGTTCAAAATTAAATACTTATGATGATAATAATATATTTTCGAATTAGGAAGGAATTTTTTTAAAGATCATTTTATAAATTTTAGTAGCCTTCGTACACATAACCAAATGCTTGCGAACAAACTTGAACCGAATGTGAAGGGATTATATCATATCATATTATATCATTTTATTTTTATTTTATTTTATATAACTTCAAATATAATATAATTATTTGATGTATTCATTTTTTTTTTTTAATATAAGGTTCTCAAATTTTTATTTGGCAAATGAAAAGCATATGAAATGAATGGATTTTGATAAAATTGCAAAATTCATAAACATTTGTAAAATCATTTTATTATTTTTTCTGCCAATCTACAATTCCTTTTTTTTTTAATTTTATGAAAATAGAATTATATTTATACTACAAGCAAGCAATTAATCAAATGATCTTTGTGTAACAACATGTAACTTGTCATGCAAAGCATGTAACAACAACCATAAGGTTAAGGATGTCATGCTTCGAAAGAAGATCTTTGTGTGATTTTATTTTAGAAATATAATTTAATCGATCAAAATAATTAATAATTTTAACTCAAGTAATCATTTAAATAATTTAAAATTTCAGAGCTCCTTAACTCGAAATCTGTGAGGGCTGCTTCAATCTCCCTGGATCTTCTATCAAGAGGTTGATTCAATTATCCACCAAGATTAGGGTTTGCAATTGAATAGAGAGAGGGGGGTTTTGATTCCACACCAAAAGAGGACAAAGACAACCGCAATTGGATGGGAGAAGACAGAGAAGGGTTCAGGGTTTCAGTCCAGAGAAGAGAGACAAAGTCGTTCGAGACAAATGGGGTAGAGAGAGGGACAAAGAAGAATGGGAGGCCCAAGGGGAGAGAGAGAGAGAGAGAGATCATACGAGGTTGTCACTTGTGGCTTCAAAGTGGGTTGGGAAGTCAAACGTTAGGAAAAGAATAAGTGATCACAATAAATTAATTTTTTGAAATGTAATAAAGGCACAATCAAGTGGACAATTAAGCGAGAAAAAAAATATATAATAGGTTAAAGTTAAAAAGACCTCAATAAATTAATTTTTGAAATAAAAAACATTTTATTATTAAATTATAAAACAAATAAACAACTATAAACTCTCTATATTTACCATGAAAAATCAAACATCTAATACTAAAAAATATTTATTAAAGTAACAAAATAATTAGAGAATTCATCCAATTTTTACAAATTTAAACATTGGGCATGCAACATTGTGCTTAGATCTCGATGGATTCTCAACTAAAAAAAAATGATTGACATAAAACAATAAATTATTTATTTTTGAGTAAACATTTTTTTATATAAAATAACACTATAAAATTATTAAATTTTTGCCTGCAGTATCCCGCGGGCAAATTTACTAGTATGATCTATAGCTGGGGATCTCCATGGTTGGGTATGTTGTGCTGCAGCTTTTCTTCAAACCAAGAAAAAATTATTAAAAAAAAAAATGAGGCTTCAAATGGAAAACACTGAAGGTGAAGGTCCAATCTGAATATCCACCGCGAAAGTCAGAAAATCTCAATAGAGTTACATGAAGATCCAAAATAAAGATTGTATGTACATAATCAATGGTACTTCAGGGTCAGTCCAGCAATATTTAGCTGCTGGAGAAAGACTTCATGGAAATTGCTTCAAGCCTAGCAGAAGTACCTTATGAACAAAAGAATGATAAAAGATAAATGATTGCCCTGCTTTTGCATCTCAAACAATGTGCCATGTTTGGAAAATGAACGCATAAGCAATTGCATATATATAAAATAACTTCACCAAGAAAATTCATAAGATTCAGAAATCTAAGCTTATAGCAGAAAGATGCGGTATGCCAGAAGATTCAAGGTTATGCCATCTATGAGTATGTCAGAAGCATCTTTTTTAACATACCATTTAAGTCTTGGCTTCTAATCTCAACGATCCAAAGGTAGATTTTGAGTTCTCTCATATCTGCTTTCAGCCCTATCACACAACCACAAGGCTCTTAGCTCCTCCAAAGAAGAGGGAAAAGTAAAACAAGAAAAGGAGGCATACTGAACTGGATAACTAACTTCCTGAAAATTCAACACAAGAAAAGGACATGATGCATTGTAAGTGAGGAATGGGAAGGAGTTGCTTCCAAGGTCTTCAAGGATCAAACCTCCTTTGGGATGAAGCCCACATATATTTTCCTGTGTGCTTATCTTGGTGTTGGTACCCATGGTTTGCGGGCTATGGCAGATTGCTCTACAAGTTTATAGCGTACATCACTACTAAAAGGTAGTGGCTAAGATTCCCACTGTTATCCAATATTAATAATAATAAAAAAAGATCTGGTAGCACAAGTAAGAACTCATCTAACTCTCATTGTTTCGCTTCAGTCATTTTCTGTATTAAATACTCTCCAGACAACAAGGAAATCGAGTAATTTGCGACAACATAATCAAACATTTTAGGAATATCCTTCCTTTACGACCAACAACATTTTACTGCTAAATCCTGGTATTTGCATAAATCAGGACCAAAGACAACACATGCTTTCAACAAATAATTTGCATATCACAAGTATTGATAATTTAACAACCATTGCATGGTCCGGTGATTTAAAGTCCAAAGAATGAGGATCACAATAATGCATATTTAGAACAAAAAGGGTGGTCGGTTTGAGCAAAAAGGTCAAGTCAGAACCAAACCAAATGTATCTCATAACACTAGCTGTGGACATTTTGACAATTTCAAGCATTAACTATCTCATTTATGAAAAGAACTGCTGTTTACTGGCGTCCATATAAAATTTGCTAATTCTCCACTCTTACAAGTACAGGTATAGCAGGTCAGGGTCTAGAAGGTGCAACCACCCACTTTGAACTGCCTACAGTCTGCATCAAGATTAAGTGTATATGCTGTTTTTGTTCTGTTTTCTCAAAAAATAACACAAGTGCAGATAACAAATAAAAAATTCTTCCCCCCCCCCCTCAAAGACTGAATCTGCATTACACAGTGTTTGTTCCAATAATATAAATTTAACAAGATCTTTTTTCGAGGACTTGCCTGCTGCCATTGCTTAACAAGACCAGATAAAGTGGATCTAGAGATGAGAGCTGGAGAAGCTGCCATACAATGTAGGTGCATGTGGTGATGCTAAAAAATGCAGAGGAAAAGACATGTTAGTAGGAAAAATTGGAAGCAATTAATATGATAAGGTTCCATGTCATAAGATTAACTTGATACAAGTAATGTAACGGCAGAATTTCCAATCACAGTAATTGCCTCATAAAAATGACATCTCACAAATTTTGAGAAATTTAACCTTAACTTAATTTTGAAATGCAATGCCACCCTCAAGCATCACCAGGAGTGGAGGATTATTAATAGGAAAAAGAACATCAATATTCACTCTCATTGAGGTGAGGAATAATCTAACTGCTCCTGAAATACCATAATAATACAAAAAGATAATTTCAAATACTAATGCTGACAATATGTGAAAATTTATCATTTATATCTGCTCCAATTCAACCACTCTCGTTCAAAATTTAAGATTGATATATGACGCAAGCTTTACGTTAAAGCTTCAGTGTTACATGTCTTGACACACTGCATGTTAAGACTTTAAGACATTATTAAAAAAATCCAATGCATACAGAGACATACCTGCCAAAACATATCATTAAGATAATCCAGGCACAAGCAGTAATCCAACTTGATTCCTTGTAAGCAATCCAAACCTGAAGGCATTTCCAAATGCAAAAAAAGTTAGTTTAACAGCATAAACACCTCTCATAACAATGCTAGATGCTCATCTTGTACTTCTAAGTGTTGACGCACCAATTCTTTTGGAATGAGTCATCCCAAAACAAAAGGACAAAGCCATAAATGTCTCAGAAATTATGGAATGAATGCATGGAAAAGGAGACCAATCATAGTACTTAAACCACTCTTTTTAACAGTGGACTTAAATGTTTTGCTTTTACACCCATGATCATGTAATTTTATGAATTTTAATGCTATTAACAATATGAGAGAGAAAGAGAGAGAGAGAGAGAGCCTGAGAATGAAATCTAGAACACTCTGAGCTTTCTCCTCTCTAAGGATTTTGACATATTTAGACTATTTGTGACAAAGATACAGAACATTAAGTTCATTCAAGCTGCATTGCACAGGGCATTTAATGTTCATTCAACCCACTGAACTTGTTCTCACCAAGTACTAAAATAACCCCTACTCTGAATTATGGCTGCACAAGATGGTCGGCAAACAGATAAAACCGGCCAGCTGAAACCGACAGATAGTATTAGGTTGGTTTTCCTATAAATAATGGTCGGCGGCAAATAAGGTTTCTGCAAAACTAAGATTGGTTTGGTCTGTTACGATTTGCCCAATTTCAATTTTCAAACCTTGCATGTATTATATGCATACCACCTATTTATGTTAATCCACCTTAGTGCAAAAAGGAACGATACTGTATTGCTTTTGCTTCTTTTTTTTTGTGGGGGGGGGGGGGAGGAGGAGGGCATTTAGCCCATAAACGAAAAATTCAGCTTCTTCCATTCTTTGCCTTTGTGAGACCTTTCTAAAGGTACTTCTAGTCAATAATGATTAATCTCACCATACCACAAACGGCTAATATGTACTTCAAATTCTATATAGAAGCATACAGTTAATTCATCTCATCCTCAACCAACTCCCCTTTTGAAATATTATGCCAAACCACGATTTAGTTTGTGAAAATCTAAACCCAATTTAAGATCAGAGTCTGAGGCTATAAAGAAATTTATTTAAAGAAATGCAAGCTTTTCAATGACAATGATTCATAAAGTTTCCCAAAGCTGATTCCAGAAATTTAAAAACGGGACAAAAAAGAAATTATTTTTGAATAGAAATGACAAGAAAGGTGAAGGACTGGAGCCATACTGATAAAGCCACAACGTTGACATAGAAGTCAATCAGAGTTGCAGTCATCCAGCTGTGAAGATTGACAAACATAAACTTAGAGAAATACAAGAGATAAAGAACTTAATGACTAGAGAAACAACACATTCACATTAGGAAATATACCCTTGCAAATTAATTCTAAGGAGAAAGTCTAGGTCTATAAAATACCCGTGTTCTAAACACTAATTATAACAGCTTTAATGCAAACCTATCAGCCAGCCAAGAAAAAAGCAAGCAGAGGCCCACTCAGAAGCCCAATATGACGTAGAATACAGGGTCCCCAGGTCAAAAATGCATTTTAATATCAACTGCACACTGCCAAGTACCATAAAATATTAGGACCCCCTCCAAAAAAAAGGGAGGATAAAAGCACTAGAGATTTTCTTAAAATCATGTTACTGGATGTAAAAATCCTAAGAATGCAGATATCATATGATTTAAACGGTGTTGGTCATTTAGGAAAATTTCCACAAAAAGGAAAGGTAAAAGAAGACCGGAAGCAGAGGAAATTAAAGTTAATAGATAAGTAACACACAAAGGTTCATGCATTGGTTTGCTGATTTAGAACACATGCTATCGCACAATTTTTTTGAGAACAAGGTCAAAAAGAATAATAAGTCCTCTCTATGAAATAAGAAGTGAAGTAAACATTCCATAATATGGAGAAAATCTCAATCTAACCAATCCTCACTGAATATACAAACTCAGATAAAAAGGTGGATGGAAAAAACTTACGGAGTCAAGAGCTCCTTGCGAAATGGGGAACCATCGGTCAATATAGTGTAAAACAGAGTTCCTAACATTAGAAAGCCCAAGGCACCAAAAATAACTCTTGCAGTCACAACAGGAGAGACCTTATTTTGCCCCTTATCATCCCTACAGGAAGAATTCATCAAGTAAGAAAGCAAGACTCACAAGGGCAAAGTACCTCCATAACTCCAAACAAGAATGATTGATGAAAAGGAAAGAGAATAAAGAGCAAAGAAGAGCAGTAAAGAAGGAACTCAGAAAATGACAGGAGAATTAAAAGACAAGCCGGATACTTCCAGAAAAACACAGAGATGTTAGATTTCACCAAAAAAGAAATTGACGCTATCTAAAAAGACTGAAAGTTACTTGTTCTAATTAAAAAGAAAGACAAAATGTCTCAATCTAGGATGGTCAAGGGGCCAGGCTTCTGAAACAAATCACTGAAAGGTTAGTAGAGAAGCATGATAAGCCAACAAAGAATCAAGCAGAGTACTAAATTAAGTTCAATCAAATGACCCTTGCAGCAAATTTGGAGGTTCATAAGCGGAGAACAACAGCATTTTAGAGTGAAATACCATGAATACTCAAAGGAAGTTCAGCACAACTTATAATGTTCCATGTCTCATCTCATAAATTTTATTCTTTAATCTGTTGGGGTCCAATAATTGTAGTAATATATAGAGGAATCTCCTTTTACAGATCAACTAAGGGAAGAAAATCTTCTCAGCAACTAGGTACTACTTATCATCCGCGCATAAAGAAAGTAAAATTATCATTACTCCTCTCCTAGTTTTATATTTGTTAATTGTACACAAGACTGCAATTTTTCTTTTTTTAATTTAACATTGCACTTAAAACTAAAAGTGTTAGGAAAAATACTAGAGCGGTTAATTAGAATACACACATCAATCAGAATGATCAATTTGCACAGCAATTGAAACATCACAAATAACAATCTTCTCTGCATTCATCAAATATGACAAATCCACCCAATCAAACTATTGTTCAATTGTTCAAAAGGTGTTGATGTGGTATAAAAAATTAACTTTCAGTAGTCTGGGTAAATATAGTGTAAATCCAACCAAAACAAGCATGATAGAAAATATAAAATGCATAAAATGTTTGAAGAGAAGAGATAAACTAGAGGAACTGTAGAAGCCAGAAACAAGGAAGAGGGAAAAAAAAAAAGAAGTAGATTATCATTTGAAACTGACATCTATAACCCAACCAGAAATAGCAGAGCTTGCATGACCATAACTCAAGTCATTCATGAAGATCCCCTTCCTGTCTAACTACACAACTAAAATAGACACTCACTTGTCATGTCGCCGCAAGAGAACATGGTATACTGGATCTTGCATAGACTCTTCAGGTGACAGCTTGAGAAATTGCAAAGCAATGTAGGCACAAGTGGTAATGCTGAAAAAGAAAAAAGTGGTATCATGACTAGAAGTTGGCAAGTAAAATATGGATGGTGAACCACTTTTTTCCAGTTAATATGTTCAAGAAATGTAGAAACATGCAGTAATGCAACTTTGAAGACAAATAGCAACATGCAAGACCAACCAGAACACTCCACTTCAAACACGGCAATTACATGAACATTACCAGGAAAAGTTCTCCCGGCAAAAGAAAACAAAAAAAAGATAGAATTCTTGTGCATCTAATAGAAGATTATTAAATTCCTCAAATGATTGATAGATGGGGTGGTGTTGAAGAGAAGAGAGAGAAGCCAGCAGGAGAAAAAGACAGTCTAAACTATAAATAATGAAAGAAAGCATAATGACAATAGCATAAAAACAAGAATAAAAGTTTAGTGAAAATAAATCTTTTAAGTATTCTCTTAGCAATGACAAACATACAAATATTTGGCTTTGTTGACAAAATGCAAGTATTGTTATCTGGTAAAACTGAACAAGATTAGATAAAACATTTTTTGGTTTTTCAATTTCAAGATCCCCCGTTCAGAAGAAGTAGAAGAAGAAGGCTGGGGGAAAGCAGCTGAAGTTAACTTATCAATTGACATGGATACATGTGCATGTATATATGTGCTTTTCAAAATAAACCCTGCATGTGCATACCAGTAATACCAAGTTTCACCAATCACTGTTGACTTCAGCAAAATGCAATGTGCTGATTCTTTGTAGAGCTTAGAGTTACAAGAATACAACCTTCATGCCATCATATTCTGATGGATCACATGATTCATAAACTGATATATAATTCCAGATCATTTTTTGGCTTACCAGGCTATATTATCATACACAACAACATCCAACTACAAAGGGCAATAGCACCATACCTGCCAAAACAAACAAGCAGAAGCATCCAAAGCATTCCCCTAATCCAATCGGATTCCTTGTAGAACACCCAAGCCTGATACAGTGACTAAATTTAGTGTAAAATCATTGATGTTATTGGTTGCTTAACTACCATCCCACTTCACCTCCCACCCTGGAAGAAACTCTAGAGGTATCAGCAAGGAAAATTATAAAGTTTTGGATATTCAAGACCGAGATTCATTTTTGCTAGGTGATCAAAGAAAGCAAGTTTTTCCACAGGCAATCAATAAGAGGATTTTAAAGGGAAGTTAGGGGGCCACAAACTAATTAAACTACAAAGGCATAACGTAGGTTGCAGGTTCCCAAGGGCATTAACAAGATGGACCTTTGAAAAGCAAGATTCGTCAGTTAATTGTGTCTATACAATTAATGAAATGATTCAGAGTAGCAAGTAGTTCAAGAAGGGAAGGATGGAGATAATTAAATTTTATCCTGTCATAATAAGCTGATATCTTAAGTAAAAGATTGAGCACTTACATGTTGGAAATAATTACGGGAGAAAAGCCATATTTAGATATATGAATAATCAAAATGAGACAATTTAATGAAGGCCAACAGGACATTTTCTTCAACAGAAAAAAACAAAAATCCTTGAAAGGCACTTGGAGTGTGGCCCAAGAGCAAAAGGTGAATATTTCAAGAAGAGATATAACACCAGTTACCCTACTTTTATCCCAAGGGTTAAGCATTTTTTCCGCAGATAATTATTACCCTACAATGATATAACTGCATTTGGAATATTTCATTTTTATGTCATCTTAACAAGCATTCTACCTTTGTGCACAGAAAAATGCAATTAGCTAAGATGAATCTATAAATTGGAGACCCTAAAATTTCCTACAACATAAGACGAGTGCCTCAATACTTAAGTTTCTTCAGAATTAGAAATTGAATTAGGTATACATTCATAGACTCTTTTAAAGCAATTTTGAGTAGCTGTTTGATGAAATTGGCCAGTCTATCGGGCAACACCAATCAAATATGTAGACCTCTTTCCAAAAGATGATAAAATGATAATTCCAAAATATTTTAGAAGATTCCCAATATGATAGAACACAAGAAGGAAAGAAGAGGGTAGCATAAAATGAATTTGTCATACCGCCAGAGCACCAGCGTTGATATAAAAATCAACCAAGGTTGCTGCCATCCACCTAGAAGATATTTAAAAAAAAAAAAAAAAAATTACCAACTCTCTCATCTAATTTAGTAAAAAGCAGAATGCACAATGAGTAAAATATCTGATCACCAACATCTAAGAATAGCATCCATCTCATATTACTTGGGAAAGAAACTCCTAAATGCATGTTGAAGGGCAGCCCATATTATATAGGCAATTAAAACATCTTCCTCACAACCGATTGGCCACAGAGCCCTAGAGAAAAAGAAAATGTCACTCACCGACTTGGTTACATATTTTTCGTCGGATTTACATAGAATCGGTATGTGGGTTCAGATGTCTAGACAACAACGTTGTTCTCCTTTAAAGAGTAAGACTATAGATTCCATTGATAAACCATTTCCAACATAATTAATTCAATTACTAGTTATTTAACAAGAATTGCATCTAATTCTCACATGAAAGTGAGCCAGAGAGTGAACCAGAGAGAGAGAGAGAGAGATTACGGGGTGAGAAGTTCAAGGCGGAAAGGAAGACCATCAATGGAGATAGTGTAAACAAGAGTCGCCAACATAAAACATCCCAATACACTGAATAGTGTTCTTAGGGCAACTGCAATTGACAAAGCCATTTCTTTTTTTTTGGGAATAATATAGACAGAGAGAGAGAGAGAGAGAGAACGATTTGCTAAAATGATAAGTTAAAAGGAAGAAGGAAAGGCGAAGTTGTGGAAATGCAATGACCACGTCGCGCCCAACGGGAAACCGAGAGTGACATCGTTTCTTTCCCATTCTCCAGCAAATGTCCGCGGCGTCACCCGTTCATGCCTTCATGGTTTGAGAGGTCACTATTTGCTCCACCCCCCGCCTCCCTTTTTCAAAACTTCCTGTAAAGCATCATTTATTATTACTAGTTTTTGGATAATAATCTTTCTTGATATAATGTTAAACCACGTTGCTTGCCAATTTTGTTTCAAAGGGAAGAAATTAGAAGGCCCAGGTTTTATTGTCTTGGAAGCATTATTAACTTCAATGTAGACTACATATTTTCATTTCTGGGGCGTTCAATTTGAATGAAATATGACTTCTTCTGCATCAAGAAAAGAGAGAGAAAAGGGGGGGGGGAGAGAGAGCAGTTATTTTGTCACTTAAAATAATTAGAGAAAAAAATAATAATATAGTTTCTAATTAAAAAAAAAAACACACACACACACACACACAAACATCCTTGCATAATGTTACATAACTTCTCAGGTCAAAAGTGTTTAAAATCTGTGTATTCGACTTGCCAAACAAGAAGGGTAAAATATTTTCTTTGAAACCTGCTGCACAATATGGGCTATAACATGTTTACATTCCACACAATCGCTTTGTCAAGAAATTAACAACTAAATTCCATATCTTGCTGGTCCTCTTCATCTTAACTCAAAACGCCAACGCAAACGAATACACCTACACTTATTGTTTAGGAAAAAGTAAAGTCCTTGCATCATCCGAGACCATAAGATTTCCACCTGGAAAACCATTACAATCAATAGACACAACCTTGGAGCTTGTAGAGACACTGGATTGATGACCAGATCCAAAAGCACATCTTCGGGGAATCAACGCAATATGAGTTGTTACAGTCTGGCATGTGGAAGTTAATGATGAAAAATCAGAGTTGGCCAATCTTACAAAAAGTCGCGAGTCATAGACTAGTATACATCCATACAAAGAATGGCTATCAATATCAAGAACCACAAAATTTGATGACTTTTTTGAACAGGTGATGTGAAAGAATACTTTCAGAACATTTGATGGTCCACATTAGCAAGCGCAGCCCCCTCTCTGCTCAGTCTCTGATACAGCTTCTGGAATACCTTGGAAATATCTATTAGGAAAAAAAAAAATAGTATTGAAACGCCAACGAAGGATCATCAGTGCAAATACTAAAATTGGCAGAGATAGGCAAAAGTAGCACATCACAATATCCCTCCAAAAATCAAATTAAGGATGTTACTTTGGGCAGTCTTTTACCACCTTCTAGTGCACACTTGGTTACTGGTGATTCCAAAGGGCATGATCAACTTCATTTCTTACAGCCCTAGTTTTGAGAATACCCATATTTACACATTCCTGTTTCCAATTTGGCTCCTGTTAGAACTTTAGAATCCTTTAAAATCTGATCAGACATCAGTTTATGGCAGTAAGTCCCCTCTTTGTGCTATTCATACTACTAAAAATATTAGGGCCGTGAGAAGATAAGGACATAAGGGATCCTCTCTGCTTCCAAACTTGTTGCTTCTAAGACTCTACTGCCCTCTCCGGCTTTGATAATGGTCCACTCTACCAAGACAAGCCACACTCAAAAATCATAGGGAAGATCAAGCTGAATGCCTCCTTCCAACCAATATCATGATCAAAATCTGCTATGGGACATGCAGTAGAACTTGTTACTGTTTATGGGTTTCAAGGGACCTCAAATACATTCTTACAAGCAAATGCAACTATTATATAACATGATATTTGCAGAACTTCATGGATTTCAGTTTTGTTAAAAAGGAGTTCCATTAAAAAAAAAAAAAGCTGCTGCAATACTTGCTCCACACATTGGAGATATGAAGAGAAAGTGATCCCCAAAAACTTTCCTAGTGAAAAGATATTAACTATTGACATTTAATTCACCTACTGTACTCATACATCCATCATAATTGATGCCATCAACTGTCTCATACCAACTGCCGTGGTCCTCATCACTGTTCTCACCAACATATCCATTGCCAATAAAGAACAACACAGACCTACCCATTCATCAACAAACAGATTCAAGGCCTCCAATACCTGCTCATTGTTGTCTTGTCT
Organism: Dillenia turbinata; assembly: GCA_037126225.1. Classification (NCBI taxonomy): domain Eukaryota; kingdom Viridiplantae; phylum Streptophyta; class Magnoliopsida; order Dilleniales; family Dilleniaceae; genus Dillenia; species Dillenia turbinata. The sequence goes on from JBAMMX010000005.1 coordinate 9,633,494, forward strand.
CCATCAAATTCCGAATGAAATTCAAGTAGCACATATGCTATACCCAAAATGTTTTAAGACTAAGAAGATGTAAGTCCATTTATTTTAGAATATCTTCATTAAAAATTTGCAATACTTCAAAATAAAAGCCTCTACAACCTAAAAAAAGGATTTGGAAAACCACCAACAAGGATGGACAATAAAAAAAACGGATCTCAGGGTACCCCTCTTAACTAAGCAACAGACATGTCAACATCAGCTAAAATTTCCGATCATAATTTGATCTCCATATCATTCACATGAGATGCAAATTACTTTTTAAATCTTACTACTATAACATGGACCACAAGGCATAACACAAGTAGTTTTCCAGCATAACTCATAAGAGCATGTATGTTAACACTGTTGGAGTAGCATTGGAATCAACTGATTCCCCACTCTTACATGCCCAAAATACAAGACTAATTGAAACAATGAAGTTGAAGCCAATAAAATGAGACCGTCCACTGTGACGATCTCCCCAAACTAAAATCAGACCAAAATTTTCCTTTGAACTTTTGGGCCCAAGGGGCTCATCCCAGAAAATTTGATGCATCCATACCTTCTAAGACCATGAAACATAAGCATTTTATATTCCAATTAACACCATATCACATTGGCCACTTGACTACAACAAACAACCTAGACATTATATCCCAAAATTTGGGGTCGGCCATATGAAAGACAAATAATGAAGTCAAAAAAAAAAAAAAAAAAAGATTTAGTTTGTACGGATTCTCATACGTCACTCATTCCTATCTAAGACCATCTCCTCAACTAAATCCATCACTATCATATCTTTACGAATACATTGCATCTAAGTTTTCAATGGCCTACCTCTACGTTTTATTAAATCTCCTATATTTAAATTTTCTACCATCCTAGCAGGTGCATCCTTAAATCTTCGCTGCACATGTCCAAACCATCTCAGACGGTATTCTCGTATCTTATCTACAATTGAACTAACTCCCAATTTATTACATATCTTGTCGTTTCTAATTCTATCATTTCTAGTTTTGCCACACATCCACCTAAACATTCTCATTTTAACTACAGTCATTTTTTGCTCTTGTTGCTATTTAATGGAAAACGGCTTATAATAGAGCAGGTCTTACTACGATCCTATAGAATTTTTCCTTTAAATGTAATGGTATCGTGCGATCACAGAGCACTCCGACTGTCTTTCTTTATTTCATCCAACCCATTTGAATTCTATTGTTGACATCCCCATCTATATTGCTATCATTTCAGATGATGGAATCAAGGTATTTAAACCGTCCGCTCTTTAGAACTTCTCTTCCTTCTAATCTAATCGTTTCTTCATTATCCTGATGATTGTCACTAAACTTACACCTCATATACTCAGTTTTAGCTCTACTCAATCTAAATCCTTTAAATTCTAACATATCCCTCAATAACTCTAATTTAGTACTGATACCCCTCTAATTTTATCAACCAAAACTATATCATCTACGAAAAGCATACACCATAATCATCTTAAATATTTTTTGTGATTTCATCTATCACTATTACAAATAGTAAAGGACTAAATGCCGAACCTTGATGAAGCCCAATGTTAATAGGAAAGCTATCACTCAGCCCCCCCGCAAGTCCTTACATTGATCACAACTCCTTCATACATATCCCTAACAAGATTAATGTATTTCAAAGAGATCTCTTTTCTCATAAGCGCCCACCACAACACGTCTCTTGGAACCCTATCATATGCTTTCTCAAGGTCAATAAATACCATATGTAGATCTCTTTTTTGCGCTCTAAATGTCTCCATCAACTGTCTTAACAAGTGAATAGCTTCAGTGGTGGATCATCCTGACATAAATCCGAATTGATTCTGATACACACTTATCTCCCGTCTCAATTTATGCTATATCATTCTCTCCCATAACTTCATCGTATGACTCATGAGTTTAATTCCTCTATAATTGGAGCAATCCTAAATTTCAGAAAGAAATCCTAAATTTCAGCTCCAACGTTTTATGCAAGCATCATATTTAACACTCTTTGCTCAGACCTTAGACCTACCTTCTGATCAGGTGACCCTTTGCTTCATCGCTTGCTTTAGATCTACCCTCTCTCTCCTACGACCTCAGACCTAACCTAGACCTCAGACCTACCTAGATCTAACCCAGATCTGAGGATCTACCCACATCTAACCCTAGTAATCCGAGGATCTACACAAATCTAACCCGGACAGTAGCCTTAGACCGCAACCTCAACCCGACAATACCTCTCTCTGCCTCTGACCACAACCTTGACCCGGACAGTAACTTAAGATCTACACTCTCTCTGCCCCCAACAGCAATCTCAACCCTTCTCAGCCTCCGACCGCAACCTCAACCCTTTATCCCAACGTCCGCACCTTCCACCTCTGTCGTCTCTGCCGGTTATACCTCTACATCTCCCCCTCCTCCTTCACCCTTAGATAATTACTATTACTATTATCATTATTAGTATTATTATTTATTGCTAATAATATATTACAAGCACTAATGTTATTACTATTATTATTATTAGTACTAATACCACCACCATTATTATTGCTAATAATAATAGAGCAATAGATTTTATATTACTAGTACCATTATTTATTTATTTATTTTTTATCATCATCATCATCATCCCTTGTACCATTACCACTATTTTTACTATTATTATTATTACTATTACCATTATTATTAGTATTATTATTATTAATATTATTACTACTACTAATATTATTACTATTATTATCAATATAAAATATATTATTATGAATCTAAAGTTATTAAAATTTAAAATATTTCAAACTCATAGCGATATAGTTGTAATATAAAATCTATTACTCTATTATTATTATAGATATATATATTTTACTTTATTTTACTTTATTTTATTTCATTTCACTTATTATTATTATTATTATTATTATTAAATTCGTTTTATATATTATTATTTGAAAAACTTCGTCACGGCCGATCTCAAACCCAAATAAAGGAGTGGAGTTGCGGTAGGTCGATAGTCAGCATAAAATCTTTTGTTAAATAAAAAAAATGAGAGACAAATATAGAAAAATTTTTGGGGCATTTCTCTCTGCAACGCATTATATTGGATCCCAAGTGTAATGATAAGTTAACAAGAGACCCTAGGGTGTGGATAAATAAGTTAGTCCATAAAGATAAGATTCGCTTAGTCATTTAGAATATAGGATCTCTGACTGGCAAGTTAGAAAAGATAGGAAAAATAATGAATAGATAAAAGATTGACATCATGTGTCTTCAAGAAACTAAGTGGATGAATGAGAAGGCTAGAGTAATAGAGTCTTATGGTTATAAGTTTTGATACACAAGAAGGGATATAACTAAGAATGGGGTAGAAATAATTATACATAAAGATTTACTAAAAGATGTAGTAAAGATAACAAAAAAATAGAGATAGAATTATACTTATCAAGTTAGTAGATGGAAAAAATATAGTTAATATAATTAGTATGTATATGCCCCAAATTAGTATAGATGCAATTAGTAAAAAACAATTTTAAGAGTATCTAGATGAATCAATACAAATCATACCTAGTGGAGAGAAGTTATTTATTGGAGAGGACCTAAATGGACATGTAAAAGAGAGGAATGAAGGATTCAAAACCGTAAATGGAAACTTTGGATTTGGTAATAGGAATGAAGCGAGAGGTACCATTTTAAAGTTTGTCACAACATTTGATTTGGTACTCGTAAACACCTTCTTTAAAAAAAATGAATCGCATATAATTACATATGAAAATGGATCCAATGTTAGCAAAATATATTTCTTTCTTACTATGAGAGGTAATAGAATGACCTGTAAGAATTGCAAGGTTATACCAAAGGAGAGTATAGCAACTCAGCATAAACTCTTAATTTTAGATATACGTGTACCTAAAAGGTAAAAGAAGTATCGCCCATTTGTAAAGCCAAAAATTAAGTGGTGAGATTTAAAAGCAGAAAAAGGCGACGATATTTAGAGATAAATTAATTCAAATAGCAAATTGGTCCGCTAGTGATGATTCAGAAACAATGTAGAAAGAGATGTCTACTGATATTAAAAGTATAGGTAGGGAGGTTATTAGTGTATCCAAGGGTCAGGCCCCATTACGTAAGAAATCATAGTGGTGGAATGAAGAAATACAAATTGCTATCTGAATCAAACGAGAGTGTTATAGGAACCTTAAAGTAATAATAGTAGCAATGCATATGAAAAATACAAAAGTGCAAAAAAAGAGATGAAAAAGATTATCCACAAATCAAAAAAAAGATGTATAACGAACTATACACGAGACTGGAAACTAAAAATAAAGAAACAGAGATCTACAAAATTGTCAAACTAAGAGAGAAAAAGAGAAAAGATTTAAATAGTGTTTTAAGAGTGAAACCAATAGTATACTTGTAAATAATGAGAATATAAAAAAGTGTTGGAGGGATTATTTTGATAATCTTTTTAATGTTAAGAATGCAATAGATATAAGAAATACCGAGATAACTGTAGGAGAAGTTAATAGAAATTTTAAACGTAAAATTAGTTCCCATGAAGTAAAGGAGGCCTCAAAGAGAATGAAGAATAATAAAACTATGAGATCTGATGGTATTCCCATTGAAGTGTGGAAATGTTTGAGCAAATTTGGTATAATAATGTTAATGGATATTTTCAACAAAATTTGACAAACCAAGAGAATGTCTCAAGCATGGAAAGAGAACACACTTGTAACACTATTTAAAAATAAATAAGACATACAAGATTGCTCCAACATAAAGAAATTAAACTTATAAGTCATACCATGAAATTATGGAAAAAAGTGATGAGTATAGATTGAAATTAAACATAAGTGTGTCACAGAATCAATTTAGATTTATGCTAGAAAGATTCACCACGAAAACAATCCATTTGTTAAGACATTTGATGGAGAAATATAAAGCACAGAAAAGAGACCTACATATGGTATTCATCGACCTAGAAAAAGCATATGATAAGGTTCCTAAAAACGTATTGTGGTGGACGCTGATGAAGAAAAGAATCTCCTGGAAGTACATTAATCTCATTAGAGATATGTACGAGGGAGCTGTAATAATATAAAAACTTAAGGGGGTCTGAGCGATAACTTTCCTATTAACATTAAACTCCATCAAAATTCGGCATTAAATTTCATCCTTTTTGCAATAGTGATAAATGAAATCATAAAAAGCATTCAAGATTAAATACTATGGTATATACTTTTTGCAGATGATACAATATTAGTTGATGAAACTAGAGAGGACATTAGTGCTAAATTAGAATTATGAAGGGCCACACTGAAATCCAGAGGATTTAAATTGAGCAGACCGAAAACTAAGTATATGAGATGTAGGTTTAGTGACAATCATCAGGATGATGAAGAAATAATTAGGTTAGATGGACAAAATATACCAAAAAGTGAATGTTTTAGATATTTTGGTTCCATCATTCAAAATGATGACAATATATATAGTGATGTGAATTATAGAATTCAAGTAAGTTGGATGAAATGAAAAAATGCATCCAGAATTCTTTGCGATCGCACGATTACACTGCATTTGAAAGGAAAGTTTTATAGAATCGTGATAAGACCTGCACTATTGTATGACACTTGAGTATTTGGCTATTAAATAATAACAAAAACAAAAATAGTTATAACAGAAATGAAAATGTTTAGGTGAATGTGTGACAAAACTAGAAGAGATACAATTAGAAACGAAGAGATTCATAATAAGTTGAGAGTTAGTTTAATTGTGGATAAGATGCGATAGTATCGCCTGAGGTGATTTGGGCATGTGCAAAAAAGACTCAAATACGCACTGATCAGGAGAATCAAGAATTTAAATATATGAGATTTAGTAAAACGTAGAGGCAAACCACTGAAAACGTGGATATAAGTTATCCGTGAAGTTATAATAGTTAAGGTTTTAGATGAGGAGATGACCTTGGATAGAAATAAGTGGCGTAGTAAAATCTGCACAAATTAAATCAATATCTTTTTTTTTTTAATCTTTCTTATATTTGTCTCTCAATGACCGATCCCAATGAGTTGGGATTAAGACTCAGATTGTTATTGTTGTTCTTATATCATATTTAACACTCTTATCTTGGCCAGCACCAACAATCACCACCTCCAAATAAGAATAAATGCAACCATCCCTTTTATGCAGGGAGCTAAAAGAAATCTCTCTTTTTCAAAGAGAAAAAGTAAACATGATTTTGAAGTTTCAAAATCTGTTTACAAACTGCAATTTTTGAATTATCAATATTCAGCAGCCACAGTTCAGCCACCCAAATACAACCATATTCAAAACTTACATCTTCATCCCAACCTTTTGTTTGAAAAAAACAATTCCACAAGAGGTCGTCTAATTTGCAAGAAGTACTCTTAGAAGTGATCAAGACATTCTCTTTGATCTGGCCAAAAATAAAAACTTCAAGAAAAGACACAATCAATTTTAGTCGGCACAACAATACTCTTTCCATGTCAAGGTGCTAATTTGGGTTGGCAAACTACCATTATAGATTTAATTGGCATTTTTGGTTTTTAATTTTTTAAGGATAACCCTTGGAATGGAAGTTTCTCCAGTTCGACCTTGATGTAAAGATCATAAACCTAAATCATGAAAACAACCTGTCTGCTTGCAGAGGTACGACTGCATGTCTAAACTCTCTAGTACCCACAATGGCATGAGGCCATGCATTGGACTACCCATATCTGTACTACTCGTGTATCTTTTTCTTCACTAATAGAGAAATTCACAGCTAAAAGCTCAAAAGTACAAAAACTACTTGGTAATCAAGGAACACCTTTGCAAAGAAAATGCTTCCACATATGTGTGCAATAATCAAGCCATTGCGGATGGACAAATAATTCAGATGCTTTCATGGAACAATAATGGGCAGGCCAATTGATCCTATCAATACTTAACCAAAATCAGCTTAAGAAATTTTAGGCTCAGCAAGTTAAGCTATGAGGGAAAAATGGCTGAAGGTTTGGATTAACTTACATGTCTTGCTCATGTTCACTTGCTAAAGCAGTTTTAGCAATACAGAAGAATGCAGCATCAACGTTGTAATCCTCTTTTGCAGATGTTTCAAAGTAAGGTATGTTACCTTTGGAAGCACACCAATCCTTAGCTTTCTTCTCAGACACCTGCATAAAACAAACAGATAAATGAAAGAGCAGATGATAAAATATACGCATACAATGCCACTATATATGCTTACCACTCTGCTATTTCCACCATCTATGTCAATCTTGTTTCCAAGCAATATGAAAGGAAAATTTCTGAGGTCAGGTGGGCTTGCCTAGAAAATAATGAAACAAACAATTGCCAAGTTAGCAGCACTAGTAACTGGTAACAGAAGGTAAGGTGTCCTCAGAAAAAAACTGAACTAAGTTAGATTAAAACGTAGTATGATAAATATCTAGGAACATAAGTATGACACATGAATATACAGATCAACAAACATCCATGGATAGAATTATAGCTCCATTGAACTTGAACACTGTGAAAGGAAACCATGTTGAACGTAAGGGCATGCCTTTCATACCTTTAGCAAGAAGTATGACGGTTCAACTCCTAAAACTATATGGTCTTCCCTACTTTTTTGTATAAACCCTAGATGTGCAATTGCAACTGCAACTCCAAGTTTTTGTAAAATGCATACAAGTTTTTGTAAAATGCATATCAATGCCTTCAAAATGCACAAAACATCACACATTTGTCACGAACACAAAAAATTGAAACTTAAAAGTGAAGCAAGATAGACATCAAGTTTCACAAAACCCTATTAATGCATGCCTGGAAGAAGTCCAGTAGACATGGACGAAAGAGAATACAATGCCATAAATCATCAAGAACTGATACTCAATGCAAACTTGATCAATACAAAATTAGGATAGTCAAAATATGGTAGCTTAATGGATTTTACATTTTTTTAAGAGTACAAGATAAGAGCCAAAGATCTCAACAAGTTATCCAATGTATAACATAAATAAACTTAAATGAACCACTCAATCTTGCCATTGACAGAGAGCTTATGTATACACCAAAGTGATCTCCTTGCATCTTCCATTACTAAAGAAGTCATTTCTTTCACATTAAAATAAAACAATGCAAATGTAGAAGAACACGACATCCATTTAGGTGAAAAAACATCAAGTGCAATGAAGGCACAAGCTCAATAACATTAAAGCAAAACCTAAAAATTCATAAACCTGTTTGAGAAATTCTTCATGCCAATTGTCAAGAGTATCAAATGACCTCATTACATTCACGTCATAAACCAGAACACAGCAATCTGCTCCTCTATAAAATGCCACTCCAAGACTCTGGAATCTTTCCTGCCCAGCTGTGTCCCATATCTACCAATGATATTCAAATTATTAAGCAAAAAACATATCCATGCAATCCGAAATTCTCAATAACCTCAATAGAAATACATCAAAAACGGACTTGAACTCAAAACCCACTTGTAGGGTGACAAGTCTGTCATCAATCTGCAGTTCCTTGGTGACGAAATCAGCCCCAATTGTAGCTTTATACTGTTGGCTGAATTTCTTGTGCACATATCTAAATTAGCAGTTAAAGACCCCACAAATTGCAATCTCCCAATCATATCCAGCGAACATAAATCCTAAGAAAAAGTGTAAGATCAAATCTAATACAATGTTGCCAAAATTTTTCTCTCTTTGCACCATCAATTTATCAGTTTCCCTTAAATATATCAATATCATCATATCACACAAAATGAAGCACAAGATACAATCTAATCATATAGTTGTAAAATAAAATACTTACCAACAGCACAGACTAAATCAAGTTCATAAACGGGAATGAAAGCAGATATGCCCCATAGAACAGGTGAATGCCCAAGTAGCACTTAGAATTAAAACAACTAGAGAATTAGTAAGAAGAAAAATAATCAAAATGAAAACAAATCTAGGTCATCGGTTAAAGGCCCAAAAATTCTACTGCACCCAATCATAACTTTGAAACATAAATTATAAGAAAGAGTGCAAGATCAAGGTAGCAGACTACCTATCCCACTAGACACGGGTATGGGGTCTGAGTGGGCAATACGCACATAGCATTTTGCCGGAATTAAACTTGAAACATCAAGTAAAGATGCAAACAACTTTGCCATCAAAATATTGGTTCACCTAGACTATAGCAACAATTTTTCCCAAAATACAGCAACGTAGCAATGTTTTAACCTAGAAATTTTCCTATTCTCTTTTTTCACCATCTTCCCTTCCAGGTAACACCATAAAACAGCATTGGACAACAACTTGATATAGGGATCAAGCATAATTACGCGCTTCAGTCCTGCACTTAAGTCACAAAATCAATATACATACAAATAAAGAAAATTCACAAAATCAAGAGCATCATTTCCCAAATTACAAAAGAAAACACCACAAACGGCCAAAATATCAGCAAATCTAACGGATCGAATCTGTTGTAATAAGGATACTGATTCATCAACGACGTCTTTCCCACGCTGAAATTTTATCAGAAAACCAAAATTTGAAAACAATAAATCCCATAGGTACGGAACTAAAATCAAACAAATTAAAAATAAAAGCCCTAGAAAAATAAAAAGAGAATGAGAATGAGAGCAAGATCGATGAAATCGTACCCGCTGTCTCCGAGAACGATGACCTTTAGCAAAGTTCGCCTACGTACGGACATATTTATAAAGCAAACACAAATCGAAAAATTTAAATCACACAGTATCGATATCCAAAAATGTTCGAATCCTTCGCCCTTTTTCCCTTCTCTCTCTCTCTCTCTCTACACTTTTCCGCGAGTTTTCCAGAAGAAAGATAGAAGAAAAGAGAGGAGAGAGGAAAAAAGGAGCGCGAATTTTGGAATCTCGCTATTTTTATTTTTTTCTCTCTTAATTGTGAGAGAGCCGACAATATAACTACTCGACGCCCCGGCGACAGCGAGGTTGTTTACTGCTTCTCTCTCTATCTCTTGTTTCTCTCTCTTTCCTTTTTTGCCCATTTTTTCTTTTTTTTACAGCTGTTGATTTGAACTGGCCTCTCTCTCTCTCTCCAAAGGAACTCGTGCGGGCCTCGGAATGCCTTGGACTTTAATTTTTCCGACGTGGTTTTTCCATCAGTGCGGTGATTACTCCCACCAAGGACATTGCCTCAGTATTTACCTATGAAAATGACAGTTTTTTCTTTACAAAAAATAGTAAGACTCGCCTCACTTGATTTTGTCCAAGATATGTAGATAACTATTACTATAATTTTAAAAGGAATTTTATTACCTATATTTAGAGAAATTTTCAACACACAATTTAAGATTAAAACTAAAAAATAATTAAATTTATTTGGGATTTCTATAAATTATGTATTAAGAAAAAAAATCAAATCAATGTTATTAAAATAAAATGTTTTCGTGGTTAGGTTCATTTAAAATTAGTAATGAGATCGTTTTGAAAACTCATTCAATTAATCTAATCCTATTTTTACCCTTGAAGAGATCATTTATGGGTTAAACTTTGGTTGGCTTAACTATAGTCTGGTTTGGAAGTATAGAGATTTAGTTCAAATGAGATTTTTAATATAAATATTGATCCTATAATAATTTCATCTTTTATTCAACATTTAATTTTTATTTGTATATTTATATTTTAATTAAAAGTTCAATAAATGAAATAAAATAAATTAGAAACAAGTCCAAAATGAGTTGTTGATTTTAAATTAGCCTAATAACTCGCAATAAAAGCAATAATTCAGGGGACTAGAGTTCAACTAGATGTTTACCTTTTTTTTTTTAAAAAAAATACATTATATGTTTATAATTTGACATCTTCACCAACATTGTTTGGATCGGATTAATTAAAATTTCAAATTTGAATTTTGAAAATAGAAGAGCAGATGCCGAAAATAGTTAATTCTTAAATTGAGTCTCACAATTGATCTAACTAAATTAGCCAAGTTTATACTAATAGTGAAGTAAAAATAATAATAATAATAATAATAATAATAATAATTTGACACTAACTCTCTACATCTATATCCTTGTTGTTGGAGGGAAGTTAAAATTTGGGCCACAACTTCGTGGGCCCAACCAAAATAGAGTGGCCGAAGCCCAACAAGGTTGGGCTAGGTTGGGTCTTGACAATCATGTGAAAACCCAAGCAGGACCAGCTTTTGAAATGTCCAAAGTTCATACCCAGCATTTGAAAAATTTTTACTTTAATTTATCTTTGTTTTTGTTTACTAAGTAATTTTCTTTTTAATTACGAGTAAAAATTAAATATTTTATAAAAAAATATAAACCATCATTATATTAATAATTTTTATATCAAAAGATTTATTTAATTTTAAAAATATGATAAAATGTTCTTGAGAGAGACAAGTTTTGAGACAAGATTACACAACCTTCAATTCTATGCAATTAAACGACAAAATGTAGCAAGTGCAAGCGAAAAATGTTGGCAGAATTAATAATTCGATGAAAAAAAATATTATTTAAGAATCATGATTTTTTTACATCTGAAATATATAAGTAATTTTCACGATGAAAAGTGTTAACAAAAAAAGAAAAATTATTAATGTCGAGGATGCATAATTTAATTTTTAGGAGGTGGGGTATTTGATCAATATATATTGTTTTTTATTTTATTGATAGTTGGAGGCGTATTTTGACTCCACAGATATCAACTTCATTTGATTTGAACGAAGGCTTCTAGAAAATGTTTGAAATTTGCAAAAGATTGCCAAAAGGTATTCCGACAGGGGAGGTTCCGATACTCAAATAAGAAAAAACGGTTTTCGATAAGAAAGAAATAGATTGTGAGAGCAAGAAAGAGAGAGAGTTGGTCTCCCTGTGACTAGTGCGTTGGTGTTTTGGGACCATGAGTGCGTACCTGGGTTTCTAGGTACTGAAAGCTTATATATGAGGGCACCGTAAGAGCGTGTATACTCAAAGTGTTACAATCATAGTTTCCTTTCAAGAAGATCTGAAAATTCCAAATTTCGGAAGTCAATGCATTTAGGAGATATATAATCTTTATCATTTATGAAGTTTAAATATACAAAAGATTTTTTCCCTTATCGATTAGATTTTGAAAGTTTCCTTCCTTATCTAGGAGATGGAGATGTGTTTCGTGTCGGAATAAAAAACAAAAAGTTAATATGAGGTTTAGTCAAATATTACATTTAACCAATGTGATTGGTTCTTTAGGGAGCGTTTGCTCATCAACTAAGGGCTTACGTTTGAGCTTGTCGAACGCTTCTATAAACCGGTCGAATTGCCATCATCAGTAACTATTCCATCAATTAGTTGTTGGTCACTTTAGCAGGATGACAAATCCCACATTGGTATGAATCCCAATATAGGTCCCTGGGTCCTCGAGCATTGCCCCGATAGTCTTTTGGGTTATATTCTATCATTGACCCCCGACTTATGGTTTTGTTTTGCAAGAAAGGCGTCGTAAGTGATTGATGTTCACGAGGAGTTGGAAAGGTGCGAAAGCCTTTAATATCACACGCATCACCTCAGAAGGTACAAATCGTCGTCAGTACGTTTTGTATGATATGAAATTAAGGTGAAGCCCTCTTTCTTCTCAATCGTTCCATCTTCCCTGATTTAATTTCAAAGTAAATGCAGTGTAGGCAGTTGAGGAGATTTAATCATTCCATTTATTTCACACGATTTTCATCGAACCGTTTCATCTGTCCAGTGATTCGCTGAGATCTTCCTCTCTTGTGGCTATAAATAGCGATAGTTGGACTCCGCGTTGCTTCAAGGAGAACTTGTGCTTTCCCTTTCGTTTGAGAGTTCCTTCCTGCTAGGAGTTATCCTTCCTTTAGGAGATCCTTCGATGGATCGCTTTTGTTGGCAAGGCTCAGTAGTTTAGATTGTTCCTGTGAATATAAGGTCTTGAAAAAAATATGGCTGTGGATGTGAGATCTTGTCATGTAGTTTGACTCACGGACATCATGATGGGCTCCGTCAAGGTTCCATAGGGGTTATTAACCTCAATAAGGAGATCAAGATAATCTCCTTCCCTGGGTTGAGTTCATCATCTGACTCACATTCTTTTGGGTTGGATGATAGGAGGTACTGGTAGAGAGTGTAGGGAGTTGAGGATTGCAGAAAGTTTGAATCCTAATGATATCCAGATGCATCCTCACAGTTTCAGTCTCGTACCCTCCTTTATCCCTTTTCGACAGTGTTCTTGTCTAAATTTGGCTGCATATAAGTTTTAGGTTTTCCTTTTTCATTTTTCTTCTTACTGTTTCTGTACTCTCTAGTGTTGACAAATGACCATGACGTTGTAGTCTCTTTGTCCGGTAACAATGTTGTATATTCTCTATGTATTTTTTTTCGATGTTATTAGTACTACTTAGAAGCTTGTAAAGTGTGTTCACCCATATAACCCAATGTGTATTCGTTATATGGAAATAAAAGAAAAACTTTATTTTACTCAATTGCTGATTTCTGTCTCTGATTGAATTCCTTCTGATGGCATTTGTATGTTTGACTGAACGACATCATTATCAAAGTGTCAATGCGATAATCCCACGAATGTAAATGATTCGAAAGATGATACTCATATTTGCTCGGTCGGTAAGACAAATCGTACTTATCTCACTTGTAGGTTCAGATTAGTTCCATTGATAGATCAAGATGACTTAGATCCGTTCGGGGAAATAAATCTCTTTGGTAGATCAAGGTGACTCAGACCTGTTCAGAGAGATAGATCCATTCGGTAGATGGGAGCGACTCAGTCCCGTTTGGGAAGATAGATCCTTTTAGTAGATCAGAGCGACTTAGGCCTATTTGAGAAAATATATCATTTCGGTAGATCAGGATAACTTAGGCTCGTCCGGGGAGATAGATCCATTCGGTAAATCAGGGCAACTTAAACTTATTCGGAGAGATAGACCCTTTTGATAGAACATGATGACTCAGATCCATTCGAGAAGACAAATCCCTTTTGACCAAGTAACAATTGATAGGAATGGAAACTATTGGAAACGATCGATATGATAGTCGATAAGAAAAAGTATAGGGGTCTTACTTGATGAGAGGCTCTTCCACCTATGGGAGCCAATGAGATTCACTGGTAGTATATGCGTAGATTTTTTGATTCCAAATCCTGGGTACAACTGACCCGTTTAGATTGCATAGGCAGTAGGTTCCCGGGTAAACTACAGAACGTATCTAATAGGAGCCTTCCTAATTATGAGGAGTTTGCTCCCAGGTTGAAGTTGACCAGTGGTTTCCATTTTCCTTAGCACTACTTCACCAAGTTTGAACGTTCGATTCTGGACTCTTCGATTGTAGTATCGAATCATTTGTTGTTGGCACGCGGCCATTCGAGTCGATGTGGATTCCCTTAGCTCTGGGAGCAGGCCCAGCTATTCTGGTAAGGTGGGCTCGTTTCGTTTGGCGTCGTTCCGAGTTACTCAGAGTGAATGAATCTCTATCTCTACTGGTATAACGGCTTCGTTCCCATATGTTAAACTAAATGGTGTTTCGCCAGTCACTCTTCGTGGTATGGTACGGTACGACTAGAGGATACTGTAAAGTTTCTTCGTCCGTCGTCCATTGGTATTTTTTTTCCTTGGGGTTTTTTTTTTTTTTTTTTTTTTAAAGTTTGTTTTTTTAGGGGGGGAAAAAAAAAAAGAGGGGGGGTTATTTTTTTTTAAAAAAAAAAAAAAAAAAAAAATTTGGATTTTTTTTATTTTTGGGGGGGGGGGGAAGAAAAAAAAGAGAGGGGGGGGGGGAAAAAAAAAGGGGGTTGGTAGGGGAGGGGGTCCACCCACTTGGTGAAGTAATCAATGGTCACGATGAGAAATTTTCACTATCCAATGGCTAGTGGAAATGGTTCAAGAATATACATTCCCTATTGGGCGAACGGCCAGAGACTTGTTATGGGACTAAACTCGATCGAAGGTAGTTATGGTATCAAAGAGAAACGTTAGCGCTTGTCACACCTCTTGACGTAATTGTTGTAGTCGATTTTCATGGTCGGCCAGTAGTATTCTTGGCGCAAAACTTTGTGAACTACCTTCCGAGCCCCTAAGTGATTGTCGCATATTTCTTCGTAGATCTCTCGGAGGATGTAATCTCTTTCGTCAGGAGTCAAACACCTTAAGTACGGGTGAGTGAGAGACTTTCGATTCAAGTGTCCATCGATGATCGCATAATAGGTGGCCTTTTGTTTCAATCTTGCTACTTCCAGTGGTGAATCTGGCAATCGGTTATGTTTTAGGTAGGCTTCTATCAGATCTTTCCAATTGGGAGGCTGGTCCTTTGCGAGGACCTCTTCAGACTCGTCGATGTTAAGGTGTGATAGACTCTCGATATAGACTGTTCGACTAGAGGCGACCGAGTCTGAATTGATCAACTTAGATAGTGTATTAGTCCGTGCATTCTTTGACCGAGAGATTTGTTGGATGTCGACCTTATCTAATTTACTCATCGTCTCACACAACTTGCTCAGATATTTGGCCATGTTTGAGTCTTTAGTTTCGTAAACCCTTTTGATTTATTTAACGACCAACTGGCTATTGGTAAACACCCGAACACTTCAAGCCTCTCACGTTCGTTGCTATTCGAAGTCAAGTCAATAAAGCCTCATACTCTACTTGGTTGTTGGTGGCTCTGAAGTCAAAATGAATGATATATTCAGTCTTGAAATTGTCCGGACTCATTAGTATAAGCCCAGCGCTACTCCCCGAAGAGTTTGGTGATCCGTCTATGTGTATCATTCATTTTGGCAATGACCAACGGTGTGACTGTCGACGGGCTCATGCTAAACCGAGAAAGAGAGAGAAGAGAGAGAGATGATCTCTCTGTAACTTATGTGTTAGGTGTTTTGGGACCAAGAGTGTGTACCCTAGTTTCGGGGTATCGAAAACTTATATATGAGGGCATCGCCAGAGTCGTATATATTCGGGGTGTTACAACCCTAGTTTTCTTTCGGAGAGATTCGAAAATTCAGCAATTCGATAGTCAAAGCATTTGGGAAATATATAATCTTTATCATTTTGGAAGTTTAAATATATCGGAAGATTTTTTTTTTATCAATTAGATTCTGAATGTTTTCTTCCTTATTTAGGAGATACGTTTCATGTCAGAATAGGAAATAAAAGATAGATACGAGATTTAGTAAAATATTACTTTTAACCAATGTGATGGGTTTCTTGGGAAGCATTTGCTCATCGACTAACGATTTATATTTGGCCTTGCCGAACTCTTTTATGAACCGGTCAAACTTTTATTGTCAGGAATTAATCCATTAATCAGTTGTTGGTCACTCTAGCGGGAAGTTGAATCCCTCATCAATATGAATTTCGATATGGGTCCTTGGGTCCTCGGGTATCACCCTGATAGTTCTTTGATCATATCCCATCATTGATAATAAAACTTTTCTTTCAATAAAAATTATCATATACTTCTCGTTAACTAAAACAAGAGAAAGACTTATAAAATTTAATCTTTCAAATATTGACATTTTTGACTTTAGAGTGCCTCCCCCCCCCCCCACCTTTCCTCTCTCTCTCTCTCTCTCTCTCTCTCTCTCATTTTGAAGCCTCGTGAGAAACAACCCAAGCTTAGGAATCTGATAAAAATAAGTTTTTACTTTGGAAAATAACATGATGGGGGTTTGGGTGATTGGGATGCCCATTGGAAACTTCTTTGCAATGCTCCGAAGTCTTTGTTTCCCTCGTTAAGAATTGATAGGCACAGCTAAACCCAACTTAATTTAAATTGATTGCACTTGCATAATTTTTTGTTATTTTCTTTTCAAAGTGTCAGGGCAGTCAAAAGGGAGCAAAAAAGTGTCCCTTCTAGAACCAAACAGATAAGGATCTTTTTGGGTGCTACTATTTTATAAAATTTAAAAAATGTACATTAATTTTCACTCCGAATATCATTTTTGGTCGGGAGAGAAACCCTTTTGTATTGACTTCAATTTATACTTTTAACAAAGTGAAACACAAATTATATAAAATCTACAAGTTACAGTGAAGTGAAATTATGGTAAAGGTTTGCAAACCAAATATTACCGAAGAGTTTTTTGATTGAAATCTAGAATTTTGGTGAGATTTTGATAATGTATCATTCAAAGAGCAACTACAACCTTGTTCTCAACAATAAATGAGGATTTTCAGAATGTTATATTATCCCATACATTGCTAATAAACTGTAACTTAACTGACAACTAGCATTATCTCTCGTCATTCGTGTCGAGTTTGAGTCAATAGCAAAATTATGTAGAAATAAGAGTGGACAATTATCTTCACTGGATCAAAATAATTTTATTAATTTTTTTATATCAAATAAATATTATTATCATTCAACCTAAAATATTACCTCTACTAAGATCATCAATCGATTCATTAAAATTATCATTTTATTTTATAAAAATATTTTAACCCCAGTGCTCTTAAAATCTGAATCCATCACTAATTTGATCACTAATTTGAACCCTACACAAACTATGTGAACATGCATCTTTAACATTTATTTTTGGAAATGGTACTATTAACCGTACAAGCAAACATAATTTGATATTTAATATGTCACGTAATTTGAGTCTGATTTATTTAATCGTTGTATTAAAAAGTCTTATCTTAGTTTTTCTTTTTTTTATCCGATATTCATAAATTCATCCTGACTAATCTAAATTAATTTATTATCAGACTTTTTCAAAAAAAAATCTACCAATATAATTTTTTCTATATCCATAAAAAATCAAATTTACGATCATAATTAAAAAAATTCAAATACCTCCCGTTTAAACCAACCAACGTAGCTCATTTACACTTACAGCCTCCTAGGAAAAATACGCTTAACCCCTCCGTCACATTGTTACTAAACCCCTTGTACTTTCAAAATTGTTACTTTAACGCCCTAAGCTTTCGAGTTCTCTCATTTTGTCCCCCTCAGTTACAACTTTGTCCATTGTGGTTTGCTCTTGGTCAAACTTTTTTTTATGTATGAGTCAAATCACAAGGAATGAAGCGGTAAAAATTTGACCAAATAATCAAAACTAGGTGTAGCACAAGGTGGCAATGTAGTAATACTCTAGAATAGAGGTATTTGAGAAAAAGTGATGTACGAAGGAGACCGAGAGCTAAAGAGAGATGCTAATTCACAAGAAGTGATCCCTCCTCAGAGGATAATTTCTAAAAAAAATTGGTGTTTTCTTAAAATTTTCTTTTTAGATATATAATTTATTTTTTAAAAGGAAAAAGGGACGGATCAACCCTGGGTTGATAACTCTAATAATGATGGAATTAAGTCACAGAACTTGAAATTATAACACAATCGTCTTCGATATTTTTAAAACAGCAAAAGTTTTAATAACAACCATGAGACAACATTAGGTTAAGTATATTTTTCCTCTTGTTTTTCCATCTTGAAATTAACTTATATTTAGAATTCAAATTTCAGACATTTAACGAGAAATCGAATCATCGCTCGCTAAATTAAAAAAAAAAAAAAAAACCAAAGTTGTTCGATGAGAAAAAGAACTGTTGTATTGAAAAGAAAAGGAGAAGCTGACCAAAAAGTCTTGGATGATTGAAATTTTAGCAAGTTAGTTTTTGCAAGGGACAAAGTTAGAGCAGGACAATGAGAGTAATCTTTCTTTCCGACAATGGCATTTTTTTAAAAAAATATATATTATTAAAAATTTTTAAAACGTTACAAAAGCTATAAAAATACCTCTAAAAATCATATTAATAAATTAATTATTTTTAAAATATTTTAAATATATTATATGTTATCCTATTACAATAAATTTCTGATTTAATTTTTATTTTAAATGATTTTATAAACTATTGTTGTGAGTGCATCCAAGAAGCACCCGAAAAAAACAAAGGTTGGACTACACCCAGCCACCAAGGCATGTGTCATGTTACTTCGTGAAAACTGAAACCATTGAAGTTGAACATTCTTACTCTTATCCAAAGGCGGCCGAAGCCCTTGTGCACTTTGAAAAATAGCAATATAATAATAATAAAAAAAAACAACAACTTCCAAATAACCAAACCTATGATTCTTCTATCCCACCTTCCATTTAGCAATAATTGACATTTTTAAGATTTTGCAACATTGTTACGTAAGTGGGAAGCCAAATCAAATTGGGAGTTCAAACATGTGCAGACACCATAAATCGAACTTTGGTCCTAGGTCAAGTTCCCACATGAAACCATAACCATTGGGCCAAAAGTTCTATCCTCGTGGAGTGCACCCACATGATGTCTGGTAGGGAGCACGATTAGAATGACTTGACACCAAACGTCTACTTTTTGTTTGGTCTGACTTCCAAAGTTTGTTCTTTCAATGGTCAACTATGTATTGAACCCTTCATTGAGGGGAGGAAAAAAAAAACAAAAAAAGGAAAAAATTTGAAATAATTCACTGATTAAGTTTGCCATAATAATTGTGAGTACTCTTCAATAGGCTATATCTTAATTGACGTCTTTCCTCTCTTCCTGTAAAAGGTTTTAATTTTGAGTTTTCTTATAAAAAAATAATAATACAAAAGTTTTGAACTATGGCAATTGTGAGTATTTAACAAACTACGAAATCAAGAAAAAGGAGGCCGATGTCTCCTAGAATTTTGAAAAGAAAAAAGGTAATATATATATGTTTTAATAATATCTTATTAAATACTGTTTAAAATCTCATAAATATCATTAAAACTTTAAGAAATTATGTTAAAAATATTAGAAATGATATTTATTTCATAAAAATTATAATTTCTTTCCTCTCTCTAACCTTACACGTTATCTCCTGATATAAATTTATAACTCTGCCTCAGAACTTGTGTCCATGTTTTGTGCCTTCTTCGTGAAAACTAAAGCTGAATGGCCTTCTCGCATTCGGGCCTTGAGTCAAATGGGAATACTTTATATGGAAACCTTCTTATTGTTCATGTCATACTTCAAATGGGCAAAGCAAAGAAATTTTTTGCACGGATTAAAAAACACAACTATTAGTTTTGAGATGTTCGACATAATTTTGGGATAAAATTGAAAAATTAATAATCCATAATTTGTCGGTTTGGTAGTAAAAATTAAAAAAACTCTCGTTTGAAATATTATTTTAAATCTCAAAATAATTATTAAAATTTAGAATAGTTTAATTTATACGATGTTTTTTTTTTCTCTGTCAAGTAAAAATGTGAAGGGGATGATCGATAGTCTTATAATTCCTCTAAAAGAAATAAAATTTTGTGATAAAATAATTAACTTAAATTTTGTGATTTTAATGGTTCTAAAAGTAATTTTATACATATCATTCATTAACTATTACAATAATGGACGGGTCAAGATTGTTAATATGGAAAGTACTTACCAATTCGCCTATTCTATTACAATATTAGAGAAACAGAGAGATGGGCAGCATCCAAGTAGCTATTGACCAAAGTTCTAGGACCTTTCCTTCCACAATCTCAAACCACTAAGACCAAAAGCCTTCAAACCAATGATGAATGGGGACCAAAGAGTTGGATGTTGGATGGAGCCCAACAAGCACGAAGCTTGGTGTGACTCCAGATTTTAGAAGAATTTTCATTTCATAGGCTTATAGAAATAAAAGTTTCAATACATTTTATAGAATCCTGTCACTAGCATTTTGACTGAAATCATATAGATAGATCAATAGGACTTTAGAGTGGGTTTTGATCGAGTCAATATCATCCTAAATTGTTCGATGTGTGACAATACAAGGTGTGGAGTGCAGCTTGACTAACTTGTTTTATAGGTTGAGGATTGTTTTTCCTTGAACTTTCTAACATCAACTTCAAGCCCTTCTGTTTTCTGGGTGTCTGCTAATAACTCTCTAACATCAAACTTCAAGCCTTCTGTGTTCTGGATGTCTCTGATTATTTTTTGCTCGTACGTGGTCGGATGAATTGAATCTTTATTATTTGTCACATGTTTTGCGTTCATATGAAAATTCCGAAGCCTGCATCTATTATTTTTGCAATTCACTTTCAGGCCCTAAACAACCCTTCAACACCTTCACAGAATTTGGGACCACTCGACCTGTTCAAACTTCAGTGTCGGTTGGGACAAACACCATTGCTAGCTGTACCAAACCCTTTTGTAAGCTGTACTTTAATTTGAAGAGAATTGGAGTTTCTACCCAAAAAAACCATAAAATTTTATAGTTTTGTAAATTCATAGTTTACTGCTGGACAGATATATTATTAATTATTTTATATTTTAACATTTTTATCAATTATTTTGTATCTTAACACAAATGTTTTTTATTAAATAACACTTCCCTTCAAGGGAGTCATCACAGGTTTCAGCCCCAATGATAAATCAGGGCGAAATTTTATTTTATTTTTGGTGTAGTGAGGAAAAATAAATTGAGGTCCATGAGATGATTTATTTATTTATTGAAAAAATCTTTGCTTAACTACGTCGTGTATACCAAGTTGATGCAGTCAAAAGTGCTCAAATCGTAATCTGGGCCCTTTATCTTTCAGTAAGACAGGTCACGGTCCTCCATTTTGTAGCAACTGAAATATTTTCTGCACAAACACCTTTTTATCCATCAAAATCGAACTTTTTTAAGTCTTTTATAGTAACCCCATAACTTCAAAATGCCATCAAAAAGTTGGCTCATTTGAATACTTTATGGCTGTCCTATGGTGTTGTTCTTGAATGGTGAAATTATTATTATTTCTTTTGAAAAAACTGATTCATTCAAAAGAATCAAGCAAACATACTCTAGAAGCCGATTCAAAATAGAAGACAGAGTCCTTTCTATCTAAATAAAATTTAATTAAAAAATAGATCATCGTATTATTAGATTTTAAAATATCATATTTTCGAGATATAAGACTATTAACTCAGCTTAAAACAATATTTGAAACAAATATAACCTGAACTTTTTTGTTCCTCTGAGACAGTTCAAGTGGCAGAGACTCCTCATTTTTATTCTTCTTTTCCTAGTTCCATCCTACTTGATTGTATCTCCGTATACCAAAAATGAAATTATAACAAAATCTATTTCATGGTGTTGTATATCGGGGAGCTTTCATATACTAAAAACCAGAGAGCTTTTTACTGGGAGTTTTTTTACTAGTTACAGGGGAATTTTGTACCGAGAAGCTACCGTGGAGCTTTCATGTACCTGAATGTATTATGTATCGGGGAGATTTCATGTATCAGGAACCGAGGAGCTTTTTATCGAGAGTTTTTCTCCGGTTACCCAAGAGTTTTGTACCAAGAAACTATCAAGGAGTTTTGTACCAAGAAATTATCGGGGAGTTTTGTCGAGAAACTACCGGAGAGCTTTTATGGATATGAAGGTGTTGTGTACCGGAGAGCTTTCATGAACCGGAAGTCAGCGAGCTTTTTACCGGGAGTTTTTTTACCGGTTCTTGGGAGTTTTATATCGATAAATTATTGAAGAGTTTTCATGTACATAAAGGTATTGTGTACTGGGAAGCTTTCATGTATCAAGAATCGGAGAGTTTTTTACCGGAAGTTTTTTTTCGATTACCTGAGAGTTTTGTACCGAGAAACTATTGAAAAGAGTTCATGTACATAAAAGTGTTGTGTAATAATAAATACTCCATCTATTGCTATAAATTTCTTATCATTAAATTTTTTTTTACATTTTGATTTTTATCAACTAATCGTAATATTAAGCACATAATCTAATCTTTTCTAATCATAATTAAAATTCTGGATCAAGCGTAGCGCGGTGTAAACTTGTTAATATACTCATATGCGCAGACGCACGTGCCTACGTAGCAAAGGGAAGAAATGGGCCCCATAGCTTTTGAACAAAGAAAAATGTTTATAAATATGTACGTGTGTGTGTGTGTATTTTTTTGGGACCAAAGAATTTAGTGTGGGGACAAGTTGATTTGATAGCAATAGCAATATAAAAGGGTCAAAAAAATTTAATGGAAAACGCCCATGGGTGACGCAAACCATCTGTAGAAAACTTTGACACACGACTCCCTTGGGAAACAACCTTACATTCTTCAAAGAAGGTTGATGGAAAGCTCTAGCCTAGTAGAAAGACACTATTAATAAGGCCTCGTCATCAGACCAAAAACCTATCTTCAAGGTCTTCCTTTTCCCTTTCCTCCTTTACCCCAATCTTAAGTCACTATGTCCAACTACACTTTCCTAACAACAAATATTCTTGAAAACCCTAACCCTAATCCTAATCCTGACCCTAACCCTAATTACATGCCTTTAACGAGTCCTTTTAATCAAACAAACTTCGATGTCTTAAATGGTTATTCAATGTCAGCATATAGCTCGGAGGAAGATTCCATGTCTACTTTTGTGGGATTGTCTTCTCCGACTCCTATTTGTACGAATACTTTCTGCGATAGCGTTTCGAAGGACATCGCACCGGAAGATAGTAAAATGCAAGTCTATTATTTATTGAATCTATTGCTACTTTCATTTAATTTTCCTTCTCTTCCTTCTCAAGCATATATTACAAGTCTACTATGTACTAATTTTTAATTTTATTTATGTTGGGCAGAAAATATACTGATCAGAGAAAAATGAAGAGCGACATGGGACACAGGATTGCATTTCGAACAAAATCTGAGTTAGAGATCCTGGATGATGGATTTAAATGGAGAAAATATGGGAAGAAGATGGTTAAGAATAATCCACATCCAAGGTAATAGAGTGATTTCATAAAAGCCTTATCATAGCTAACTTCCTTTTTCTCACAACTAGCACTAATCTTCCTCTAGATAATGAGCTTCTATCTCACTTGCAATTTGATGGAGATATGATCCACGA
The DNA here is from genome assembly GCA_037126225.1 of Dillenia turbinata. Lineage (NCBI taxonomy): Eukaryota > Viridiplantae > Streptophyta > Magnoliopsida > Dilleniales > Dilleniaceae > Dillenia > Dillenia turbinata. The sequence goes on from JBAMMX010000005.1 coordinate 9,657,327, forward strand.
AAGCCAAAACCCTTGATTTAGATCTTTTATGTAGCAGCCACAATACCAATGGATTGAGCTTAAAATTTCACTACCATTATCATATGGTTGATTTTGACTATTATCATGATGATCACTGATATTCACATCTTCTTTTGCTTTTTAGGGTTACTTCTTACTACTAGGTGCAAAAAAAAAAAAAGGCTTCACGAGATCCTTTCCCTCCGCCATCATAGGAATGATGTTCAACTATTGAACCTAGAACTAGAGCATGCATAGCGTATATAAGCTAATGATTAGCTATACTGTTCTCTTTGGATGAATGCTATTGAGCAAATCTAGCGTTGAAGAACCTAACGCTCTAGCTAGTGCATTGGCTAGCAGGTGTGTGTGTTTTATCTGCCTCCTTCCTAGAATTTGCAGACAGATAAAGAGTCATGCATGTCTTTTTAGTGGTGTCTACTAGCACTAATTCGCATACAGATACAAAGTCATGCATGTCTTTTTAGTGGTGTCTACTAGCACTAATTCGCATACAGATACAAAGTCATGCATGTCTTTTTGGTGGTGTCTGCTAGCACTGGTTGCCAATCCTCAAGTAGGTCCTCTTGGATGAAGTCGTAATCATCTTTCATGTCAAATCTCTGGCCATTCATGCATGTGAGAAGAATCAAAGTTTGTCTAATTTTTTTCATTAAATTTTGATTACCTATGGCATATCATTTCCGATTTTCTTTATTGCTTGTTTCTCATAATCTTAAAACAAAATTTTTCCTTGGCATAGGAATTACTACAAGTGCTCAAGCAGTGGATGCAATGTGAAGAAGAGAGTGGAAAGAGACTCACATGATCCAAGCTATGTGATAACAACTTATGATGGGATACACAATCATGAGAGTCCTTGTGTGCTCTATTACAATGAAGTGCCTCTAATGGTTCCAAATGGTTGGACTTTACAAGCCTCTAACCTTTCCTCATGAATTAATTCACGATACACACACTTATGCTATTTTGCAATAACTATGTAGCTCGTAACTTACCCTTTTGTAAGTTTGATTAGGTATAATGCAAAGTTTGTCTTTTTTCATTTGGATGTTTATAAGTACGAACTTTTTTTTGTTTTTATTAGAGAGGAGGTATTACTGTATGGGAGAGTGAATGAGGGTTCAAAGTTGAAATTTCATATCAAGAGATAAACTTTTAGTATCATTGTATCATTGTATCTAAAAGCTTTTGGTCTTTCAAGTTAAATCCTTCTTCTTTTGTTATGTTTGGCTTGTCTTGCTTGATAGCTAGAACTAAAGCTTTCAAATCATGTGCTTGTCTCTTTATTTCATCAATTTCAATTTAGAAAGAAACTTGGAGAAGGAAGCTTCAGATTTTGAAACCGGTACACAAAAACCAAAACATAGAGCACGTCGAAGAGAATATGTTTGTTGTGATGTAATTGTTTTGAAAAGTTATAAAATGTATGATGTGGGACCTTGATTCAATTATGTGTATTCCAAATTTTGTTTGTTGTAGGATTCTTGAAAAATTATATCACAAATATTAGTAGAATTTAGCTCATTTGTGTGGATTGAGAGCATGGCTTTGTGGGATCATAATTAAACTGAATCATTTGGGATGATCTTGTTTAGTTGGTAGAAGATTTAAGATTTATATTTTTCCAAACAAAATTCAAATTCCGAAACTTGCTAATTGCATTAGGGAGGTTTTAATCCCTTTCTTTGACGTGCCTCCCAAATCCTTATTGGCTATGAACTATATTGTATAATTCATTCATATCTAAATGTGTCTGCTGATATTTTGGATTAACTATTACAAATTTTGTAATTTCGTATGTAGTATAGAATTACAATATTTTTGTTATTAGACAGAGATTGAAAAATATTGATAATTCTTGGTCGATTTTAGAATGGCATGCCAATCGCCGAGAGTAATAAGGGTATCTCTTGACGGATGAGATATAAATCATTGATCATATATTTCGTAAATATAATATTTTGTGAAAGTTTTTGAGTATTATGTAAATATACGAAAAGTCTTGTGTGGATTTGATCTTGAGTGTTATTTAGGGACTTGAACAAAATTTATCCTTGAACTTTTAAATTGTTTTAGAAATTTTATTTTTCTTAATTAAAGTAAGAATTTAAGATTTGATTATTAAAATTGAAGTTAGAGGAGTGTGAAGTCAAGGTACATATGAACTCAAGCTTACAAAAAAGACAAGGGGGTGTATTTTTTTGGTTTATGTTATTTTCAAGAAAGGATGGAAATGATGGGAGCTTCCTGGATGCTAAGCACGAACAACAAAAAATAAAAGTGAGAGAAAAAGAAAGAAACCAAGAGGAAATAGACATGATTTTGACAACTCTTGAGTTGTGGGCTATGGAGTTGCAGTCTTCACTCCAACTATTGCAAGGGGCTGCGCTTGTTTGTTTGGCACTTTTTCATCTGTTTTTTCACTCGAGAGCGAGGGGATATGATACCAACTAAACTATAATTTATTGACACCTATTCTCTAATTTTGTTTGCACTTGGTAATCATTTTTTTTAAAAAAAATATTTATAGGTCTAGAATTATTTAATAAGATTTATTTTTTTAAAATATAATCAAAAATCTGTCTTCAGTATGTATCTTTTTGACTATGTCTAATCCTTCAATTTAAAGGAAAAAAAAAATGATATATAAGCGAAAGTGTTATATATTATCAAATCAAACCATCTAAAGAATGTAAAATGCATCTGTGAGCTAGTTGGGTGGGCCAGAGACCAATGCTAGGGCCAACGTTTTCTTATTAACTCAAATGTTCAATTAAATGACTTAATATTTGACAGTCTCATCTTTTTTTTTTTTTTAATATTACAATTACAGTAAGTTTTTATTGTAATTCAGAAAGTTCATAGGTCGTGTCTCACAAAAGAAAATTACATATATTGCCAATCAAGTAGACTTAATTTTTATGCAATGATATATTAATATTTATTTAGCTTAGTTTGGAACACTTGGTTTGTATTTAGAAAATCGAAATTAGATTTAAAATAAAAAAATAAAATTTTAAAAATTTTTTAATTTGATGATTTCATTCTTAAAGTTTATTTTTATTTTATTAATTCAAATAAATTATATAAAATTTTTTGAACTTTTACATGCAGTTAAATTGGTTAAGGAACCCTTTCACTCAGTATCACTCCGCTCACTGTCACACACACACACATTATATTATTGCATTTTGGAGTGATAAAAACATTTTTGAATGGGAGTTGGTTCGGTGAGGCAGCCTAAGAGTATTTGTTGGCGCGAGCCGAGAAGCCCTCACCATATGAAATGAGAGGTCTATATTGTCAATATATATTGTCACAGTCTGGCCTGCAAAGGAAAGAATAAAGATGGACTGCAGTGTTGGTAATGGAGATTGAGTAGAGAATTATATGAAAAGTAAGTCGTTGAACTAGTGTTTGAAGTTTAGAAGTGATCAGAGAGTTAGAAGAAAAAGGAAATAATAGACAGAGGGAGAGAAGAGAAGGGAAGAGGGAAAAGAGAGTAATAGACAGAGAAGGAGAAGGATTATCAAAAGGATTGCAGATTCTCGACCTGCCTCCATTCATTGTTTTCTTCTCTTTTTTATAGTACATTTCATAGTTCCTTTCACCTATAACTATTAATAGCAATTACCTCTAACTACTTCCATTGATAGCTCCAACTAACTCTGGTTTTCTAACTAATTTTTTAAACATAACAGCTAGTAACTGTTATGTTCAATCACTCCCCATTACAATATCCCTCCCCTTTTACAAAATCCTTGTCCTCAATGATTGAAATTTGGAAATTGGGCAGTGATGAAGTTCTTATCTTCCCAAGTTGCTTCTTCTGGACTGAGGTTAACCCATTGGATCAACCATTAAGTAACTGGTTTACTATTTCTCAATATGACTCTCCGCTTCAATATAGCTTGTGGCTCCACTATAGCCTACTTGTCTGAGCCTATTAGAGGAAGAGTTGGCAAGGGAATTTGATTTGGACAAACTTCTTTTTAAGCATAGAGACATGAAAGATATGGTGTATTCTTGATTCTGGAGGAAACTATAGTCTATATGCTACTTTTCTCACCTTGGATATTACTGGAAATGGTCTATAGAACTTTGAAGACAATTTCAATTGCTTCCTTAATTCCACAGATTGCTGTCGATAGGGTTGTAGCTTCAGGTACACTAAGTCTCCTACTTCAAGTTCTCTCTCTGATCTGTTCTTGTTGGCATACACGTTCATTTTGTTTTGAGTTTTTACCAAGTGATCATGTAAGATTTGCAACATGGATTGTCTATCCTTGATGAAATTTTCAACAACTGGATTTACTGAATCAAGATAAGGACCAAAAGGAATGTTTATGGGTTGGTATCCATATAATGCTTCAAAAGGAGACATTCTGAGACTGGAATGAAAGTTAGAGTTGTACCACCATTCTGTTAGGCTCAGCCATCTTGCCCACCTCCCTGGTCTGTTAGAAGACATGCATCTCAAGTAACATTCCAAGTATTGGTTCAATCTTTAACTTTGTCTATCTGTTTAAGAATGATATGCACTGCTGAGGTTTATCTGAGTTCCCACCAGCTTGAATAGTTCTTGCCAGAATAGGCTTGTAAAAATTTTGTCTCAATCAGAAACTATGGCATCCGACAACCTATGTAGCTTGAAAACATTATCTACAAAGGCTTGAACTACAATTAAAGCTGTATAAGGATGATGAAAGGGAATAAAATGACTGAACTTGGTTAATCTATCGATAACCACCAAAATTGTGTTGTATCCTTGGGATTCTGGCAACCCCTCATTGAAGTCCATACTCACTTGATCCCGTGCTTGTGAGGGAATGGGAAGTGGTTGTAGAAGGCCTGGATATTGGACATTTTCATATTTGTGTTTTTGACAAATATCGCATTCTTGGACAAAGTTAATTATTGTAGTTTTCAATGAAAGCCAGTAGAATGTGGACCGAACTCTTTGCAAGGTGCAATGCTGCCTGAATGCCCTCCATGGCAGAGTTATGCATGTGCTCTATTATCTTGGTTCTGAGTTGGTTGCCTCATCCTATATAAATCTTCTTTTTGTACTTCAGTATGCCATCTTGAAGCTGGTAGTCAGTCTTGCTATTAGGTTCTAGAGTTAACTGAGCAATTAGAGTCTGACATTGCTCATCTCCATCATAGCTATCAACAACCTCCTTTAACCACTGTGGTTTAACCCAGGATATAGTCAATAATTCCTTGACTTGTACTTCTTCAGCTAGCTCATCTCTCCTAGACAAAGCATCTGCTACCCTATTTTCAGCTCCTTTCTTGTATTGAATTTCATAATCCAGTCCCAACAGTTTAGTAAGCCATCTCTGCTATAGTGTGCTGGTCAGCTTTTGCTCTAACAAATATTTAAGGCTCTGGTGATCTGTTCTTATCACGAAGTGGTACCCTATGAAGTAATGCTTCCATTTTGTTACAGCCATCACCACTGCCATTAGTTCTTTTTCATAGATGGATAGTTCTTGACTTCTAGGACCGAGAGCTTTGCTTGCAAAGGCAATTGGTTGCCCTTCCTATATTAAAACAGCACCCCATCCTTTTGAACAAACATCTATTTCAATTACAAATGGTTTAGAAAAATCCGAAAGTTTCATGACTGGAGCTGAATACATGTGCTACTTGAGTTGCTGGAAAGCTTTATCAGCTTCCTTTCCCCACTGAAATTTGTCTTTTTTTAGTAAATCATTCAATGGCCTAGTTATAATGTCATAGTTTTTTATAAATCTTCTGTAGTAACCAGTGAGGCCCGGGAAACTCCTTAAGGCTTTGACAGAAACAGGAGTTGGCCATGTTTGAATGCTCTCGACCTTTTGAGGGTCCATTTTTACTCCTGTGTCAGACACTATATGTCCCAGGTACTCCACCTGATTTTGTGCAAAGGTGCATTTAGAAAGTTTTACAAACAGTTGATTCTATTTAAGAATTAAGAAGATTTTTTGGAGGTGCTGGAGGTGCATGGATAAGCTAGAACTATATATCAGTATGTCATTAAAGAACACAAGTACAAACCTCCTAAGGTAAGGTTGAAAATATGATTCATCAAGGTTTGGAAGGTTGATAGAGCATTGGTTAACCCAAAAGGCATTACTAAAAATTCAAAATGCCCATAGTGAGTTTAAAAAGATGTTTTAGCCATATCATTAGGCTTCACTCTGATCTAATGGTAACTAGCTCTCAGGTCAATTTTAGAAAACACTTTTGAACCATATAACTCATCTAAAAGTTCATCAATATTTGGAACTGGGTACTTGTCCTTACTTGTGAGATTGTTCAGCTGTCTGTAATCTACACAGAACCTCCATGTATTGTCTTTCTCACCAATAGCACAAGAGAGGCAAAGGGACTAGAGTTAGGTCTGACAATGCCATTGTTGATCATTTCTTCCATTTGATTCTCTATTTCTGCCTTTTGAGAATGCGGGTATCTGTAAGACCTCATTTTAAATGGCTGAGAATCAGATTTTAGAAGAATTTGGTGATCATGAAATCCCTCAGGTGGCAGAGAATTTGGAATGGAGAAAATGTCCTGAAATTACTATAGTAACTTTTTAATTAGTTTAGGTACATAACTGGTATTATTTTCAAAAGGCAAGGATATGGTAGCACAACTCTGAAACTGTTGTCTTCTAAAGTTTTTAGTATCTCCGCCCCTTACCAATTTCATGATTGAATGTTCTACTTGGCCAAGTAAAGTTACTTCTCCTGTACTGTCAAAAAATTTAATCTGCAGTTGCTTGAAATCAAAATTAATGGGACTAACATCATACATCTAGTCCACTCCTAATATTATATCCCATCCTTCTAAGTTGATCACCCTCAAATCAAATAGGAATTTATACCCTTGTATGGTCCACTTTACTTTCTTAGCAGTAGTGTAGCTACTAATTTGATTCCCATATGCTAGAACAGCGTGTAGAGGTTCATCTGCTTCAACATACAGTTTGCGCTCCTTAGCTAGTGCTTGATTTATAAAGTTGCTAGAACTACCAGTGTCTACCAACACTGTTACCATCAGTCCTTGCATTGTGCCTTGTAATGTTATTGTCTTCCTACTTAGTGACCAGGAGAGAACACAAAGAAACACTCCTATAGTTTCTTCATTTAGTGTTGTGTTGCTTCTTTCTTCATTGGATTCTTGGTCTTCTTCTTCCTCTGCTGCTATGATCATGTTGAGGTGCCTATATTTGCATTGGTGACTTGGTGTATACTTCTCTCCGTATTTGAAGTAGAGATTATTAACCCTTCTGAACTGCAGTTCTTGTGTTGACACTTTAGGTATTGCTTTTTCCAGTATAGCTCCTGAATGATACACTTTACCTCTATTTGTAGAGTTATTAAAAGTAGCAGTAGGTTCTTCTAGACGTCTCAGTCTTCTCTTGTCTTCTCCTGGATCCCAGTTCCTACCCATTGCCATCCTTCTTTGTCCGCTTAACTCCAGTGATTGCTCCTGAAGTGTAGCTATTTCGAATGTCTGAAGTAATGTGGTAGGCTTCATTATTCGCAATACAGGTTTTAATTCTTCCTTTAACCCACTTATAAAACTTGAGATGAAATATGATTCCAGGAGTTTGAATTTTTTTGAAGTAGGATTGACCACAATTCCTCAAATTGTTCTTGATATTCAACTATTGACCCCACTTGTTGTAGTTTATTGAATGCTTATATCTCATCCTGCACTCCCTTGGGTTCAAACCTCTGACAAATCAATTTGGAAAATTCCTCTCATTCCACATTTTGCTTAATCATCTTCAACCCTTGAAACCAAATCTCTGCCTTCCCATCCAAGTACATTTCTATAGTGTACATCCATACTTGACTAGATATCTGATAGACCGAGAAAAACTTTTGATATTTTCTCAACCAAATTCTTGGGTTCTCCCCAGTAAAGGTGGGTAGTTCTATGCGGGGAGGATTTGGTGTCCCTCCTCTGTGAACGGGCTCTTTCCTAGGTGGTTATCAATAGAAGTCTCCCTTAATTCTCCCCTCCAATGGGGTTAGTAGGAGAGGTGTTCTGTATGATCTTTCTGTCCCCATTTCTTCATTTTTTTTCTTTGTTCATCATTTTCATGATCATATTAAATCGTTCATCAATGGTTGTTGAGAGAGGTTGTTCCTCGATCTATCTATTTAACTCGATATGTTTCTCATGGAGTTCAATAGACACTTCTTGGATCTTGGATTCTTGTTTCTTGAACTGTTCTTCTAATGACTTGGATCGGGTGCCTTCCGCCATTATTGCAGGTGTGGTCCAAGAAGTCGACAGCTCTGATACCACTTTTGTCACAGTCTAGCTTGCGAAGGAAAGACTAAAGATGGACTATAGTGTTAGTAATGGAAATTGAGTAGAGAATTATATGGAAAGTAAGTCGTTGAACTAGTGTTTGAAGTTTAGAAGTGATCAGAGAGTGAGAAGAAAAAGGAAAGAATAGACAGAGGGAGAGAAGAGAAGGGAAGAGGGAAAAGAGGGTAAGAAACAGAGAAGGAGAAGGATTATCAGAAGGATTACAGATTCTCGACTTGCCTCCATTCATTGCTTTCTTCTCTTTTTTATAGTACATGTCATAGTTCATTTCACCTATAACTACTAATAGTAACTACCTCTAATTACTTCCATTGATAGCTCCAACTAACTCTGGTTTTCTAACTAATTTTTCAAATATAACAGCTAGTAGCTGTTATGTTCAATCACTCCCCATTACATATATCTACCAGGTGGGCCTAGCCGCACAAGCGGCTTAGACCCAAAACTCTTTATAACTTTTTACTATTTTTATTTGACTTCAATAAATAATTAAATTTAAATTTTATATAATACATTATTAATTATAACTAATTTTATATAAGAATTAATTAAATAATATTTATAATTTCAAATATCATATAAATTTAAATTTAAAATAAAATTTATTTAATCAACAAAATGTGAAACAAAATACACATATTTTGATATAGATATATATATATATACACACACACATCAAATGATATATTGTGGTTAACACAATGTTAAATCTCAAATCCATATTATAAAAGTTAAACACTAAATTTTAAATTCTAAAATTCTAAAACCATAAATTTTAAATATTAAAATCTATTAGTATATCGATCCATATTACATATAATAAGGTCACAAAAATCTCAAACCCTAAACTTTAAAATCTTATTAATTGTATTTGTTATTACTTATTATATTGAATTTTTTATTTTCACTCTTTTTTGGAAATAAAAAATATATCCGTATAGCATGAGTTTTTAAAATCCCTTATAAACTCTAAACTCGAAACCTTAAATTTTAAATTTTATTAATAATTGACTCATATTATATATAGTAGGAGTTCTAAAAATCTCAAATACTAAATCATAAATTTTAAAACCTATGAGCTGTATATTTGATTCACATATATACATATATGTGTGTGTATTTCATTTCAAACAAAGTATAAAAGTCGAAAGGTTAATATAACAAACAATAACAATTAAAAGAGATAGTATTTTCTCTCATATTATCCATTGCAATAAAATACTAAGGTTTCATAATTTAATTAATTAATTCTAAATTAAAAATTAATTACAACAAACAATAACAATTAAAAGAGACAGTATTTTCTTTCGTATTATTCACATCAACAAAAAACTAAAATTTGATAATTTAAATAATTATTTCTAAATAAAAAATTAATTTTAACTTTAATACTGAGAAATTTGTTTAAAAAAAATGATCAATATGCCAATTTTAGGATATTTAAATCATTAAAAAAATACTTTCATTGTTATTAAAGTGTAAAAAGAGAAAAAAATATGAAGAAATCTTAAATTTTTAAATCTGTTAGTCAACAAAATACTAAAATTTTATAATTTTATTAATTAATTAATTTTAAATTAAAAATTAATTTTAATTTTAATACCGACAAATTTGTAAAAACAATTGATATCAATTTTAAGATATTTAAATCATTAAAAAAATATTTTTATCGCTATGAAATGAAAGTGTAAAAATAGAAAAAAAATGTAAAGCCGTGTGTGAGAGAGGGTGAGGGATGAGACTTGGGTTTGTCACATTTTGTGAGAGAGGGAGAGAGAGAGAGAGAGAGAGGGACAGAGAGATCATATGATGGGCTTTTGTCCATGGGCAAACCAAACTTGTTTATATATATATATATATATATATATATGTAAAGAGAAGAGATGAACACAATTACGAATTAGATTTTCTCTTCATTTGTAATTTATAATTTTTGAAGAGTTAAAAATAAATTATATAAACAAATACTCTAATATGCGAAAACTAACCAACATTAACATTTTTTTTATTTTTTGATATTTTTAAAAATTTTAATACACTAAATTAATTAATATTTTTATTAAAATATTATAATTTTTTATATTTATATATTTTTTATTTTAATGAATTATTTATTTATTTAACTATAATTTTTATTTTTTATATTATTTTACTCATAATTAATAATTATATATTTTATTATTCTAGATTTTCATTTTAAAATATGATTATTATATTATTTCTTTAAAATAATCAATATTTATATAAAAAATTTTATATTTTATATTTTTATGATTTTCTCATATTTTAGTTTATTTTATTCTGACAAATGCTTTTTAACCGTATCATTTTATTTTCGTTTTCATTTATCAATTTCATTTTCTACAACCTAGAATAAATAGATAAATAAATTTTGAATGCTAAAATAATTTCCATAAAATTTAAAATTAAAAATAAACTCCATGGAGGGGTTTTATGTAAATTTCGCTTGATGTTTCCTTATCCCTTTCAAAGACTAGAAAGACCCCCTTTTTCTTGTTCGGCACAGAGCACAAAACAAACGATCCCCACAAAACCCCCCCGTCTCCGCGCTAAAACCCCATTTCTATTAGCTTCCTCTCTCGCCAATTTCCATAGGTACGTCCCCTCTCTCTCTCTCTCATCTGCCATATTTTTCATATTTCAGATTGTTTAATTTGAGCAATGCAAGTCTGCTGCTGCACTCATTTAACACTATTCCCGCCAAGTGTTTGCTAATTTGCTGCTGAGATGTCTAATGTGGATCTTTGATTAAAAATCATACATTTTGACGTCAAAACTTTGAAACATTGTTCATTTCCACTAGAAGTAAATTTGTTCGCCACTGTAAGGTTACCCAGTTTTATGAAACATGAACTTCTCCACTATCGTTATCTGATATATTTTAACATTAGTCAAATATAAATCTTTAATTTTTGATATTGTAATTTATCAATTAAAGTTTTATTTGAATATTATTAAGGTTATTTGGTGTGATTCTTTTTTGAATAATTATAGTTAGTAGTTTGTTAGTACTGAATTTAAGATAAAGTATGTTGAAATATTAGAAGATAGAGGTATCAATTACGGATTCCATTTGGTTATTTACACTTTAACTGGAAATGATTGAATATCGGGGATACGATGTATAGAAATTTAAACTCCATTTGTCTGAAGTGTATGGTAATGTCCATAGTGGTCCACTTTGCTTCTATATTAATTTTCTGTGTCATGTGTTTTGTTTCTTCATGAATTTTGTTGCAGATAATGGCATTTGTTGTCAAAGTTCCTGCTAATATCTGTGGACAACAGAACCTTGCAGCATTTTCTGGATGTAAAAGCAAGGCTTTTGCCATCCTCAGAAAGGAAAGATATATGCCTAGCACAATAGTTTCCATGTCTTCGACACCCATCCAGCACCTTGAGAAACAAGCAAGTGGGTCAAAAAATATTGCGCTCCCAATTATGGTATGGATGGAGGGGAAACGAGTTGTGCAAGTTTTATTTCATATGCAGGACATTGAATAGCTGGATTTATCAGTCTAATGTTATAGCCCATAGTATAGTTATGCAATCAAATCAACCACCATGATAAAGAATAAACAGGAAGAAAATGGGAGTAATTGAATGTAACTGAATGCACCATTGTGGCAATTGGTTGGGCTATGTCCACATTATTATTCATATCAAAGGTGGTATAACTGAGCATCTGTTTGGCTAATATATTGGATTCAAAATGGTTTTTTCGTTGAGAGCATGTTTGTGTCTTGTAGGTATTTTGCTTCTTATGCGTCTCTATTTTCTCCATTTTTTTTGCAGGTAAATGGTTGCACTGGAAAAATGGGAAGGGCAGTCGTAAATGCAGCAGTTTCCGCTGGACTTGATCTTGTTCCTGTATCATTCAGCTGCTCAGAGGAGGCAGGGCAAACGGTGAGCATTAATGGAAAAGATATTCAGTTGCATGGTCCTTTTGAAAGGGAAAATGTTCTTGCATCTGTCTTTGAGCAGTATCCAAATATGATTGTGGTGGACTACACTGTGCCAGATGCTGTAAATGGTAAATATTCTTGGATCTTAATCTTTCAGAAATAAATGAAATGTTAAACTCCAGAAGATATAACCTCACTCAATTTTTTGCCCCTTTTAGTATATTATGTTATATAGCAGAAGGTTTGTAAAATTGTCAAAAATAGCTACAATAAGATGCTGATGGTTATATTAAGAGTGAAAGAGAGATCTTATGGGTTTGTATCGAGTTTGAGTTGTTGTCACAATCTTTATTATACGTGTACCATCTGATGATACCAACTCAAAACCTTTTCTGGAATCTTAATCTTTATCCTACCATCAACATCTTTAATCTTAAAACCACTTGCGGATATCTCACATGAAATTAACTCAAAATCCAAACAACTCACTTCTTTGTCCTTAGAAAAATTCTGAACTAACCTGTATATAAAGTGGCTGCAGGGCTGCTTGTTACCTTGAAAACAGAGAAGACGATCGCGTAAGTAACATTAAGTCCAATTAGGAACTTTCTGGAAGTTTATGACTTTCAGAAGATTGGCAGCTTCCCGAGTTTAGTCAGGTAGCTGATTACCCAACCAGAAAGTTTCACTGCTTTTGCTGTTCTTTCCTGTGCCATGCTTTGGAGGAGTACAAGTGGCATTATTTAATTTTTTAATGGGTTCTTTGCTGTAACAGATTAACCAGTGGTTCACATGGTTGTGACCATACCAGAATATGATCCGTGATCGTGTTCTAAGACAAGTCTTGTGGAATATCTAAATTTTCCACGCTTGGATCTTAGGAGACTATTGTCAATTCTTTTTATTATTTTGCAGGGATTGTTTTTATTGTTATTTTTTTATTTTTATCATTTAAGATAGTTTTAACACTTCATCAACCAAAATTGAAAGATAAGACTAGGATCATGATCAGCTACTTCAATGAAAAGCTTCCAAACATATTGAAACGTTAGTTGGTTTTTCATTTGTGTCCTTAATTATCCCCCTTAAAAATTTTTATAATTAAACAGTTTCACTTAACATTGTTTTTCTTTTTTATTTTTGATAGAAGAAGAAGAAAAAGAATATATTAGATGTATGAAATACTTAACACTATTGTTCTTTTCTAGGTAAGGTCTTTTTTTTTTTTTGAGTTAATCCTTATGCTTTTGTCAGGAAACTTTAAATTAGTTATTACATTTTCTGTAGTATGTGGCATGACATGTGCGCATGAAGCTATGAACGTTCTTAATAAGCCTTGACATTGTGTTGCTTATATATCTATATGTTGTGTGTTGTCCATTTGTTTATATAAAAAATCAATATTTCTCATGGTATCCACAAAAAGTCTCAAGTTCAGATACCAGCAAAATTTTCCCATCTGGTATCCTGTCTTAAGTTTTCTCTTTAAACATTTGTCTTCGTCCATGTCCCACTTTGTGTGTAGGATTCAAAGTTAGTATGCATGGCAAGTGCAAGGGTCTAGATTGTGAATTATGAATTCAAGGGCCTAATTTTAAAAGTAAAACTGAAGGCTGTGTTTTTCAATGGCCCTTACTTCAAGCAAGTACATTGTACAAAGAATTATTCTTTATCAACTCTTGCAAAACAATAATTGGTTGCTTGTTATGACAATGTTTATGACTGTTGAACTCTCAAAAACTGAACTGATTTTTGTTGCTGAATTGTTTGTCCATCCAAGAAGTTTGAGAACCCCTAATTCCATTTTATACAAATAACAACAATCTGGACCTTAATCCCAAATTTTGGGATCGGCTATGAGAGAGAAATATATATATAAAAAAAAATGTTGATTTAGTTTGTGCGGATTTTCCTACACCACTCATTCCTATTGAAGACCATCTCATCAACTAAATTCTTAACTATAATGTCTTTTCGTATAACTTGCATCTAAGTTTTCAACGAACTACCTCTATATTTTGCTAAATCTTCTATATTTAAGTTATCGGTTTTCCTAACTGGCGTGTCTTTAGATCTTCATTGCACATGTCCAAACCACTTCAAACGACATTCTCACATTTAATCTACAATTGAATCAACTCCCAATTTATTACGTATCTCTTCACTTCTAATTCTATCTCTTTTAGTTTTATCACATATCCATCTAAATATTTTCATTTCAATTATAGTTATTTTATACTCTTGTTGTTGTTTAATGGCCCAACACTCGGTACCATATAACAGTGTAGGTATTACTGCGGTTCTATAGAACTTCCCCCTTCAAATGCAATAGTATCATACGATCACAAAATACTCTCAATGCCCTTCTCCATTTCATTTAACTTGCTTGAATCTTATAATTCACATCCACATCTATATTGTCATCGTTTTGAATGATGAGATCAAGATATTTAAAGCGCTCACTTTTTGTTACTTATCCTTTTAATCTAATCGTTTTTTCGTCATTCTGATAATTGCCACTAAACCTAGATTTCATATACTCCATTTTTTATTTGTTCAATCTAAATCCTCTGAATTTCAGTGTATCCCTCCATAGCTCCAATTTAGTGCTAATACATTCTCTAGTTTCGTTGACTAACACTATATCATCCGCAAATAGCATACACTATGGTATTTCATTTTAAATTTTTTTAGTAATTTCATCTATCGTTATTGCAAAAAAGATGAGACTTAACGCCTAATTCCATTTTATAAACATTTAAAGTTATTTGGATATTTGAGCCCTCGTTTTAGTGAATTTTTTTGTTTGTTACAGACATCTAATTGAAAGCACGCGTGCATTATTGTACTTATTTTTGTATGTAAATATATCTGCATGTGTGTGTGGTTGTCTTTTCCTTTTCATTTGATCAGTATCTTATGGAATGAAGGTGTGAAAGGAGAAGTTCACAATGAAGCTGCTTTGAAATATTGTCTGAACTTTCTTTTTCTTTGTTGGGTTCTATTACACAATATGCAGATAATGCTGAGCTATATTGCAAAGTTGGGGTGCCCTTTGTGATGGGTACGACTGGTGGAGATAGAGTGCGCCTTTATAAGACGGTAGATGATTCAAAAGTATATGCTGTAATCTCACCTCAAATGGGAAAGCAGGTAACAAATCAAATTGGGTATCTACGTGGTTATACACAATGATTTCCAGTGGTTGTATTCTGATGTACTTTCCTTTGTTATAGGTTGTTGCCTTTCTTGCAGCCATGGAAATTATGGCCGAGCAATTTCCTGGGGCCTTTGCTGGGTATAGCCTGAAGGTAGTTATTTAAGTGATTGATGAAACTGTCATTATTTGCTATCCCATATGCATTACTAATTGGGCTTATTTTTCACCCTGTCAGTGAAAAGAAAAAATTTGTTATTGTATATATGGTGTTGGAACATTAAATTTTATCATGGCATTATAATTAGCTGAGGCCTTTGATATCTAACATGTGCATTCATGCCAGTGTAAGTTGTATATGTTTTCTTCTTCAATTATTTGTTGAGTTATGGTTAATATTACTTAGTAATGAAGTTTGGATGCTTTAACGCAATCATAGATTACAATTGCTGTTGCAATATACATATAGTTTTGAAATTTGATAGTAACTGAATATTGTCCCTTCCCTTTGTATCATTTTCTCTTGGTGGTTTTTTAGGACCTGCAGGTGATAATAGTAACAAATAACTCTTTCTTTTGAGATTGTGATCACGTATCATATTAAACAGCTGGGTATTAAGATTTTCTTTCTTTGCCATAGAAGTGTTAGAAGTCTCAGGAGATGGTAGATTTTGTGCCATTGTGTAAATCTTATGCTTTCATTTCTTGGTCTGTGGGAGGGGACGGAGGAAGTTGGGGAAAAGCAAAAGCTCAAGAGATATTGACCCACTCGATTGTTTTGTATGGTCATACATGTATTGCCTTTGAACATGCAGATTTTTTATTGCATCCAGATATCATGGATGTTATCAAAGTCCCAAGTTCATTTGGTTTTGTTTCTGGGTCCAGGCTTTGAATTCTTTGCGACTTCATTTGTTCTTGTAGATTTTTCATTTTGCTAATAAAACAGATTATTGAGAGAGTCAAATTTTTCAGGGTCATATTCTACCTGGTCTTACACATGTAGGCATCACCTGAAAGTAGTATGGCAGAATCCATTTTTTTTCCCTTTAAATATGTTTATTTATTTTGGGTGCTTGGCCAACATATGGATGCTTCAGCTTATCTTCATCCTTGATAATTCGTTTTCCCATTTGGTAGGGTCTTGGGAGGGTTGATACTCTTTTGGTCCTGACTTCATGGATTATATCACAAATCAGTCTGCTTGAGTATTAAAATATATTGTACCTGTCTTGAAACTACTTATTTTACCAAGAAATGTTGAAATGGGAAATTACCACATAATGTTGTCATGCTTCTGACGTTGCTATTACCTTTTTCTTGGTTTTGTTTTAAAGGTAAGTTACAAAAACCACCCTATCGTTTGGCCCAATTGCAGGCAGCTTCCCTGTGGTTTAAAGTTGGCAACTAACTACCTTTTGGTTTACACTGTTAGCATTTTGCCACCCTCTGTCAAAAGCCTTGAGAGAAAGATGACGTGGAGTGCACTTGACCATTAAAATAATAATAATAATATTATTAAAAAAGTTTTAAGAAAGGGATCTTCATGGAATGTCTAGGATTGTCCTTTTCAACCAGGGCGGGTATTGACCTGCTAGAGGTTGAAGATGACCTCTTTACACTTTTTTAGTGGTCACGTGCATGCCATGTCATCTTTCCTTTGGGTTTGCTTTACAAAGGGTGATAAATTGCTAACTATTCAAACCACAGGCTAGGTTGTTGCCAACTTTTAAATGTGGCAACTTGCAAATGGGCCAAAATTTAGGGTAGTTTTTTGTAGTTTTTCCTATTTTATGTAAAACTATACACAAGTGACTAGGACAAGGGATGCCTGTAATGAAGTGGAAAAACTTTTTTTAATAAGAGGATTTAGCAGGAAATGTCCGGTTGTCTTCTGTTCCATTTAATTAATAGGTTTGCTTATTAGCTGTATACTATGCAGAGTCGTCACAGCATAGCATGCATGTTGCTACGAGTTCCAAGAAGTAGAATCACTTGAGATGAGCTGCCCACTACTTGAATTGCAAATACCTAACAAAGATCTGCACCTGATTCCATGAATGTTGCTCATGACAAAATTAGTTCATAAATTTATTGGCTACATGTGCTCTATCATTTGAAATATCTCTACTCGTAGATAGTTCTGCATATTTGCTAGATTGTTGTGCAGGTATAGTTGTCGTTCATTGGTTGTTCCACATACTTTCTATTTGCTTGAATTGGTCGCCATACTGTTTATCCATTGACTCTTTATTTTTTGTTCTGGGATTGGTTGCTTTCAGTGCCTTAAGAGATAATTTGATGCAGGAAGATTCAAAAAATTAGAAAGTTTAAAGTTTTTTGATTTCCTATTAGTTTTCCTTTATTTAGGTTTTTTTTTTTTTTTTTTTTTTTTTTATTAAACTAAAAGGGCTCATCCGGTGCACAAAGTATTCCTCGACTTAGTGCAGGGGTAGGGGAAAGGTGGGCGTATATATACGCAACATTTCTCTTGTATTTTTGCAAAGAGACTGTTTCCACAGCTCAAATCCGTGACCTTGAGGTCATCAAAGAAACAACTCCACCGTTACGCCAAAGCTTACCCTTATGTGTTTTATTAAACAATTTAGAAATTTTTTAAGTAATTAGAAATTTCTTAGTTTAGGATTAAGGTTTGCCATTACCAGTATAAAAGGACAATAGTCACTTTATCAATATTATTATTATTTTACTCTCAATAAGAAATTTATTTTTCTCTAAATCTGATTCTATACTTTCATTCCAACCTTAATATCCGTATTCTAATCTTAATTGTTGAGATCTAATTGCCCTAAATCCTTCCCCAATATCAAGTGGTATCAGTGCTGGCAAATTTTCTTTTTCCTGTGATTCAAACAATTTCAGAAAGGCAGATCTTTTTCCTGCATCTGACTTCTTTCCTGCCCTGGAAATTTAGGCTTTTTCCTGCAATTCAGACTATTTTTCCTACCCAGAAATTCAGTTCATTCCTGTGATCTAGAACTTTTTTCCCTTCTGTCTGAACAATGGCTGGTCATGGCAGAGCACGAGGTAGAGGCAATCAACACCAATATATAGAGCTGGCTGAGATGTGGAGAATGATTGAGGATTTAACCCCAGCTCTACAAGCCTTGCAGTGATAGGAACCCATGGAAGCCCAAAGGGAGATTCCAGAAGGCGACTACAAACAACTCAAACTTACATATCTTGTAATAGAGAAGGAAGTAGAGAACGTGAACCCTTTTCATGAACCTCAAACCGCAAATTAAGTGGCATGAGGTCAACTGGAAGAGCGGTTCCTAATCAGAATGATGGAGTTTTTCATGAAGAGTTAGATCCAATTTTTGATGAGTGTGATGAGTGCGATGGTGAGCAAAAAGTTGAAATCACCATAGATTTTGATGAATGTGATGTGGAGATAAAAGAAATTGATGTTCATCCTGCTCAAGGTGGGACTTTGGTGGTGCAAAAGGTGAACACTACCACGATTAAAAAATAAAGAGGAAGATTAGCGGAGGAACGATATTTTCCATACACCTTTTGTTTGTGGAGTTAAGGTTTCTGACCTTGTTATTGATGGTGGAAGCATGAAAAATATCATAATGAGGGGGGCTGAGGACAAATTGGAGCTTCCTACAATAATACATTCTTATCTGTATACAATAGGTTGGTTAAAGTGACTTCCCAAATTTTGGTAAAATTCACTGTAGGTGGTAATTTGGGAGATGAAGCTTTATGTGATGTTGTACTGATGAATGTTGGGCATAATCCTCTTGGAAAACCATGGTTGTTTGATCATGATATGGATCATAAGACAAAGCCTGATACTTTAATATAAGCATTACATGAAGTACAGTTTGTATCCTCTCAAGGAAGAGTTAAAAGCATTGGTAGGATTGATTTTGGAAAGGCATAAAGTGGAAGTTATATTGGGGAATGTTAATCATGGCCATCAGGAAAGTGAAAGTAAAGATGATCTTCTTGTTGACGGTGATAATGATGAGAAGAGGAGCTTGATAATGAGCCACAGTTTTTATTACAATTTGAACTTGTGCAGGAAAAGCCTGCTGAAGCTTCTGCCATTTCAGAAGAGGCAGAAAAACAGCTTTCAATAAAGAGAGAAAGGAGGAGGAGCTTGTGAAGCTCAATGACCTCTTGGCAGATTTTGGAGTCCCTTAAAAAGAAGAAGATAACCAAGCTCAACCACACGGTAGAGATGGAGAATTACATTGAAGAAATTGACTGGGTTCCAACTATACCTCAAAAAATGAAAATGAGTCCAGCCTCAAATACGAGTCTTTTTCCAACCAAAGGAGAATGATGCAAGAAAGATCCAAGAAATTAGAAAGTTTCAAGTTTTTTGGTTTCCTATTAGTTTTCCCTTTTCTATTTAGGTTTCCTTTTAGAAAGTTTCTATTATTTTTTATTTTGTATTTTTATTTTATTTATTTATTTAAAATTTAGAATTAGAATTTCCCAAACTAGTATAAATGGATAATAGTAGTCACTTTATAGGTATTATTATTGTTTTTCTCTTAATGAAGAATTTTATTTGGTTTTTTTTTTTTTTTTTTTTTTTTAAAAAACCAACTCTATACTTGTATTTCAACCGCAATCTAAAAGGGCGTACTTAGTGCTGGGGAAGGGAATACCTAGACTAATTGCCCTATACTTGTATTTCAACCGCAATCTCCCGATTCTAATCTAATTGTTGAGATCTAATTGCCCTAAACTCTCCCCTGCGTCAAAATTACCTTAGCATTGTGACACTTTGTAGCCATTGTAGTGACTTTGACATATAATACAACTTTCATTTTGTTACTCCTTTCTCTTCACAAGTTTTGTTTCTTTCTTTGTTTCATAGCATTTAGTGTCATCTTTTCAAATAGAAGTGCTGAAATTTTTTTTATTAATCTCTGTTGTTAGTTTACTTATTTTGATTTGTTTCTCATTTTGGCGTTATATCTCATTTCCTGCTTAAAGTCTGCCTTCACACTCTAGTATCAACACCCCTCCCCCTCACTCCTAATCCCCCTCTTCCAAAAAATGTCATTCTGAAGCTTCTGCCATTTCAGAAGAGGCAGAAAAACAGCTTTCAAAAGAGAGAGAAAGGAGGAGCTTGTGAAACTCAATGACCTCTTGGCAGATTTTGGAGTCCCTTGAAAAGAAGAAGATAGCCAAGCTCAACCACACGGTAGAGATGGAGAATTATATTGAAGAAATTGACTGGGTTCCAACTATACCTTGAAAAATGAAAATGAGTCCAGCCTCAGATACAAGTCTTTTTCCAACAAAAGGAGAATGATGCAAGAAAGATCCAAGAAATTAGAAAGTTTCAAGTTTTTTGGTTTCCTATTAGTTTTCCTTTTTCTAGTTAGGTTTCCTTTTAGAAAGTTTCTATTATTTTTTATTTTTTATTTTTATTTTATTTAATTATTTAAAATTTAGAATTAGAATTACCCAAACTAGTATAAAAGGATAATAGTAGTCACTTTATAGGTATTATATTTTTTTTTCTCTTCATGAAGAATTTTATTTGGTTTTTTTTAGAAAAAAAAAACCCAACTCTATACCTGTATTTCAACCGCAATCAGCCGATTCTAATCTAATTGTTGAGATCTAATTGCCCTAAACCCTCCCCTGCATCAAAATTACCTTAGCTTTGTGATTCTTTGTAGCCATTGTAGTGACTTTGACATGTAATACAACTTTCATTTTGTTCCTCCTTTCTCTTCGCAAGTTTTGTTTCTTTCTTTGTTTCATAGCATTTAGTGTCATCTTTTTAAATAGAAGTGCTGAAAATTTTTTTTATTAATCTCTTTTGTTAGTTTACTTATTTTGATTTGTTTCTCATTTTGGCGTTATATCTCATTTCCTGCTTAAAGTCTGCCTTCACACTCTATCAATACCCCTCCCCCTCGCTCCTAATCCCCCTCTTCCAAAAAATGTCATTCTGCTAGGAGAGAGAGGAATAAAGAGAAAAGAAAGACATCCAATATGGTCTGGTTCTGAAGCTCAAGTATTGATCACTGCACTCATTATTTGCTTGCTACTTTAAGCTCACAGATCAAATTATTTAAGGAATTTAGTCTTAATCTTTGGATGAGATTATCTTGATATTTCTCCATTATATTTCAGGTGATGGAGTCACATCAGGCAAGCAAATTGGATACATCTGGAACCGCAAAAGCTGTCATTTCATGCTTCCAGAAGCTAGGGGTCTCCTTTGATCTGGATCAGGTGTGCAAGTTTTATGTATCCAATTAAGTCGTGCCTTGTTGTTCTAGGCATATTTTAGTTTCTGGTTTTAGCTTATCTGTCACCACTCACCACACTAAAGTGTTTGGGAGCATGTGCTCTCTCTCTCTCTCTCTCTCTCTCTCTATATATATATATAGTGTTGCTCCGATGCCTTCAAAGTGGAAGAACAGTGACGTTGATTTGGGGAAGTACTTTTATTTTTCCTTGTATTGGAGGATGCATGTCAAATTACATCATAGATGGTAAAATTTCCTACTATTAAACAATGTAATATTGCAGTTTTCCGTAATAAATGTTTGGGAATGCAAAACATAACTGAATCCATAAAACTCGACACACATGAGATCCAAACGGTGTTGTCACATGATCCTTTTCCCGGCCCTTGGAATTTGTATGAATAAAATAACTTCCATGACATTTTACTAATTTTTCCTTTTCATGAGATAGAAAGCAAAGAACACATGCCAGTGATCTCTGACCATGGATTTAACTGCTTATCAGAAAATGAAAAAAATATGGTTGCTCATTTTTGCTTCGTTCTTGTCTAATTTGTGCCAATTTTTTATCTTCAGATACAACAAATTCGAGATCCTAAACTACAAATTGAGATGGTGGGAGTTCCTGAGGAGCATCTGTCCGGTCATGCTTTCCATATGTATCATCTCACATCACCTGATCAAACGTAATTTAGTCATCCTCTTTGTATCTTTCCTGTTTTGGCTGATTTCAAAAGTCTTACCTGGCAGTGGAACTCTTTCCTTTTGTCTGCTTTTATCCTTGGCAGTGTTTCATTTGAATTCCAGCACAATGTTTGTGGTAGATCAATATATGCAGAGGGAACTGTTGACGCGACTCTATTTCTTGCAAAGAAGGTGCTTCGGATACCCTGATATTCATTTACATTAGTCCATGATTTATGCTGGTGCTCCTAGTTATATTGTGTTTAAACTTCCCTATAGTTGGGAGTAATTAGTTTTCCCCTTGGGTGTCGATCTCGAAGTAAAATGCCACTTCTTAAGATTGTTATGTCCTTACTTCAGGTGCAGGAGAAGGCAGAGAAGCGGATCTACAACATGATTGATGTGTTGCAGGAGGGTAATATGCGATAGGTCGTATTTCCCATTTTCAGACAAGCTTTCCCAGACTATAGATTTTACATGTAGGTTCAGCTGACAGATTTCGGGTCCATGCTAATAGAGGCCCAGAGTTGGCCTCTGCAAGAGAAGTCAGACCTCAAACAAGAACCTTGCAACTGGTGGATCCAATGTTTTGCCTTCCCTAGCATCAAAATTATAAATTCAAGGGTTGTGAGCAAGCTGCAAAGACTTCTCTCCATATGCATGAGATCCACCTCTGATGAAGCTTCATTGTCCTGTATACTTTGACGTCATGTTCTTTCTCATGAATTGTTATTAGCTGTTTCGAAGATGCCATCTTCAGGTTTTTGTTGGATTTCGATGTGATGTCCAGAGACCATGATCTATGAGTATGCAATGATGTTTACCAAGGTTAATTTCACTTTGAATCATTAGAAATTTGCAGCGACAAATCCAAAGCTTGGACTCAGCAATTGATTATGGACAGGCAAACGAAAGTATAAGATAACACTAATTACAAACCTGATTATTTATGTAGACATGATAACTGTTTTAATTTTTTAAAATTCAAAATTATTTGTCAAAGTAAGTCCAATATCTTCTAAGAAATAAAATGTATTTGTATATCTTATAACTTATTGGATTTCTATTTTTTTTTTTTCTTTTAAGTCTTCCTAAAGAAAGATTGGCAATAAATTTGACAATTGTAATTTTTTACGATAATTATTTGAATTTTTTTTTTTTTTTGTTACATGAGATTTGAACTTCTGATTTAGATTTTTTTTTAGAGAATAATTATTTGAAATTATAAATTATGATAAAAAATATTATGTATGACTCTATCTACTTTATTTTATTTATTATTATTTTATATTTATTATGTTTCAAATTATAGATGATTTTAAAAGATTAACAAAATATTTATTTTTTTTTAACTTTATTTTTATTCTTTAGTCCATCTTCACTAAACTTGATAAATGTGTAAAATAATTGAGATTTATAATTTTCTTAAATAAGTACTCAATCTGTATTTATTATTTTTCTCTTTTAAATTATTAATAAAGTAAAAAATGATAATCTAATA
This sequence comes from Dillenia turbinata, assembly GCA_037126225.1. NCBI lineage: Eukaryota > Viridiplantae > Streptophyta > Magnoliopsida > Dilleniales > Dilleniaceae > Dillenia > Dillenia turbinata. The sequence continues at coordinate 9,681,207 of JBAMMX010000005.1, forward strand.
AAATTAAATCATATTTTTGTATGATTGAAATAATTTAATTATTTTCTTAATTTTTGTATAAAACCTTAAATTATCCATGAAAAGGAACGAAACAATTCCCAAATTGTGATTACCAAAGGAAATATCTTTATATTTTCATTGACCAAATTAATACTGCTCCTTCGTAAACAGTACTAGGTATTCGTTTCTATACCAGATTTCAAAATTCTCTCCAAGAACTTGGGCCTAATTATAAGAGGAATAGCCGACTGAGAACTACATTTCACTTGTCTTCTCAGATCTTGCTCTGTTTACTCCGCAATCCGCATAGAATTTCGTAAGAGAATTTCAGTTTTCAGACTGAATTCCAACATTTCATTTATTCCCTGAAATTGGTAAGATTTCTTTGGTAGTCCCACCACCAATTTCAGTTTCAAATTATTGATTATGTCAAGAAAATAGGGATTTGACAGTATGGGGGTTGTGGGTGTTGAATTCAAGCCTCAAAGAACATTTTAGGACTTTTCAAATTAGGGTTTTGTTTGTTTGATTTGAGAGATAGAGGGGGGAGAGATGTTTTGGCGAGAGCGCGAAAGGGAGAACCGAGAGCAGAATGGAGGGCCTCCTTGTGGTCAAGTTCGTGTACTTCTTGTTGGGGACTCAGGTAACTGATTTGAAATTCCTTTTTCGCATTCTTGATTTTTCTTTTTAAATAAAATTTTGCATATTATCTATCATGCGAAAATTAACAGTAGTCGTGGCTTCGGAAGAGGATTTTTAATCATTAATTACTTTCAGTCCTATGATTATTATAAACATGCTGTGAGCCTGCTGGGTTCAACTGAGTGAACTCTGATAAAGGCAACTATTTCAGTTCTTTTTTATGCTTAGATTTACCTATCCTAAATAATGGTAATAGTATTGGCAAGTATGGAATTAGAAATCCTATGATTCCATTACATGTCCGGGACAAGTTTGATTAAACCTAGTGGTCAGCAGTCCCTTACGGGAGAAAAGAACTTATCAGGAAGAAGAAAATAATGCAATCAAAGGCATACATAGTTGAAATCGCATGGTAGTAGCAATGCAAAAACTGAGGCATTTGCTCGACTCTGCACCACAGCTGGACATTTATTCATGTAACAAAAATTGTATCAGGCAATACTGATAATCATCTGTCTTTCAGAATCTTCTGGAGATGAACAAATTCGTGTTGTGTCCTGTGTGTCTCAGTATTTCATAATGATCAACCAACAAGCACTAGCACTTGGGAGTAGTCTTGTGTTGCTCTTATGCCCTTCACTGAGTTTTTGGTTTGAGGGCATAAATTCTTAAATAATATTTTATCACCGGGGATCAAACCTCTCAAGGGGTGAGTATGTACACTTTTCTATGTGCTTTCCTAGTGTGCATGGTTTGGGGGTTATTGCACGTTATTCCCACAAAATGCTACCACCACAAGTGGATATGTAATCCCAAAATCTGTTTAACTCTTGGCAGGTGTTGGTAAAACTTCACTTGTCCATCTGATACTCAAAGATTATTCAATCTTACGCCCAGCTCAAACAATTGGATGCACTGTTGGTGTCAAGGTGTGGCATTATTTAATTCTTTTCATTCTCTTTTTTGGTTTTGAGGTCAGTTGCGTTAGTATTAGTATCAGGTGGCATTATATAACTCTTGGCTAATTTTATCTTACTTTTGATTCAGCACATTACTTATGGAAGTTCAAGCAGCTCTTCCTATACCATCAAACCTGATGTGGAAAGGGACTTCTTCGTAGAATTATGGGACATTGCGGGACATGAACGGTACAAAGACTGCCGCTCTTTGTTTTATTCACAGATCAATGGTGAGAGCTGATTTATCAATATCAATTATGTCTATTTGAATTTGTATAAACAAAATTGAAACCTGTGAATATAGGGTTTTGTTACTTCTCAGTCTACCTTGCATACTCCAACTTGGGCATAAATGCCTAAGTTGCATGCAGGAAGAGTGTTGAGCTTGGACATTTCTGGCATATCTAGTCACTTTCTATCTTCTTCCCCCCCCCCCTAAAGGGGAAAGTCTGAGTCACCATGCCAAATGTTTGATTAGCATTATTCATGGTGCAATCCTCCTACAGTCCAAGCAATTCAGCATGCTCTCTGTGTTCTCTTAAATAAATAAACAAAATCACCTATTCTAATTGGTTGAGTCCTTGTAAATGTTTGTGTTTCACATCTTTCCATATTCCTTTTCAGGAATCATATTTGTCCATGATCTCTCTCAGAAAAGGACAAAAACAAGCTTGCGAAGATGGGCAGCTGAGATTGCTGCAAATGGAACGTTTTCAGCGCCTCTAGGATCTGGTGGTCCTTATGGACTTCCTGTTCCTTACATCATCATTGGCAACAAAGCAGACATTGCAGCAAAGGAGGGCAAAGGAGGAAGCAGTGGCAATCTTGTTGATGCAGCTCTCCAGTGGGTTGAGAAACAGGGTCTTCTTCCTTCTGGTGATGAACTTCCTCAGACTGAAAGCTTTCCAGGGAGTGGAGGCCTTTTTGCGGTATGAACCAAGAACCCCAACTTTGGGTCCTATATGACATATTGTGAAAGCTATCCCAGAGATTTTAGCTTCTCTAAAATACATGATACCTTCATCATACTTGATTTATGCATTACATATCAATTTTAGGTCCTATATGACATTGTGAAAGCAAGCAGGATGCTGACAATGGTGCAGCGTTTTCTTCAGCTGAAATTTCTTTTATGAAGATCATTTGTAAAAGTACTTTGTTTTTGGAGCTGTTTTCTTTGAGAGAATCTGAATGTCCCTATTTATTTTTTGCCTTAGGCTGCGAAAGAAGCACGATATGACAAAGAAGCGATTATGAAATTCTTCCATATGGTGTGCACTGTAGCTTTACTCCTATTATGGTGGTTTATTAAACTTGGGAGCATTTAGTAATCCTCAGATATTTGCAAAAACAATTTTCAGTTGATTAGGAGGAGATATTATTCAGATGACTTGCCATCCAAAGACACATGGTCTAGCATGCCAATTCGAAGACCTTTCCACCAATCAAGAGATAATCTTAGTGACGATGATGTTTACGAATCGATTACAAGGTACATTCTACTGAATTAACATTTATAACGAGTGGAATAGCTGCAGAATGTAGAGCTCCCCCCCCCCCTCTTTTATAAAATAAAAGCCTCAGTAATTTTTGTGCCTGCTTGTGATTCTTTCATTGTGAGACTCAGATTGAATGGACTAAGGGTGCACTGTTGTGAGCAGGGGCCAAGTCAAAAATTTATATTGAGGGAGAGTGAAGTAAAACATGCAGGGAGTGAAGAGGTGGAGAGGGGCATAGTTTATAATTTATAGGGGACAAACAACATTCTAGAGGGTTTTAGTAGTAATTTAAAACCTTTACAACATTTCTAAGATTTGGTGCTAAAAATATACATATTAACTCCCCCCCCCCCAAAAAAAAAAAGTCAGTGGGGGCATTACCTAACACCCCCCCGGCACAGGTGGGGGCTTTGCCTGTGGTTGTGAGTAATATTGGAAGCACCTACTCTCTCTTTCCAGTGAGGTGTTTTGTCCACTGACGCACTCTCATGGATTGTGGAACTGACAGATGTAGACATTGAGAGGCAACAGTAGCATGTTAGACATTAAGCAGCCCCTTATCCCCTCTGAAGAAATTCAAAATCTGGGGTGGTGGCACAAAATACCCATAGTTGACTCTATAAATTTTATGTTCTTCTTCTCGGATGAAGTTATTGATTATCTCAATAAAAGTGTAGATACACATATTTTAGGAATTACACTGGTGGTTAAAACAAACAACTAATTTGATTGGTAAAATGACTTTTGTTGCTCAAAGATGTGCAGGATTATTGTCATTCTTTAGATCATTTGAACATTTGAATTTAGTGAACATCTGATGGAGGATTTTCATTTTCTAAATTTTGTGGAATCATATACAAGAGAAAGTGAGTACCACTTCACAGCAAAAGCTGTTTGTTGGCTCTTCAACCTAAAATGTGGAAGTGGAGTTGCCAGTCTTTGTTACTGTTTGTGTTAGCACCTCAGGGAATTGTCAAGTGTTCTTGCTATTGCTATTTGGTTATTCAAAATTTCTCTTAAAAGAGTGGAGGTTTCTAAAGGGCAGAATGGGCCGCTCCACTCTTTCTAAGCTCACAATGTTTGGTTTGCTAATAGTTGGTTATCAGCAAAATTTTCCATGCAACCCTTTTAGAGTCATGTTACTCACTGGGGGTTTAGTGTTATTGATGGAACTTTCAACTGAAATGGTGGGCGATGGTGCAAGGCTGTTTCTTAATGGAAGTGGGATATCGCAGAACCAGTGGTGCCAAATATTTATTGGATGTTGATGGATCAATTCATTTCCTGGAAAGATGAGCATCAAAAAATTTGATCTCATGCAGATGGTTTTCTAATGAAGATGTTTATTGGATCAGGAGAATGACTAATCAATGGAAGCAGATTGCTTGGGATCATTTAACTTATCCATATTTAGTAAGTTTTAAGTCTCTAGATTGGGGGCTCCAGAAAATAACTCTAACCAAATTTAGTTATTTCATTGTCCAAGTAAATGTTCTTGTAAACATCAATGTCTTTCTCTTCCCCCCCCCCCCCCTCATGTTTGGCTTTCATCTAGTGTGACTTGTTTAAAACTTAAAAATGCACATGTTAGATAAGTCCTGGCTAGTCCAGTTTTGGGCTTGCCCTATAGAGGGATCATAGCATATACATCAACAGCTTTGATGAATGTAAATAGGTTTGTTCAATTTAATGAGATCCCCTGCCTAAGAAAACCTTTGTGTTTAGATCCTGTGATTATTTTAATCTGACTAATGTATAAATTTGTGTCACTTAGGATGTTTTTCCTTTACATAATTGTCATGGATGCTGTTATTCTTTTATTATGATTATTGCTGTGGAACTTGCATTTTAAGGATTCCATATGTTTTCATTCAATAATTTTCATTAATGTCTTCATGCAGCTTAAGTGGTGATCCTTACAAGTACAACATGCTTCCTCCCCTTCCAGCTCAACATAATCTCACCCCGCCTCCAACGCTCTACCCCCAGCAGCCTGTTTCCATTTCTGAAAGCTATAGCCTCCCAAGATTTTCACAAAATGCTACTCAAGAAATTAGCTACTCCAGACCGAGGAGGACAGATATCAATGTTTGATTGCAAGATATCAATGTTTGATTGCAACATACTATGTGAGGAGGAATCAATGTATCCATAGAGGTTATGTTTTGTATCCTTACAATACTTTCATTTTTGGGGCTTACAATGTATATTGTATATTGCAACATTCCCCAAATAGTATTGGATGCTTCAACACCTCTCTCTCTCTCTCTGTCCCCCTCTCAGAGGGTGCCATGGATGTTCTTGATTTTGTTTGAAAAAAAGAAGTGCCCGGGTTGCTTGGTTGGTCATATAAAATGTCTCAGAAATTGTTAGAGACTCTGGCAAACCATTTTCTCCATTTTCAAGTTCATTAGTTGGATGATGAGCTTTTGAGTGCAAAATTTCATCGTAGACAGAAGAATATGATGACCCCTCTATATTTTCACCGCAACTTCGGCCCTGTATCTGTATGCATAAAGAAAATGTTGAGTTTTTTATTGCTAATGAAAAAGTCGTCACTCAAGTGCAGAGACGTTGAATGATATCCATGTGTCCGTACTAGATGCTAATGTTTTACTTCAACACCAAACTAATCTAATGACTCAGGGTTGTCCGAATGAGAATTAGATCTTCCATACAAACATCTGATCCTTTGAAAGGGCCAAATGCACAACTCACCTTTTTATCTAAATTTATTTCCTGTCCATTTCTTTTCATCTCCTTGTGTCACCAAGATTGTGAGGGAGAAAGCTCCAGAAATCATACATCAGAGATCTCTATGCATTGATCAATTTGTCATGTTTATTTGATAAATAATTACGACAGAAACCTAAAAAGGGTCATATCAGTGACAGGAATTTCCAGTTGTTTGGACGGCATCTTTATATTAGCTTAAAGAAAGGAAGAAAGGAAATCCCTCCGGAACCAAATGGAAATTTTCATTTCCAAGTTACATCTAAAGAAGCCACTTTTGAGTAATCAAGACAATTGCTGCATCACAAAATTGGCTATAGCCACTTGATTAAATCAAGTGAAATTTTGCGAATGCCGCAAATGCAAAACAAGGCAGCAAGCGCCACACAAAATCATTGCATAAGTTCTTCCAACCAAAAATTACAATTGAAGATGACAATTCATCTGCCAGTGTCAACCATAGCATGCCTCTGCTCACCAGCCGAACTTTTTTAAAATGTCCTTGGTTCTCTTCCTCAAACGAGTAAAGACAATAACTACACAAGCAAGAACCCAGGGAGGGAAACCCCCAGCGGAAAAGTTTAACTTCTTGAACCATTCTGGAGTCTCCTTTAACACTAATGTTATCAAGATTGTTATAATTGCTACGCCAACCAATATCTTGGTCACAGGTTTGATCAATGAATCCTGAAATTACATAGAAGAACAAGGTCACTCATGTGGACATAGAGAACTAATGATTTTATCTGCAACAGGGATATAAATTGCAATTTTCATTATCCCATCAAGAGGGAACTCTTGCAAAGAACCCAGTAAACAGAAGATCAAAACAAATTAGCATCAAGTAGAAGCATCTAAGCCTCTATTCGCAATATTAATTTATTGCCTCCAAACTGGTAATTACAAGAAACAAGCAACAGATGAGCACATACCTTTGGCTCACCATCAATGAAAATGACGGCCCCATCTCTATATGGGAGAATAGATCTTCCATTCTTAGGATTGAAGCGGATAGGAACACTTCTGCCTGATTCAGGATTGAAAGCATAAATTGATTTGAATCCGTATTTGTCAAGAATGTCTCTGACTTCTAGAAGGTCTTGATCCCATCCTCCCAAACTTGATTTGAAAACATCAATAGGACCCTTGCCCTGCCGGAAGAGATGAATTTCAACCTCTGGGACTTTAGTCGTGACATGTCTCCGGGTAGGCTTGCTGGTTTCTTCAATTTCTGCAACACCACTTTGCTTTTCTTCTTGGACATCAGGCCCAGCCTAGATTATAGAGAGGTGAACAGGTAATCAAATGATTAGTACAACTCAATGGAAAACGATGAGCATTACAGTTGCTGAAATCCAAGCCTGATGAGAAAGCAAACTCCGAAAAGAAACTCTAGATTATCCCATTTATGCAATGTGCTGTCAATATAAATCAAAATTACGAAAGTCGATATAAATTATAAATTAAAATTACTGCATTTAACATCTCTCTTTGGTATACGTAGACAGGATCTTTTTTCCCATGCAGACTTCATGTCAATAATAGCTCAGTCAAAAGATTTTTTTTTTTTTTTAAAAGAACAATAATTCAGAATCTTGACCGTGCCAAAAACAAAATATGATCAACCTTCTAGATCAGTGAGTCACATAAGTACAGTAGATTTGAACTCCATTAATGTGCACCAATTTGGGCAGTCATTATTTTCTTAAAAAGAGAGAGGGTCTAGGGCAGACATCATACGTCTAAATCTAAACTATCTAGTTCTGTCACATCTAAATCAATCAGAAGCAAAACCTTAACGCACTTTGTTCTCCCCTCCCAATTCAATCCAAATCCCACCCCCAAAAAAAACAAGCAAAAAGTCTCTTGAAAGATTGCTATCAGAAAGACCAGAACGACAAAATAATTTTAAGTCCTTTGATATTTTGGTCATCATTTTCCCTGTTTATGTGACACTACTATGCTAGTCCATCCTATAGGCTATAAGTATCTTACATTTAGAACTCAAATCTCCCCGGAATTATGGTATAGATACTGCAAAATAAGCAAAATGGTCTACAAATAATCCCTTTAGCTTTCATTCATCTTGCTACCACATTGGAAACATGGAATAAAAGGGTTCACTTCATTTAAATAAAGTCTCGAATCCAATTCATTTCCTTCATAAAATCGGCCATCTTTGGTGGGAAGATACGAACAACGGAAGCAAACACAAGACATTGACACGATTTCTTATAGACACAACCACATGAGAAGATGCTAAAAAAGAATTAAGGTTTTTGTATCATGTGGTGTCTAAAGAATGTTTGTGACACAGGCAGGCTCATAAATTTTAGGTCATGCGGAGCAAACAAGGTAAATGAGCTCATTCGTAATTCCATTAACATTTTTAGCAATTTATGACTCCACACTTTCCGAAAATTCAGAATTCTCAACTCCCCCAAAAATTAATTTAGCATCCCAAGCACCAAAATTATGAAATTTAGGTTGTACGAGAAGAATAATGTCTGATACCCAGAAATAAAAACAAAGGAATACATGATAAATAATGATATCAATTCACATCCAACGTTAAAAAAATAAATTGAAAAAGAGAAAAAGAGAATTATATTAATACCTTAGGATCACCATCGAGGAAAATAACGGATCCATCAGAATAGGAGGTCAACGATTTCCCGTTATCCGGATTGAAGTGGATCCGATCACCTCTTCCGGTAGCAGGATCGTATTTGAAAACCGATTCGAATCCGAACTCGTTGAGAATGCCTCGAAGTTCCAGCCGATCCTGATCCCAACCTCCCAAGCTCGATTTGAAGACTTTAATCGGTCCCTCGCCCTTCTTGAAGACCTGAATCTCCACTTCCGGCACTTTGGTCTTCACTGTTCTCCCATTTTCTCCTCCATTTTTATCCATTGTTTTCTTCTCCTTTCTGAGGAAGAAAAAAATGACTCCTACAGTCCATTGCATTAGTCGCAATTTTTTTATTGGGAATTTGAAATAAAAAATCAAAAAAATATTTTTTGTTTATTAGATCAGTCGGTTAGAGCGCCGTGCTAATAACGTAAAGGTCGCGGGTTCGAAACCTGCATTAGACAATGTTTTCTTCAAAAATATCTCTTTTTTCTCCGTGAAGTAAAGACCGAAAATGTTCATGGTGCGGCGTAGTGTTTTGCTGGGGCAGTCAGACGTTTCTAAACTCTTTTTATCTTTTATTTAAGACTATATGCTATTGAAAATTTTGTATTTAATTTATATGTTTTTAATAAAATAATTTTATAATATAATCACAGCAATCTCTAACTATAATGCAATTAATAATAAAAAAGATTTAGATGATCTAACTCATTTACCAGTGCAAGAAGAGATCTTAGAGGCAGAGTGAGAAGTTTAGTCATAATTTGATCTATGTCATGGTGTTAAAAAAATTTCGTAATTTCTAATATAATTTTTATACTTTTTACTTTTATTATTAAACCATCACATTAATAAAATTTTCTTTTTATTTCTTAGGACTAAAAAAGAATTAATATGAATTTAAATACTTTAAACATTTCGTTTAAAGAATCAAAAACTTTTAAAATTTTTGGAAGCAATGAGCAATAAGACTAATTGCTCTTCTCCTGTTTTTAATTTATATATTTTTTTTCTCTTTAGGGAGGGCGGAGGTGTTTTGATTTGCATCCTAGACATTGTCTTAATGACTCAACAAACAACCATATTTCCTATAAATAATCGAATTTTTATGCAACAATTTAAAATCCAATAATTTTCAAATATTTTGTTTATCGAAAATTTTATGCTATTATACATATGGAAAAAGCATAATGATAAAAATTAACCGAAGAAAAGATAATAGCGAATTCAAAGTAATAATTTGTAAGGAAGTTTTTTTTTTTTTAATTAAAAATCAAATTTTGAAATTTTATTTTATTATTATTATTATTATTTTTATCATGCATAGCATGACACACACAGGTATGGAGACTGTGCACGAGCATGTGCACGATGCAGAAGGTCTTGGTTAGGGCTGTTATGTTAATCAAGTTGAGTTTATTATACAATGGCGTCAAATTCGAGTAATAGAATTTTAAACTCGAAAACTCATCGAATAGTTCAATAACATATATTAATATATATTATATATATATAAATTATTCGTCGAGTTCGAGTTCGAGTCATATTATTTACTACTCATCGAGTTTGACTTTGAATACTACTAAAAAATTTGAGTTCGAGTTCGAATTGAGGGATATTCGGATTCGATTCAGCTTGAATACATCTCTTGTCCTGGTTAGCCACCAACGTGCTCTCAATTTCCTTGAGAAAAATTGCCGGCAAAAGACCTTAAAATGTTCATCGAGGAAATCTTCTAATCTAATAAATGGAAACATTTTTTGCTCGAGAAAGAAAGTACATTTCAAACTTTATTTGTCTTACGGAACACAAAAACACAACAACAAGAATCATGGCACAGCTCTGCGAAGGATTGAGGCTGACATGTAAAATGTTAATGCTTTCTAGATGCTTGTTCCACTTGCAAGCATAAGGTTCTTCAAATGCATGAAACTCTTCTCAAGTTGTTCCCAATCGAACCTCCAGCATCTCCTTTTGCATGTAATGAAGTGCAGACTCTGCAGCAGCCATAAGTGAGCTGTTCCTTTGGCTTCTACGTGAAGGTTCAAACCAACGCAAAAGATTGTAGAAACTATAAATATGACCTGAAAAGAAAATATATGTGACTTGGTCTATGTGCAAACTATCCAGACTCATTATCTGTCAGACTATGCAGTGAAATTGGATAAATACCTCATTAGTCAATGACAGCATCCATTTTCTACAACATGTCCTGATTTGCTAAAAGAAAATGCTGAATCAAGCCACCCTGCACTCTTGGCTCGTTCAACATAATGCGTAAATTGTTGAGCTGCATTGGGCACATCTAGGGCCAAATCATCAAGAGACTCATCCAATCTGCTGAAACCCTTCATCATCTGATACATGGTTATAAGTCCCGACCTAAAACATTCTTCCAGCAAACCCCACAATCTTTCGCTCTTATTTTCAATTATTATTACAAGCGCCTTCTTAACAACTTCATGGTGAAAAAAGGGCATGCCCAATTCCTTAATACATCGACAAGCTTCCCTGACATCGCCGCCGGACTCAAACTCCTCTAACAGTTTGCCTATCTTGTCCTTGACATCCTCAATTGCCCATCCGTTCTTGCTGCCACCTCCACTGCCCCAGCATCTTAGTATACGCTCCCCAGAAAGCCTAGCCTTCAGTAATGACTCCGCCATCTGAAGCACCTTGTTCCCAACAGACTCCGACACCAAAAACTGACTCTTGATCTCTTTTAGGTCTTGTGGTGATATGACTTCATCCACCACTGCCCTAGCCAAGAACATTGCTAAGTCCTCGAAAACTACTGGATTATCCAAGGCGGTATCATCTGCAGACTCTATTAACATTACAAAGCCATTTACAACATCATCAGCTGGAAAGCATAAAGATGAAAGCAGAACAGAAGCCATTTCTTTCTCCCTATTTTTCCGATCCATTGCAAGAGTTATTAGTTTCTTAATAAATATTGCATTTAGCTCAGGGCATGAAGTCCTGTTCTCCAACTCTAGGCAGCTGCAGGCCTCAGAAATATCGCCCGAAATAAAGTACTCTTGGATGATAGACTGAACCTTGATCTTGAAATTCCTTGCGATGCCATCTTCTAATAACTGATTTTCAGGCTTTGGTGAAAGAGGTTTCAAAGATGAAGCACACAGCCATCCCTTGGATGCTGCCTTGGAAATCAAGGACATGAATATTCCTCTGGCATTTGGGATGTCAAGAGACAAGTCATCAATGGTGTCAATGATCCGGGTGAATCCATTTGATATTTGACTTGAATTGATCAAACCTTCTTCTGCAGCAACCTTCAACAAGTCAAGAAGCCGTCCCTCAGCTTGTGGCTTCTCCATTGCCATTATAAGAGCACGCTTGACTATCTCATGGTGAAAGAAGGGAACCTTCAAATCCTTGATGCATCTGCAGGCCTCTTTCACATCACCACTCACCACATACTCTATCAGCAGCGTGTTTATCCTTGACTTCACACCCTCAACGGTAGTGTTCTTGCTACCAGCCCAACGCTTCTCGATGATCTCGGCATGAAGTGGGGCTGACAAATAGCCCTTATTGGCTCTCCTTATTACTTCAACCCCTTTTGAGTCCATGTTTAGGGATGCCATTTGTTTTGTCAGAAATGCAGGAGGAAGGATATCATCCACCACAGCTCGAGCTATGAACAGCGCAAGAACATCGACGGTATCAGGAATATCTACAATCAAGTCATCAGCGCATTCAACCAACTTATTGAAGCCTTTGTAAACATGTGGGGGGTCAATTACATCAGCGTAAAGAGCAGATAACAAGACAGCAGCCATTTCTTTCTCTTTGTCATCCCTATCCATAGCAGTCGAGATCAGCTTCTTAACAAAGTAGAAGTTATAGCTTGGCATATTAAGTTCTCTTAATTCATTTGCAGCTGAGACAACATCATCGGTGGCAAAATATTCCTCTACTATTACAGTAGCCTTCCTTTTATACTCCCCAAACTCCTCATTAGATATTGGAGTGTTTATATTTTCATATTCCTGCATTTAAATTTACTTAATTTCGGGAGTCATCTAATCCATCAGGCACAACCTAAACTATATATTAAGAATATTATCTTTAAACAAAAGAAGAAGCAACCTAGTAATGCATTTTAGAGTGCAGGAAAAAAAAATTCTGCAACTTACATCATTGCTACTATAGTTCGGATCATTTGGATCAATTGGATAACCATCATCCATATCAAGCAAACCTCCCCACGTACCTTTTCCTCCAGAGCCACCTACATGATAAAATTACCGAGTTACCCAAGTCCTATGTATTTGCAAATTAAACTCAAAACTACACTTTGCCTCAGAGTTCTGCAAGATAAAATACAATCGTGGCAAATGAAATGTTATTATTCACATAAATTTTCCTATTTAGTACAGATCTTTTGATACCACTTTCCGTAATCTAAGTTGTTTAGCTAATATTTGTTTTACAGATAGACTAACGAAAAGTTTCAGAGTTGTTCTTTTTTCCCGCCCCCCGCCCCCCGGGGGGGCAAATACCTTTCTTCGGACGTCCATCCCCAAGAGAATGTGGTTGTCTATTGTTTTTGAGGGGACTTCCTTTGGGTGAGCCATGCTTGCTGTGGTGCGATGATCTTGGAGACCTTGGAGACTTGGGGGACTTCGGGGCCCTGGATGATTTTGAGGACCCAGAGAGCTGCAACGGAGAAACTGATAAAGGATCTGCACTTTCTGAAGCTGATCGTAGTAGCTCCCTATGCTCATTTGATACAAAGCCATCACTGAACTCCATTATTAAACTAGTGGTCCCTATATTGTCTGCGCAAGCCTACCACAGCATATTACTCTCCATCTACCACCGGAGCTTGAGGCTATTTTGCCGAATCCTATAAGCTGATCCTAAGACGGTTGGCATCTACCGCCGCACGTTTAAAACTAATCTCCCAAGTTCAGCAAAGACAGTCCAGAAAAATGACTTCTGTAGGCATATAAAAGAAGCACTGCACGTAAGTTTTTAACTTTTCTTGACTACATAATATCAGGCATTAGAGAAACATAATCTGCACATGCACCAAGAAAATCTCAACTCACGCATGAGATGGCATATTATTATTATTCACTACTAAGAAATGTAATTCACGCCGCTAATTCTTGGTAATATTTCATATCACCAAAAAAACATAAAAGACAAATATGTCTTTTTTCTCTTCAAATCAAATTTCAAAATCAAATCAAGTGATCACCCATGAAGAGTTTTAGGGCAGTTACCACAACAAAGGCATGAAGAAGGAAAGACTGAAATGGATGTAGAGTGGAAAGTTGGCTAAAAATTAGATCAAGCATGTGGAATCAGGATTACAAGGGTGGGGTTTTTTTAAGAGTGAGACAAAAATAATTGTTAAACTTTGAATTGGTAAAAGAAGAATGAAACCCGGATCTTGTTGAAGAGGAAGAGTTTTTCGCGGGTCTAAGCCACATCTCCGAAATGGAAAAACAAGGTGCGCCCCCATCGCTCGGTCAAATTTGAATCACTATTTTAAATATGATTGTTAATTAACAATCTTTGGGAATAATTTTTGTTCTCAATCGTTTAATTTCAAATATTCATAAATATATACATATAAACACACATCTTAATGGCCCGTGGGTGCAACATCGGATGTCAAATCCAGATCTCGAATTCAAACGTTAGGAATAGAAAAACAAATATTGAAAAAATTAACCCTTCAGTGTTCACTCGAATTAATCAAATAAAACTCAAATATAAAAAGTGACAAATAATCCACTTTCACAAAATATAATATATATTTATATGTATGTATGTGTATACTAATTTCTAAGTATAAGAATAGCATGTGTCTATAAAAATAAATAAATAAATATAAAAATAGAAAAAAAATTGTATAAGAAAAAATAAATAATTTTAAAAAATACAAATACAAATAATAAATGACGGATAAAATAAATAAAAATTTTAATATATATAAACATCCCAAACATATTTACTATTTACTTTTCTTAAAATTCACGGGAGGATTATGGCATAGTTAATTTTTTAATAGATACTCGTGTCAAATTAATGTTTATTTAAGAAATAAATTATTATTAGTTCTTAAAATTCAAAGCCCAAATCATAGGTAAATTGCCATTAATATAATCCTCCTACTTTTGAAAACGTCGTCGTTTCCATAAAAGCTTAAACCCTTCGCATCGAACTCAGTTTGAATTTAAGTGGGTAAATTTTGGCCCCAACGCGCTGAGAGACCCAAAGCGAAGCAGTCGCGGAGAATTTGGAGAAATCTCGAAAGAAAATCCTTCCATGTCAGAACTTGAAGACCAAGAAATCATCCTCAATCTTCGTCATCAGATTGAGTCTCTTCAAAACAGAGTTCGGGTAGGTTCTCAGAACTAGGGTTTTCAATCCTCATAAATTGTCTTCAATTATATTATTAGTGCAGAAGGTTGATCAAACTGGAATTTCCTTATAGCACTGCAAACATAACTCTCTCTCTCTCTCTCTCTCTCTTCAAACACGGAGCACACAGTAGAAGGATAATTTTGTGGGTTCCAATGTACCAAATAGCACTTTGAATTCAAAACTCAAATTACCACGTCTGACTTGCTCGTTTCCACAATTTTGTAATTTAAAAAAAAAAAAAAAAAAAAAAAAAACAGGAATTAAAGTTGGAGAATGAAAAATTATCGTTGCTTGTTTCAAACTGCAAATGCTGCAAGGTTTGTCTTGATTTAAAATGTTGTTATTTTCTCTATACCATTTTTGATTTCTTCATTATCTGACAATTGATGTAGATTGGAGTTATAAAAGAGATGTTGCAAGGTTTTGTGATGAATGGTCTCTGGTGATTTATTGCAGATAAAGGAAAATGCTGTTGGTACTTGTGTGACTAGTGTAGATTCGGCCCAAGGATGTAGGCAACCATATGCAAGCAGTGATACCGGGGAAGCTAGTGTTGTGGCGAGGAAGAAATCGGCGAAAAGACTGCAAGGTGATGTTCTCTCTTTTCCTCCTTTTTTTTTTAATTTAAAAATATTCTTCGGGCACTCATTTCAATTGGTTCTAGCAATAATATGTACAAACAACTAACCCTTGTTTTCTGAATATTTTGTAACTAGTTGAAGTTAAATTGCCATGAAAAATAACTCAAAATAAAAATGGCACTCATAAGTGTGAAATGCGAATAATGATTCTTTAAGCAAATCATTAGTATGTGCCTGTATGCCAAGATGCGCTGTTTTGTAAGCATGCGCCATGGGGCAAGAGAAAAGGACATGATTCATCGTTATTTATGGTTCATATTTTTCATCAACCTACAGCAAAGGTAAAACATGTTGTAGAGCAAGATAACATAAGATCAAAATCCATGCAACCATAGATAGTTCTATTTTCATTTTTTTTTTCCTGGCTGACAAAAAGGGTGGAGAGGTGTTGCTAGCTTTTGTTAGCCCCTCTAGGTGTTACAATGAGGGTTGTGATGTATGAATAGGATGATATTTGGTCATGGTAAATATTATTTGTTAATGATTTTATCTTATCATTCCTCCTCCTTATATTTGTTTTTCTACTTTTACTAAATGAAAAGGAAGAAAGATTCACCTCCTCTCATTTGGTGCGATAACCCATAGAGAAAAAGGGATCTGTAAAGAATAATGAGAATTGCAACTAGCATTCTTTTCATATGGAGTACTCATCTTATCCACATTTGATTTTTTTTTCCATCATCATTTTATTCTATTTGAAAATGAGAAATGAATTTATCAAAACGTCTCACGTTGTATAAGTTTATGTTCTTGTCTTTTTCCCTCTCTCCTGACACCTTTAATGTTAGTTTGCTGTATCTTGGACTTCTATTGGACGATACTCCTTTTTATATTTTTGTTTTTTCATTTAATAATATCCTTCTTTTGCATGAAGAAATCTAGATGGTTTGACTATCTCCTTGGTTTCACTTTGTGAGCATTGATTTCTCAAAACAAAAGATATGCAGTTTCGTTTAGCTTATTCATTATTAGCACTTTGATACAGGTCATAACACAAAGACCTTATGCCACCTTCCAAAGAGATACGTTGCTCTTAAAGTCATGTATTTTGGCCAGAGGTATGAATTCATTTCATCTTTCTGTGTCTGTACGTGCTGCTTGTGTGCATGTGTGCATGTCTGCTTGTGTGTGTGTGATTTTTTTTTTTTCTTTCTCACAACTTATTCACTTATGAAAACCCTTCTCAGAAGGAGCTAATGTGGTGGTTGCACTTGATATGCTGGATTGTGCACCTTTAGTATATAATGTGATGACAGAAATTGTAGCGAGTTGACACTTAAGAACTAAATACTAACAAATGATGTCACTTATCATCTGTCTATCCTCCCATGGATCTACAAGTAATGTATGTGGGACTGTCTTTTGATACCTGTATATATGGTTTATGTTATTCCTTTGTCACATTCTTATAAGACTCTGAGTTTATGGAGATGTAGAAGTCTATTTATACCCACCTTATTTATTTATGACTTGTGCAGAAGATGACGCTCTCTTATAATTTTGTGCATGCATATGCTTGTATTTTTGGATGCCTGATTTAGAACTCTTTAAAGGTTAAATTATGTATAGGCTGATATGTTTGCAGATGAAAATGCAAGAATCTATTTTAAAGAGGGCCTATTTGCAAATCATCTAAGCTTGGAGGGGCGATATTTGCATTTTACTCTAAACAGAAGCCACTATATTTTTGTGAAACACTAAGTTTAATAACATTACAATGTGGTTCTTCCAGTTAAGCTGGTCTTTGTTCCAGAAGAAGAATCCTATGCTGTCCTTACCAGTGAAGAGCTTGTTGGACTTATGGCTAAATGTGTGTTACCGCAGGTTTTATGGTTTTGCTTCTGAGGCACAGATGGATCCAACCGTTGAGGTTTGTTCACTTGTTCTAGTTGGTTACACTAATTTGTTGCCTGTTTTGGCTGTGGGAACTTTAGTCTGTTCTGTGGGGTATAAGATTTGTTGCTCTTACATGAGACATTCGATGGGACATTAAGGACATAAAGAGCAATTGCAAAGCTTCTCTTTTCTGATCTGTCTACAAACTTTTTATTCATATATTCTTTTCTGTATCAATTTAGTCCCTTCACACACTTAACATCATTAAATCCTGGATTACTCTATAGTTAAAGCTTAAAATTTGTAGATATTTAACTACACATGCATGTGCAATATAACCCAATGCCAGAATCCATTTTGAAGGCTTTGATTTTCATTGGACTGAGTTGGTGTATACATCCATATATAGACAACTACAATTTACATTACTTTAGCTGTAAAGAAGGGGCAATGGTTTCGACCGAAGAGCACTACTTGTCTAGTTCTACTAGAATTTCCTACTTCAGCTTATTTTGTTCCTTTGTCAGGAGGATCCTCCTTTGTACTTTTCTCTTCATTTAGTGCTATATCTTCTTTTTCCTATTAGGAAAGAAAAAAAAGAGTGCCTTAAAAGAATGTAAATTGGTTGCAATGAAATTAAATCCACTCCTTGTTAATTTGATAACTTGTTCCACATAATTTAAATAATCTGCATGAGACGTTAGCTGCATCAAACTTGCTACTCATGCAGTCTGAGATTTTTGGAGCTCTTGAGAAGACAAGACTTTTAGTTGGTGACAAGAAAGAGATTAAATACTCTAGATGTGGTAGAACAGACAGGGGAGTATCTTCTGTCGGGCAAGTAAGTTGATCCTCTGAAACTTTTCCAATTTTTATTGGTTATCTCTATTATAGACTGCAGTATATCTAAAAATATCTGATTCTTCATTCGAAATTTCCCATGTTTTCTTGAGGAATATTGTTAACATGGTTGTGGAACTACTGCTATTCTACATTATTCTTATTATGTTCTATCTCATCGTAGTTCTCTTGATTTGATTGGGAAATGAAGGGAAAACATTGTCTCTATAGCATTTCAAAATGGACTTGACTCGCTTTCTCATATGCTTATAGGTCATGACTCTGAAGATTATATTCCATACTGGGTAGAGTCCTTGGGTAATGAGATGAGACTGCTTTTCAGATTTCAGCAAAGAACTAGTAAAATGTATCCCATATATTGATATTCCTAGTTAAAAAGTTATTGGGAGGGAGGGAGAGGGGGGGAGAGAGAGAGAGAGAGTTATCTAAGTACCATGAATGTGAGACTGATAAAGTCACATGAATCTTTGACCTTTGACTGCAAATTAATGAAGAAAAATTTTATGTGCTTCATAATTCCCATTGCTGCTGCCCAAGAAGAAGCCATGTCAATAGATACACAGTGACAAAATCTGGATCTTTTGATTGGTGTAACTTTTGTACTTCACTGCATCCCTTTGATGCATTCTGAATCTCCGAAAAGAAGGAAATTTATAAATATGCAACTTCCGACTCAAGAAGTTTATGCGGAGTGCATTATAGGATAATGAGAGACATGTCTAATTGTGAGGAGAAACTTCACAGAAGCTACTACAGAGTGATCATAATTGGAATTGGAACGTTGTAACACCTCATGGAATAAATAATATGATGATCATTGAAATGGGTAAGGTTTTAAGATATGATATAGTAATAAAAGTGAAGCTTGGTTCGGTTGCCTGGTGCTTCTTGATGTCTATTCTTGTAAAATCCCGATGTCTTTCTTCCATATGTTAGGGTACTTCTAGTTGTTCTATGGAGGGAGAAAAAGATAGAAGGTAGGTTAATCTGCAACCCTTTGAAGCTGAAGCAGTAGGAATAGTATCCATCAAACCAAGAGGATTATCCCAGTATATGTTCAATCTTATTACCACTGAAAGTTAATGTGGATGATTTAGTAATGTTTATTGTTGTGATGATGTAGGTGGGAAACATATCTGTAAGGTTGATTTCCATGGTTGTCATACCCCGAATTTTACACAATTTCGCAATCTCATAATAGCATTGCTTTTGATTCAAATTTTTTAGAACCTCTACACGATTCTACAATGTTATTCTTGAAACCTCTCAAACAGAACTAGATTTTTACGACCATTATGATTATATGTTTTGGTATGTTTTTGGATTGTGCTTGTTAATCATTTTTCTTGCTTCGTCATTGTTGTCAATTGTTTAGTCAGAGATGCCTCCTCTCTCTTAATCTCTTTCTTCCTGCACAATATCTCTTCTTTCCTATCTGGATGTTATTAGAAATGCACCCATCGTGTAAACCTGCACTGGCTTATAATAATGTGCCAGTGAAAGATAAGGTTATGTTGTGGAGTTATATGTCATGATAATGATCAGATTAGCTCTATTCCTGTAATTTCTCAATCTAAAATACCAATTTTGGTCCTGCATCCAGCAATTGCTGCTTGCACATTCTATTGTATATGCCTCGACAAACTTGATATATGCAAAGAGGAAATTTTTGAACAAAGTATGTGGCTTCAAATGTTGAGTGTGCATGATTATTCTGTGGAGAGTATAGCTTGGGCTTGATCAAAATACTTTTGAGAAGACTAACTTTAAATTTGGTTTGTACATTTTTCAATTTCAAATACATGTTTTTTATTTGGAACCGGAAATTCACTCTCTTTTCCCATGTGCTGCTAGGTGATTGCCCTTTTCCTGCGGTCAAACTTGAAGGGGAATGGTGAGAATGGAATTAGCAACAATAATTCAAAAGGACACAATTGTCAGCTAAAATCTCCTTTATCTTTGTTTCATTTACACATCGATCGTTAAGTTTCTATTGTTATTATGACAATTAAGTGTTACATTTACAACAATAAATGCATGTAATGTAGGTTTTCTTCTTGTACTTGAATGAGACACCAAGGAAAATGGTTAGCTATATCAATACCTATATTCTACAAGAAAAGAAAGGGTTATGTATCTTCATGGTTCTAGCAATAACTAATTACTATGTGTAAAGGAGGAAACTGAAATTAAAAAAGCATAGAAGCTCGTTCTGCATCTGAGTCCTGCTCAATTTCTTTGATTACAGTTGTCAAAATAAGAAACTTCTTGTTCAAGTTCCAACGTAAACTGTTTACACTATAGAGCTAAATTGTTCCAATTTTTCTTTCCTCAGACGGAGAAATTGATTATGTGAGAGTATTAAATAGAGTGCTTCCCAAGGATATTCGAGTCATGGGCTGGACTCCTGCTCCATCAGATTTCAGCGCAAGGTCCAACTCTCCCCAAATCCCTGTTCTGCTTTATCTTTGGGCGTATGTTGCAAAAATCTGATTTGCTGAAGTGTTTTAGAGAAATAAAATTTCACTTATTCTGAAGGTCAACTGGCTGTGATCTGCAGATTTGTGGTTATTCTTTAAGTCAACTCTGTGCAACGCATTCTTAGATATGGTTGACTATAGCATTATATCTATGAAGAGTGAGATTGAGAACTCCAGTACTATGTCAATCATTTTGTTCACCATAAATCTCTATCCATTATATCAGTTTTAAAATCATGATCAAGTAGAGGACAATAGCTTTGTGCTGATCTGTCATGCCAAACTCCTTTGACTAGAAAATGTTGATTCCTAAATCCTGACTCAAGAACCTAGATCAAACTAGTAGCCTGGCCCCAAATGAGGATTTGGCCAGGTTTCACTAGGAGGTAGCATTGGTATGTTATGCTGGTGCCCTGCCCCCTTAGTACCCCCCCCCAAAAAAAAAGAAAAATTAATAAATTCCACAGGGAAGAGTATCTAAGTCTTGATCCCCTATCTTCTCCATCGAGTCGAAAGTTGATACAACTCAATGATATGCCTTTCAATATATGGATTTGCTAGGGGTTAAGGGTCTTGTTACGATGAGTAAATGTGAGGATAATTGAGGAAATCAATTGATTGTGATTGATGACTGGTATAAATAATGAATAATGGTGGATGATGATTGTGGATGTAGGCAAGTTGACCAAACTACGTAATATATTGTATATTTGATTTACTTTCGTTGCGTTTACATGTTATTTATGGTAGGAGTAATATTCTCTGATAATACTAAATAACTAAGCAATTGGAAATTGCCTTTAAAGTGTCCAAAAGGTGTTCTAGAGGAGTGCAAGAAGTGTCATGCTTCTTAGACTATATCAGTTGCTAACTTCTAAATGAGATACCCCAGTTTATTCATTCTCCTTCATTTGTTCAGGTTTAGTTGTTTGAGCAGAGAGTATAAATATTTTTTCTGGAGGGAGAATCTGGATATACTGGTATGGAGATCTTTCCTAATTGCTTACATGACACCACGTGCCCGTAATGATGTATATCTACTTGTGAAGCCCTAAAACCTCTCTTTTACATCTTCGACTTTTCACCAGACAATGGAAGAAGCAGGTAAGAAATTTATCGGGGAACATGACTTCAGAAACTTTTGCAAAATGGATGCAGCCAATGTGCACAATTATAGGCGACATATCACTTCATTTGAGATGTCTCCTTGCAATCAAAGGTTAGAATTATTAAACCATTTTGACAACACTTGGTTTATATATAATGCTTGGTACTCAATAGGCACACAAAATGATAAAACCTAAATGTAACTGCAATGTGCTCAAATAGACATAAAAAATATACCAACGGATAGTCAGTCTAGTGGGTAAAGGTGTTAAGTCCATTAACCAAGTCTTGGGTTCGAAACTTAGGAATAGAAAATACTACGCTAGGAGAGCTGCTCCCTGAAATGGGCCCGACAAGCGCTTGAACCGGATTGGTTAGGGCATGGCTCTAGATACCCATTGATATAGCACAAAAAAAAGACATCAAAAACATAGAAAAAGTTAATTCCCATCAGAAGTCATGAGCACTCTGAGATGTTGACATAGGGGAAAAAAGAAGAAGAAGAAGAAGAAGAAGAAGAAAGTTTCTTACTAGTGTCAAACAAATGTTTGGAAAGGGTTGGATAAAAAAATTTGATCATTAAGAGGGACGGGGTGGGGGTCTGAATCCTTTCCGTCTGATGTAATTAAAGTTACCGTCTCTTATGGCCTCTTTATTTTGTTTATGAACTAATTTCCCGTAGTCATCAGTATTTTCATCTATTCATCTAATTCTTTATTAATAGGTGAAATGATTTATATCTTCCAGTGCAATGTCATATTTGATATTTCCAATATAGTCACTGTGGCAATTTCTTCTGTCAATGACGTACTCGGAAGTAAATTTTTTTTTTACTGGTTCTTTAAAGAACTATTTAAGTATCTTGTGGCATTTCCAAATTTTGTTCAGGTTCGAAAGTAATCAGCTGTGGGCCATTACAATCAAAGGTAGCGCATTCCTGTGGCATCAAGTCCGATGCATGGTGGCTGTACTATTTATGATTGGTCAAGGTCTTGAATCTCCTAATGTTCGTATTTGGTACCTCCTAACTCTTGGCCATTTCCAGTGGTGGTTCTTTACATACTGAAAGTAGATAGAAGCGGTTTAGCAGTATTTTCCAAAATTTAACTGACATTTTGACTCAAATCTATGTGAAGCTGTTAAGTAGAGAAACAGGATTACATACCTGCCCAACCAAAAGAATAGTGGACACTTGGCATGCACTATATGTTTGCAGACAATATATTTCCAATGCACTCCATTTGGCTTACACGTCTGATACTCTTAATGCCTTACATCAGTCAGTCAAAAGAGTTAAAAAATACATGGCTTTTTCAGCTTTGACCTGGCCCAATTGGGAGCATTTGGAGAAAACTTACCCATGTTGAGCAGCTACTCTGATTTACTTTCAGAATTCCTTTTTCTTCTGTTATCCTCATTTTTCTGCTGTTCTATTGAACTATAATATCCAAGTCCCCATATTGCAGGCTTCCACCTTGCTTTTGAGCACCATATTGGAATTAGCCTACAATTATGAATTTTCAGTTACTAAAGGATATATGTTAATCCATATGCGGTGTCTATTTACTTCTTTAGCTGGGAAAAGCAGCTTACAGGCGTTAAAATTATGCAGGTTATTGATGCATTACTGTCTACTAACATAACACATAGGAAGCCACAGTATGCCATGGCTCCAGATATTCCATTGGTTCTGCTTTCATGTGAATTTGAAGGTCTTAATTTTTCTTGTTCACCAGGTATTTGAGTGAACTATCTACCCCTGTGGCATCTTTGAACTTTTAACCTCAATATACTCCAAGTTATATAACCATCTTATGCTGTAGATTCTGATAGTTTGGTGGCAGTATCACTTTTTCTTTTTCTTTTTTCTTTTTTTTAAGTTTTCAAAATGACAAATAGTATGTGAATGTTTAAGAGATATCTAATGACTTAGTTCTTGCATATGCTTTCTTTGGCTTTTTTTTTTTTTTTTTTTTTGTCTATTATCATCTTTGGACAAAGGACAGATTACAGTACTCCGTACATATGAATTTTTGTAGACTACTTTGTTAGATTGTATCATTTGTAAGGAGATATCTTATGATATAGTCAGCTGAATGCTATTTCTTTTTTCTGCTGTGGTGCTAGCTCTGCACCATTTTGCATTCTTATTCCATTAGCAGTTTTCATATATCGTCACTTGTAGATGAACTTAGGCTGCCTTGGTTTAGGGAGGACAGCAGACTAGAACTTTGTTTATATACTGAAGTATATATTGTTGCTTTCATTTCCTTCTTTCAGTCCTATGACATCTGTTGGGCAGCACTGCACAATTTGGCTTACAATTGCAGAGGCACTTAACCACATATTTACAATTCTCCTAAACAGAGGCTATGCAAGCTTTGCGCCTACATTTGGAGGAGGAATGCCGAACGTTACTTCTTCATGCTGCGATTTTTTATGAGGCTCTTATAAGTAGTTCTTCCATTGCAGCTGGTACAAAGTGTAACATTTTCTGCAGAATTCCCAATATTCTTCCACATTTCCTTTATAATTCTTGACAGATAATAAAGGTGCCTTCCATTTTCAGATCAGACTACATTGAGTAACGGACGTGTCAAGAAGAAGGCTTCTCATGTTCCTTTGATGTTACGACCAACCGAGCGTAAGTCTTTACTCTTCCTTTTATGTTTACATTTTTTTTTTCATTTTTGTGTGTGACTTGCAATAAATCCTATATTTTGCTCCTTTTTTTCTTTTTGGCAATTGTTTCCAGCATCATATGAAGAGCGTTGTGCCAAATTGTCCTCGAGAGCATAGAAGTACGGAAATAGGCTGATTAACAGTAACCGACGATGCCTAAATGCCCAGTATAATGTTTTTATCTGTTGGTGTATAATTAGTAATTAACGAGCATGATGTCTGTGCATTCCTGCTGGAAATGTGATTAAGGATGTTCTTAAATTATTCTCAATTTTTTGTTGATGTACGATTAGGATCAGCAACCGTGGACATAAAATGAGTTAACTATCTTCAATTTTGGTGCTAAGATCTTCGATTTGTGCAACGATTTGTTACAAATGAAATTCAGAAGCACAAGCCCGAGTAATGTTTGGTTAAATTTCTAATCTAATTGCATGCTATTTAGATAGCCTGCCCCTTTCTAAAAGGAACGGGGCATAACAGCCCAAGGACTGGAGTTTGACGGATTTCTTTTGAGTTAATCCAAAATTTGCCATAGAAAGATGAAATCCAACAAAATCGAGGCGGCTGCAAGCAAAGGTTCAAACATGTCTCTTTAATCATTGGATAAACCCTTTTTTCTAGTCTAAACGTGGGTGGGTCAGCAATGGAATTGATGTTTATAATTTTCAAAATGGTTGCTGTTGCATTCGATGTGGTGTGCGCACAATGCCCATCATCACCTACTCTCTACATTTGGCTGTGGGGAAGACATGACACCTGTAAAGCCATGGATTTCTTTTCCATCGCTATCATTCCCAATCCAACATGGGCCTTAAACACCTCGTCTGTTCAGATTTGAGGAGGGTTTCTGAAGGGTCATAGAGTTTGATAGTCCCTAAAAAATTTGTAACAGCATGCAATGCAGTACAACTCTATCCCATTATTGTGCATTTTGTTAGGGTGATCATGACACATTGCTTGGTCCTAGCCCTAATTAACAATTTGTTAGGTTGAATTTCACAAGTTAAAAACAGAAACAGGAAAAAGAAATTAATGCATTAATATTTGAACAGAAATATATATATATATATATATATATTTATTTATAGGAATTAAGGTTGGATGGAAGGGGGAGGAGGAATATTGGAATTTTAGGATTCACAGTTTAATTTTAAGATAGCGATGGGGTAGGGAGGGGTAGCGAAGCGATATAGGGGAATATTTCTCAAAATATTATTTTTTACTCAAAATTATTTAAATGTCATTTTTTTTCTTTCCTAAACTGTTGATTTTGCATTCTGAAAATGTAAAATTATGTTTTTATAATTTTTTATTTTATTTTTTGTAATGTATCTTTAAAAGAAAAAGAAAAAGAAAAATTAGTTTTACACTCTGAAAATGTGAAACAGGTTTCACACTCTGTGAGTACGAAATCATTGTTCAATCGCAAAATCTATTTCGCAGTCTCTCTCCTCTTCTGTGTTGCTGCCTTTCTCTCCCCTTTGCAAACGTAGCCTTGCCTCCTTGCGACAGAACCCTAGCCTCCACTGTTGTTGCCTTCTCGCGTGAGGCTTCAACTGCACTTTGTTTCTCACTGTCTAGGGTAATTTCCTACGAATGTAATCCTCTCTCTTTTACCGTTTCTTGCAAATGTAGGTTAATTTCTTCATCTGCACTTTATTTGTTTGAATTTAGGGTTTACATTAACCAAAAAAAAAAAAAGATTGTATTATTAGAAATCTAGAGTTTGCATTTTATTTTAATCTAGCGTTTGCATTGTCAAAAAAAAAAAAAACAGATTGTGTTATTGGAAATTTAGAATTTGCATTTTGTTTGAATTTAGGGTTTGCATTAACAAAAAAAAAAAAAAAATAGTGCTATTGACAATTTAGGGTTTGCCTTTTGTTTGAATCTGGTGTTTGCATCAACCAAAAAAAAAAAAAAAACTGATTGTGTTATTGGGAGTCTAGGGTTTGCATTTTGTTTGAATATAGAATTTGCATTAACTCAAAAAACAAAAAAAAGATTGTGTTATTGGGAATCTTAGGTTTACATTAAAAAAAAAAATAACAGTTTGTTGGTGCAAATATATTTGAAAAAAAAGATTATTGCATTATATTTATGGCAATATTAAAAAAAAAATCACTATACATTATATTTATTATATTATATTTGTGGCAACCTCATTACTATAAATCAATTAAAATCACTAGTAATTCACTCTAAATTCATTATACATTATAATATAAGATTTGTATTATATTTGTTGTTGATACTGTGTTATTGATATTCTCTTAGAGTTGATTAGAGGGTTTGTATTGTATTTATTGTTGATGCCTTATTGTTGATATTTAGTTAGAGTTAGTTATAGGGTTAAAAGTTGTTAATAATATATTGGTTATTATTGTATTGGATAGAGGAAAGGAAGATGGGTGACAACCGTATAAGATTGGTACTTTATTAGGGGATATAATTAGTGGAGCTAAAGATGAGTATCGGTATAGTGTGAGTTCAAAAATGAGTATTATGGTTGATACCCCCTAGAGATATAGTTTGAGAGACTGAGAGTGATACCCCCTAGAGGTATGATATGGGAGATCGGGAGTGATACCCTCTAGAGGTATAGTATGGGAGATCGGGAGTGATATCCCCTAGAAGGTTATGAAACAATTTGGGTTGCTGTAGTGTGTTCCTTTACCTGTGCAAACCGATCAAGAGTTACACTGGACTAATTGATACGAGAGATATGGACACAATTGGACTAAGATACATGTAGTACCCTTACACTTGTGAGGTAACCGTTGATATCACATTATAGAGGATGAGAAGACTTTCGATAAACCAATGACGACAAGTGACTATATATCGTGGTTTCATCAAATCACCCACTTATACATTGGCACCCATGTGCATCATTATTAATTGGGATTCCACCCCATAATGACTCGGATGGAGTATCTCGTAAATCAAAATAAATTTATCATTTAATATTATTTTATTCTTTACATAATAATTATTTTCTTTTTATCTTTTGTAGCTATGAGATCGAGAATATGTACTTAGTAGCATCTAATATATTTGCACTGGAATGAGTGGATCATAAAATTGGACATCTCAAAAATATGTCATGACGTGTACTTCAATTTGTCAAACATCCACCATTTGAAGATTATCTTCCTTCGACATCCGCACAAAGAGCTACTGACCCAATGGACATACTTTCCACTTCTAGTGCTGCGAATGCTTATGACGAGTCGATAGAAATACCTGTGTCATTTTCGTATCTTACTCTAACTTCGGTATTCGCAGACGACGTTAACAATATTGCACCGATTGAACTTTCACGACTTAATGTTTACGAGCGACGGCGGTATCATCAACATTTTGATGATGTTGGTATGATTGCATTGCCCGAGTTTGATAAAGATACACAGCTAGATGATATACCTCCACCTCCACCGGGTAGACCAACTCGTATTCCCATTAGACGTTAGCAGCGACGCAATGCTGAAGATCTCCTTACAGCATTTAGTATAAATTTAACATTTTACATGTATTATATTTAAATTTTGTAAATATTAATTTGAATTTTTATCAAAAATTATTTGTTTTTGTCTCTTTTTTGTGATTTTTTTTTAATGTCACTTCAACGTTTATAAATATTTTAATTTATGTTTGATTGTGATTTAGTTGTTAATATTTGCATTGACTATATTTGGTTATATTTGGTTCTTGATGTTTTGTTGACTGTGTTTGTTTTGAATTGAAGTTAATTTGTGTTGTGGAGTATGGTTGTTAATGTTTGGAATATGGTTATTTGATGGTAGTGTTTTGGAATATGGTTTATTTGGTTATGTTTTTTTTTTTATTTATTTTATGTTTGGTTGAATATGGTTTATTTCGTATGAAGTAGAGTGATGGATTTTTGATTGTTTTGTAAGTTAGTATGCATTGTTAGTAATATTTTGAGTATGGTTTATTTAGTGTAGAGTAGAGTGATATTTTGTAAGTTGGAGTGGTATTTTGGTGTGAAGTTGAGTGATTGTGTTTTGGTGTGAATTCTTAGGCGCGTGGGTGATGTAGGAGACCTATTTCGTGATGAACGCAAGTCAGTTTCGAACTTTGAGATTGTTAAATCAAACTTTTTTTTTAGACAAATGCAATATAAAAATTAAGGTGTCATTTGGTAAGAGGCTATCAAAATGAGAAATCGAAATGAAACCAAAAGATGATATTTGAATTAATATAATGGGAATGAATATTTTGGAATCATACCCAAAAATTTAAGAATCCACAAAATCTAAGTAAAGTGGTGGATTTTGTTGGAAACCCATATTTGATTCCTAAATAATCATTTTTATTCAATCATTACTCTTCGCTCTCACACTTCCTTTTTTTATTTTATTTTCTTATAAAATTATCAATTACTCATATATATAGATATATATATATATATATATCTAAACATGTAAAATATATATATAATATTTTCATTATTAAGTTAATTTTTTTTTATTTTTGAAAAAGATATAAATTTTACTTGATAAACTAATATAATATTTTTTTTAATTATAAAATTTTTCATTACCCATTACTCATACAATATTTTTATAAAATTATCTATTATTCATTTATATGTGTATATATATATATATATTAAGCAAATGAAAAAAATATAAAATTTTAATTATTAAGTTACTTTTTTTTTTTTGAAAATATATAAAATTTATATGATGAAATCATTAAATATTTATCTTTTCCATTATAAAATTATTCATTACTTATATATATATATATATATATATATATTAAAAAAATAAAAAAATAAAATTTTTATTATTAAGTTAATTTATTTTTATTTTTAAAAAAATATAAATTTTACTTGATAAATTCATTTAATATTTATTTTTTCATTATAAAATTATACAGTACTTATTACTTATATAATTTTTATTATAAAATTACTTATTACTCATATATATAAAAAAACTTAACAAGCGAAAAAATATAAAATTTTTATTAATAAGTTATTTTTTTATTTTTGAAAAAAAATAAAAAAATTATTTGATAAATTTATATAATATTTATTTTTTTCAAGTGAAATTAATTTTATACAATATTTTAAAATAATTTATTTTAAATTATTTATAGTTTTTATTGTATATTAGCGTAAGAGTAAAATTGAAAAATTATTAATTATTATTTTAAAAAAAATCAATCAAATACTAGATATGGTAATGATATTTATTTTAGTATACTGAACCAAATAGATAAATTAAAATAATTTCATCTATTTTAATTTTAAAAGATATGATTTTGATTCTAATTCGACAAATGTCCCGTAAAAAAAAATAATTAAAACATGATTTTCGTAAATTCCTGTGGGGTCGCCACCGAAGCACCCTACATCTAATCGGTCCAAAACAAATCTTATGCGGTTCCCGCGAGGGAAACTCGGATCAATCAAACCAACACCAAACGCTCCTCTCCTCACTCAAAAGAAAAATCTCTCTCAAAACCTTCACTCTCTCTCTCTCTCTCTCTCTCTCTCTGCGTTTGATAGTTAGAGAGATGGAGGCAGCGCTGGGATTGATGAGAAGAATACATCCAAAGCACTCAGAGACGGCTCTCTCTGCGCTTCTCAGTCTCTTGCCTGAACACTCTTCAGATCTCCTCTCTCAAGTTGATCAGCCTCTTCAGGTTTCGCTCTCTCTCCCTCTCTCTCTCTCTCTCTCTCTCTCTCTCTCTCTCTCTCTCTGTGTTCTTTATTAGGGTTTGGAATTTTTTTTTTTTTTTTTTTTTTTAAATGCCGTTTGATTTTGTGGATAGTAAAATTCGTCATTTATTTTAGAAAGAAATTGATGATGAATCTAGGGTTATGCAATTTTTCATGTGCTTTCTGCGACCGATACAAAACCCCAAATTAGAGAATATTGGATGCATAATGTGGTTTCAATTTTTGCATGATCTCAAGACTGAACGCCATTTCTTATTAATTATCCCATATATAGAAAAGAAACATAAAATAAATTTTTTATTGCTGATACAAGCAAATTAAAAAGAAACAGGGAAAGGGAAACATCATCCTCTATTCTCTTTCACTTTACCATTTTGGGGCTTTTCCTTTTTTTTTTTTTTAATATTCTGATGTATATCCCAAGTTTCCAACTAACAATGTTAGGGTTAAGTGGTGTGGCCCAGTTCAGAAACCTGTACACCGTGTTGATTTTGACAATCCTTGTGGTCTACGAAATGGAATCTCTCAACTTTACCAGCTCTTTTCCTTTTAGTTTTTTGGTTGATTTTGTTGGTTGCTTGTTTGCTTCTATCTGTTCCCAATTCTATGCAGAGTCCCCATTCCTTTGTCGTGCTCTTATGCAATTAGTTTCGCCTGATGTTGGTTTCACACACATATACATACGTCACATTATTTTTTTACAAGTTGATACGTGTTAGGTACATAGTTATGAAACTTAATTAAACACCCTTCTTCTTGTTTTTGATTCTGATTTGTTTTAATTATCTATGCTTCTTTTTGTGAAAATTTCTTTCCTATCCAGAAGGGGCGGATTTATTTATAATCAGTTCCATGTTTCAAATTTGATCTTAAAAATGCCTATCAGGTTTTATGTGATATAGACACCGGGAAGGAGTTTATACTATGTGAGTACAACAGAGATGCAGATTCTTACAGGCAAGCACTCAATTTAGCTTATTCTAAAATTTTGTGGTTGTAGTTGTATAGCTGTGGCATTGTAGTAATGAGTACCGAGAGTGATATTGTACCTGTCCCTAATAAATGAGAAGAGTTAGCTTGTTGTTTTTCTTACACATTTTTCATTACAGGTCACCTTGGTCAAATAAATATCATCCCCCATTGGAGGATGGCCCCACCCCATCTTCAGAACTGAGGAAGCTTGAAATTGAAGCAAATGATATCTTTGCAATATATCGTGACCAGTGAGGTTCTTTAGTTAACTCGTCCTTGAGTTTGTTTTCTATCTTCTAATCTAATGGTTTTGATATGATACGAAGAGGATATGTAGCGTTTAGCACTCTTCTCTTTGTTCACTTTTGTATGGTATTTCTGAGAAGTTAATGGCATTTCAATCATGCCATGACTGGTAGGTATTATGAAGGTGGCATTTCATCCGTGTATATGTGGGAAGACGATAATGAAGGTTTTGTAGGTTGCTTCTTGATAAAAAAAGGTAAGAATTTAAGCAAAGTTGAGGGCACAAATTATTGCATCTTTTAACTAATAGTAGTAATATGCGTTCAGATGGCTCAAAGTTGGCACATGGACGGAGGGGTTATCTGGAAGAGGGAGCATGGGAAGCTATACATGTCATTGAGGTGAAGAAAATTTGGAATTAGGTGTTTGCTGTGAGGATGAAAGACGTGTGCTTTAACTTTTATTTATATTATGCCGAGCTCAACTTTTTCCATCCAGGTAGGACCAGAGGAGGAAGGAATGGCTCACTACTGTCTAACAAGTACAGTCATGCTATCCTTGACAACTAATGAAGAATCGGCAGGCACATTCACTTTGTCAGGATCAATTAGAAGACAGGTACTTCTGGCGTCCCATAGTTAGATGAAAACACATTTGAAACCACACAAAGAATAGATTATCATGAAGCCAAATGCTACAAGGATAGACTATCCTAATAATTGCTTGTGACAGTATAGAGATTGGGATTGCTACGGCATGTAGGATTAAGCTTTGCTCATGATCCAAAATAGGTTGGCATGGAGTGGCGGATCTAGGACCCAGAGTCAAGGGGTGCAAAAAATTAAAAAGGGTGCAAATAAAACATATACGTACTATCATCATTAAAATTTTATGCAAAAAATATAGTCTAATATCGAGAAAATTATACTTTTCTAATTGAATTTTAGAAAATAAAAAATTGAAGGGGTGCAGTTGCCCACCCTCACTTACATGTGGCTCCGCCACTGTTGGCATGGCCATGTAAGAACCTATCAGCGAAAAAGTTCAACTATTTCTTTTGGGAGATGAATGTTTGTCGTTTTGTCTATAATCATTGTTTGATGCAAGTTTTTATGAATTTTAAGGAGGAAAAACTCAAGCCGATAGCTTCTGGATTTTCCCAGGTTTGAGTATCATAGGTTTAATTGAGCATGGCATGCCACTAATATCCCATTTCTTAGTACGGCACAAAACATCCTATTTGAAGAGTATGCGTGCGGTTTTTCGTACATATATTTTAGGTTGAAAATGAAGCTTGCTTTGTTACCAATTAATATTTATTAATATGCATTTTAAAAGTATTATTATTTTAGTAGCCTGTGGGAGTTAGTGGTTGTTCATAATGATTGTTGCAAGGCTTTGATGCCATACAGACATCAATACTGTTAGCATGTCAGGCACTTTGAGACACACTTTTACAGAGCTGTTGAGATTTGCTTTCTTAGTTGCTGTTGGATTCTTTTAATCTTTGATGTTGTTGCATTTGTTGCCTCAATTTTTAACTTGATGACAACCGTGTCTTGACCAAAGCTTGAACAATGGTTAATCAATGTCTCATGACAACTGTGTTTCAGATGAGCATGGACCTCTCGGTTGCAGAGGGCCACCTTTGTAACATGGGAAAGATGATAGAAGAAATGGAGGGTAAGATGAGAAATTCACTGGACCAGGTAAGTTTGTTCCTTGATGTTATAATTTTGGTCTCATTTCCTGCTTGCATAGTCGAATGATCCTTTTCTTGAATAAATGAATAAAGATTTAGCTCCGGTTCTCAGTATCATGGCTTCCATGTTATAGATAGCTTTTGTTATATATTTTCATTTATCAAAATGATTTATTGCAGGTATATTTTGGAAAAACAAAAGAGATGGTCTGTACATTGCGACCACCGGCTGAATTAGTGCAAATGAGACTACCTGACAAATAAAATGTCAATTTTACACCATACAAGCATACAATGTCTGTAGTGTTAAAAGGTCTTTTGTAATTCAAAACGTCTGAGACTGCTACTTGCTATTTGAGTCCTCCCTTTTATATTAGTGTGCAAAAGGATTTTCAGAATGAGGTACTTACGAAATTTGCTCTATTTGCTCTCTTTTTCTTCTCTTGTGCTTTTGGTTTTTTATTTTTTAATTTTTTTCACGTGTCGTTCTGGATGGTGATGGAGATCGATTATCATGTTAAATTTTTGGATGCATTACTTGACCTTGCTTTCATGTATAATGGGTTGGTGCTAGTGAGACTTGATGTGATTCATTGACAGGAATTCAAGGCAACCGTTCATGGTCTGTAGTCGGTTTCTTACTTGCAGCTGCTTGTAGTTTTATCCAAGTTGTCTTGGCTCTAACAGGTTTTTCCTACCAACAAGCGTGACAGTAGTGGTAGCAACTAACAACCACAATTTTCTTGGACTCACCTCTTCGTTGCTTTTTAGTACCCCACATGATTCTTATCCTCTGAAGGTACGCTCAGAAGGGTTTCCTATGCCTTGTTTCCTCCTAGCACATAGTACGGCTTTGGCATGGCAATATTGTACTGAAATCAGGTTAGGACATCTTTTAATGATGAATTGATATTCCACTGAAACGATAGCCAGCCATGTTCAAGCAGGCCTCATGTTTTCTCCTCAAATTAGTAATCAAACGCAGCTAGTTGCACTCCGTCCCATTCCCAGGGAGCATACTTGCATCACATTCACAGTTATTCCTCAGTCTATATACAAGATCCTCACATGGGTTTTCCATGACCCACAGAAAAACAGGCTGTCACATTCACACAGAAATGCCCCAAAAAGGAAAAAGGTTGCAAAAACCTTCATGGGTCTACCAGTAAACATATCAATCAATCGAATCTGCAATAGACAGATGAATCACTCTTACTACTAAATGATTCTATGAAAGCAGTTGCATCATTCAAAGATTTGCTGGGGAGGGCCATGACACCAACCCTTATCCCAGCAAAGTTAAAGGGTTATATCAATACAAGAAGCATTACCATTACTAATGGAAAGCTAAATTTTCCGTTCTCCAGTTTCATGATGCTATGTTGATAAGACTAAAGCATTCAGTGTATAGGAAACAACTGGGTAGAATTAGAGTCGGCACAGAATAAAAGCATAGGTCAAATTTGCTTCTCAAGCTTTTGCCAGTGGTGCACCATCAGCAGATGGAGCTTCTTCCTCCGCATTACTCTCCTCTTCAGTATCACTGTCGTCATCTGCAGCAGGAAAAGCACTTGATGGCGTCAAAAAGCACTTGATCGAGTCAAAAAGCACAAAGCATAGCTACTTCCAATTCACATCTTAGACAATTTCTCATGCTGAAAAAACGCCATGCGGATATCATGGATGCTAGATCCTACCTTCGTCTTGGTCAGCACCACCATAGTCAAAGTCCCCACCCCCACCCATATTTAGTTTCTGAAATAAAAAGGACGAAACGACAGAAGAGGTCGTCAATAAAAAGATCACAATAATGTGCAATATGTGGTAGGTTTCACTACTTACCGAGAAATCAATATCACCAAAGTCCATCTTGGCTCCAGCTGAAACCAAAATTTTGCTCAAATAAGTCACCTAATAAATTTTGAAAACAACACATACGTAACGAAAACCATCAAAAACTTAGCAGGAACAGAAAAACGACTGCTTACAGGTCTCTTCTGGCTCCTCATCTTCATCGGCCCATTTGTCCCAATCAACTTTCAAAAACACCGGTGGCTTTCCCTCCTGCTTCAACAACCTAGACCACCATTTCTCCTCAGCCTTCTTCACAAGGTAGCATATATTTCTCAAGCCAATGCTGACTTTGCTCTCCTGTGATTATTATCCCATTCACATTAATACTATTATTTCCCCACAACCAAAATGCACAACAGAAACACAAAGATACATCATAAAAGGTACACTTACATTCACATCAACCTTGTCAAACAGATCAAAATCAATTTCATAAGGTATCTTTTCTGGTCCAGTAGTAGCAGAGAAGAAAAACTTTCCCTCAGGCTCAAGTTTAAGCTTCACATCCTTGGCATCTGGCAAGTCAATAGTGAGGAACACTTTGTCAGACCTCTGTGCCCATTTCACCGAGGGATGGCGACTGAAAAACCAAAATTACAAAGTACTGGATTAGAAAATTAACAAACCCTAAAGTGTAGCATGCAATAATTAAACTAAGAATAGTGCCAAAGCAGACCAAAATTCAACTTGATTCGGCATAATTATAAGCAAGTAGTATCATATTTTTCTAATCAATAAAATACAACTCATCATAGCTTTGAGCCCATTTTACCAAACTAGAGCTAGAGGCTACCAAAAAGAACGAAATTCAGAATCTGATGTGGTGCAATTTCATGAGTTATATTCAGATCTGAGCCCAAAATAATAATAATAAAAAATTAAAACAACACATTTGAAAAAAAACAAAAATTCAAATCTAGCACAATCTAGCACCCACGTGTCGAGTTTTCAAAACCCAACATGCATTGTTCACGTGAACAGTGTCATGTCGGGTCTTCAAAACTCGACATGTGGGTGCTAGATTTGAAAATTTTTTCTAAATGTGTTATTTTAATTTTTTTTTTTTATATTTCCTGCATCAGATCCGAACATCTCTCACAATTTCATTGGTCATTGGGGAGCACAATATAATACATTCTACAATTACTCATCCAATAAAATTATGTCACTACCAGATTTTGTACTTTCGATCTTTGATCATTATTCATTTTAACATAAGACGACATGTGAAAATCCAATGTTGCAAACTTTGAAGTTAGAAAATCAGGGCATAAACAACTAACCCTCAAGTAACAAAACACAATCACCAAATCAAAAATAGTACGAAAATCATACAGAATCAACGTTATCAACAGCCAAACACTAGTAAACTAAGCAATCACATATCACCAACAACAACAATCTAACCCTTAATCCCAACACAACGGGGTCGGCCAAGCAATCACATTTCACCAATTCACCAAAATGGGTTTCCTTAAACTGTATCATCCAAAACCCCTGATTTCGAACGAAGATGTCATGAATTTCACGTGTAAAAACCAACCAAATCAGTTGACAAGAAAACCCTAGAATAACATTTCAATTCGCTTACCCTACTTCACTGAAGGCCTGAGAGTTCGGGATACAAAGATTAAATCTACAGACAGGTCTGCCAGTTATTAGGGTTTCCAAATCCATTTCAGTTGGAAATGAAGACCAAGTGTTCGATAAAATTACCACTATGGAATTGAATTTTCTGACAAATCTGAAAGATACGTAATTAAAGACAATAAAGGCAATCGATCAATCATAGGGTTCGAGAGAGACGAAAGAAGAAAAACTGACCTCATTCTGGCTTCTTAGTCTTCGGTTCTGAGAAGGATCGAGAGTAAGTGACTAGTGAGAGAGAGAGAGAGGAGGGGGAGGGCGCGAATGTAAAAAATGGGGTCCAAGTTTTCGCCCGCTTTTACTTTAATTTTATATGCACCAGCGGGATTAGGTTGAGCAATTTTTGGCCCAATTTCATTTATGTGATTTTAATTCTTATATTTTACTTCTAAATATTAAAATTCATTCTTTGTTAAAAAAAAAAAAAATCACCTAATAAATTTTCCATAGCCACTCTTTACATCTCTTTTCTATATCTTTTTTCTCCAATTAACTTTTTTTAAAACTCTTTTTTCTTTTAATTTTCAAATTTATTTATATTTTTCAATGTATACTTCGTACCTTGTCAAAGTCAGGGCAACTTACATTTTAAGTTTTTATTAAAATATGTCTATATATTAAAAAATTATAGTTGTATGAAAATGTTATATTTGATGAAAATCATTTTTTAATTGTTCCATCAAAATTGAAGCAAAATTCAAAAATAAATTAGCAGCTTATTTTCTCATCTAGAAACGTTGATTTAGCTTGCGAGTGGAAAATTAATATGATAATGATAATCTTTTAAATGC
Organism: Dillenia turbinata; assembly: GCA_037126225.1. Taxonomy (NCBI): domain Eukaryota; kingdom Viridiplantae; phylum Streptophyta; class Magnoliopsida; order Dilleniales; family Dilleniaceae; genus Dillenia; species Dillenia turbinata. The sequence goes on from JBAMMX010000005.1 coordinate 9,718,621, forward strand.
TACTAAAGAGTCGAGAATAATTTTCAAGAAACTCATTTTTATGAAAACAATGGTGATCTTTAATTAATAGACTAATTTCAAGGATTGTCATAATTAATAGCACTCTTAACTTATTTTTCAAAATCAAATGCCAAAACACTTGAATTCATCCCCATCGGACAAGGGCAAGCACGCACCCGATGCACAGCCTGAACGAGAGAAGGATGGAGAAAATATGTGGTGCCTTCTTAGGCCAGAAACCACACACGACCCTTGAATGGGGCCATTTTTTAAAGGAAAAATCCAAGTATTACACTACACGACAGCCACAATAAACATAAAATTCTTCAAAACTGTTTACCTTTTATATTGACTTACAACAATCGTGCATCTTATCAATCTCTATTATTCCAATCCTCCAGGCTATCTCCTCTTTGCTCCCTCTACAGGCCAAAAAGCACCACAAAATTTGAGTAGTTTTGGAGCTGCCTCGGTACCCAAGTGGAGATCAGAATACAAAATTTTCCTCCTCTGAATGAGTTGAAAAATCCCGATCTCCCATTTCTCGCAAAGCAGCTGCTGTGGAGTCGCTAATGCCCAGCAAATGCTGTAAGCGAGACAACTTTTCAGGTGCTGGATCCGATTTCACATATATTGCAAAAAGATCTGCTAGTTCCTCAGGCACCTCCCAGGACAAAGGCTGGGCGGGTACAGCCTTGTCACATGCCAGCAAGTCATTTAGAGATGAAACCTGCATCAATCAAGAAGACATAAATAAAGCTATTTATCCGCATCAACCTCAAGACGGGCAGTAGACAACCAAGGAATAAGACAGGTAATGGGAACGGAACCAGGTATTCAGTACCACTCCAGTGCGATTTCTTTGGCGTAGTAGTGCCACAGCCTGAATCAGCGAGTTGAATAACCTAGTTTGGGCAAGCTCCTGGACAATTTCTCTTGCTTTCTCAGCATTTAGATTGAGATCTGATGGGATCTTTTGATAAACCTCCTCCTCATCAAACTCTCCAGTGCCTGATGAGAAAATCTCGTCCACGGTCTTCTTAAAAAGATTTTCCCGTAAACTCCCAGTTATAACGTTGTCTAAATCAATACTTGCCTCCTTCAGCTCTCTTATCTGCTTTATGTTAAGCCTTCCCTGACTAATAGCAGTCTCAATAGCAGCCGCCATTTTAGTAGTCGTGATACTCTTTATCACCTTCTGTGCATTTTCTGGAGGCAAGCCAACTTGTTTCTGAACCTCACTTAGCTGCTCCATCCTAGCTTTTGTCAATTGCCCATCTGCTAAAATAACCTCAGCTTGTTGCCTGAAAGCCTGCTCAGCCAGGCCCCTATGCACTTCCACAATCTCCTTTTTGGTCAAACCTAGAATTTCACCTAGCTGATTTAGCAAAAGAAACTCTGAATTGTCCTTCTTGGTGGTGATTTGTGCACCAAAAGGAATTCTGGTGACTTCTCCAGTTAGGCAAAAGAGCAAGTAGGTCTTGTAGAGGTCAGTCCTATCCCTTTCAGGAAGGTCATCCCTGAGAGTTATTTCTGTCTGCCCCGGCTTTCCTAACTTATCAACAAGTTCCTTATCTGGTCTTGTTTTCTTTAGTGTTTGAAGGGACTCCCACTCCCCATCCTCTTCAACTTCTTTCTCTTCTTCCTTGGGAGGAGCTTCAGTCATGGCATCTGATGATTCTCCTTTTATGTCCGCCACTAGATTAGTCACAACCAGTGTGTTGAATGCTATCAGTTTCTTAAGTTCTTTTGCAGCCTCAGTGCGATTTCCAGCTGCTCTAGATCTTTTGACGTAGTTCATAAACATCTTTCTCACCTGCATAGATTGTAATGTCAATTAGAAGAACTTTGATGGATCATTGCACACCTAGAAAATTCTGATGTTTCCCAAAAATATGCACAGGAAAAGCAGAAGCGGCTACTTACTGCCTTGCTTGCAATAGACATAGCAGCCTCCCTTGTTAAGCGCAGACCATGTGCAGCCTTCCTCACAGACTCTCTGATATCAGCATCATATCCATCAACACCAGCAGCAATAGCATCCTTTACGGCCTGTAAAAAACGTATGATTATTATTGTCCAACTTCATTGCTACTAAAATCCAATAGAGAGATGACTTATATCACTCCTGAGAAACTCGGTCAAGCTTTATTCAGTCATATATTGATGTTGCTTCATTCGGTAGATTTTTCCACATGTAGGTTAGGTTGCATTTCCTTTGCATCTTCTTCTGCTTCTAATATGTTCTATCTGTTCCATAAAAAATTAATAATAGTAATTAGGAAGACTCAATTTACCTTTTCAAACAAACTGCCACAGATGGCCGCATGAGCAGCTTCAACAGTTTGCTGAGGAATACAGAGCATAACTCGTAATTTCAGCAAAGAAGAAACATCAGCATCACTTAATAGTCCGTCAGTCACACATTGCTGAAGCTTTTGGCGATAAATTTCTTCATCAATAAAAAATATATTAGACTCTTTTCACCAGTTTAATACACCCATATCCATGCAACACTGAAATTAGCAAAAGCAACATCAACTGGCTGACTAGAATCCAACTAGCATACTCGAATCCAGATACGCATACAACTATAGGTGTGAGAATCAACATAATCAAAAGCTTTAAATACAATATCATGCCAAATCGTCTCAGAAAAACAAACCAAATGAAAGACATATAACCTAATCTAAATAAGTTTAACAAACCAAATGAAAGACATATAACCTAATCTAAATAAGTTTAACAAATGTAGCACTGCGTAAATAAAGCTGCAAAGAAAATCATTCAATCAAGCAAGCAATAGCTGACAATAAACATAATTTTCAGGTGGAGAAGGGGAAATCAATGAGCAGATGTTTAGTTGATGTGCAAAAAATTTTAAGCTAGTTACATATCATACAGCATTCATACCTTCATGAATCTGACTGGCCTTCTGTGGGTCGAAGTGCATCTCATCACACAGATTTTGAAGATATGCTGCTTTGCTGTCAGCAGCCTCCAAATCACCAGTAGACACTGCTTGGGCAAGCCTTTTACGATACACCTTTGAGGTAATATCCAACATGATGGCTTCTGCTTCTCGCTTGCCTAAGCCGAATATGTTCTTCAAATGGTTCAAACCTGCAAGCTAAGACGCAGAACAAACTGGTATGTAAGGCGAAAGAGAATGCCAATAGCACTACAGTTTCTTAGTAATTTGCATTAGAGACAAAACCTAGCCTAATGAAGATAGGAGCCAAGACAAAAAAATTACAAACACAAAAAACAGTACATAGGACAGTGCTGAGATATGATATAAATCATGAAAGAGAAATCTGCAAGATGCAGTGAAATTGTTGCCCACAGTCTAGCTTTTTCAATAACAATCAAAAACATCATATACTGCTTCAAAATAGGCAGTTCCAAAATTCATCGAACAACTTCCTGTTAGAAATTTAGGGATCTAACAAGTCCCAACATTCATGAAGACTTAAAATAAACAAATTTGATGGATAAATCGAATGATAACAAACAGAAATACAAGAGCAACACATAGCATCAAACATTGAATATCAACTGCCAAAAGATTATAAACGACACGATGTGGAGAACAATTCAAATTTAACTCACCTTACTTTCTTCCAACCAACCACTCGAGAAACATTCTGCAACATATGCTCTATAAAGAAGTTTTAAATCATCTATCTTTCTATCACCATCATATTCACCACCTGGAATAAAGTAGATTTAAGTGAGAAAAATTAATGCATGTGCAAAAGATAAGTGCCAATGGATATATGAGAGACAATTTTCAATGAGCACTCTCACCAAGTAAAGAGACAGGTCCAATGCCACGGGCATAATTACTAGCATCAGGATGGTTACTTAGTGAGATGAGCAAACTATTGAATGCCAGTATCTTCTCAAGCTCTTCCAAAACTTGTATGGTTCCCTTGCTGTTCCATGTTTATGAGTGTTAGAAATTATACAAATAACAGTTGTATCACTACTTTAACTAGGGGAAGGAATAGAACGAATCAAAAAAGTGTTAGATATCATACGCTGCTCTAGCTCTGGACTTCAGAATGTTGAGGGCTGCTGTTATGTTCTCTTCAACCAGCTTTCTGCTATGCTCCTTAAACATTTCCTCTGCAAGCTACAGCAAAAATAAAAACGAAAAACAGTAAATCAGGCCTCTTACAAATTTAAGGCGCCACGTTAAGGGACTTACCTCATCAGAAAGCCAGTACTTAAGTTGTGCTTCTCTTAGCTGGACAAGCTCTTCCACATTAATATCTAGAATAAGAAATCAAGCCTAATTAGACCTCAAAAGTTAACGAAAATTACGAAACAAATGCCTCATTCAGGTCAAGTATTACGTGTTGGACTGGACTAATATTCTTGAAAGAAAATATTATTTAATTATTAAGCATTTAAGACATTTGAGTAATTTAAAGAAAATGATGATAGGAACCTTATAAGACCTAGATCCATAATCAAAGGCATGATACTAAAGCGCATGATTGCAAGGTAGTTCTTAAGTGTGTTTTACAACATAGGACTAGAGAAACTGTGGCTTTAAAACTCTAAAAAATTTTCACTTTTAGAAACAAATTAGGCCAAAAATTTTCCACCAACTAAGATATCACAATCTAAGATCCTCGTTGAATTTTATACCACTTCTTAGCACAAAAAAATGTAATCAATGTCAGGAATTAAATCCAGATCCAAATAAAGTTGAAAAGCAGACACTAATATGATGCTAGTGCTATTCGCAATCGAAAAACTTCGGCAGAATTTGTTACTAATTCCAAGGAGTATAACGTTCAAGTATTTACCTCTACTGACTGACTTGAGTTTGACCCCGTACAACCTCTGGGCATTGTCACGTATAGCAACCTCAACCTGGCAGATGATAGGACATAAAATTCATACATTAATAGAAGAACTAAATGATGCATGTAAAGTTGGATCTCCTACACTAATGTTTAGATCAAACACAAATATGAAACACACCACAGACCACAAAGTATGATTGTTAAAGTATGCTACATGTCAAATCAAAGCATGAATCACTGATTATCACCAACGTACCTGGGCGTCTGTCACCTTGAAAACACGCTTCCAAGGTAAAAGGAAAGTAGATGCTTCTCCAAAGACGAGAGTTGAAACATATATCAACTTCTGAAATGCCTGCGCTGGAGAATCTCTAAAAATGGTCAAGCTCCATACATCCATGTACATTGTACTTTACAGATAAGCAAGTAAGATTCAACCATGTAAAACTGCATGTAGCTTACCCGACGTTGTTCTATATCACCATCACGGTCTCCTGTTTCAAGTCTCTGCCTGAAAATTCGCCTACCAATCTGAAAACCCAGCAATCATACAGTTGAATAAATACAAAGCCAGATCATATTCAATAAGTATCTTAGAAAAAGAGAAAGAACACAAATACCTCCAAATGCATGGCAGCAGCATCTGGGTCATCAATACCAAGAGCATTTTTAAAACTAATAATAGTTTCAACTTCATTCCCCTTTAAATCTTCACTTCCAGATGGAAGAACGGAAGACACAAACCTAAATAAAATGAAAAATGTAATATACTCGTGAAGTTTGTAAGAATAGAGAGGTAAAATGTTTTGATTCACAGCGTCATACAAAATGAACCAAAGTTTGCAACAAAGTGCAATTCCAAATGGATATCTTTTGCACAAACGTTACTCGTATAAAATTGCAAGAAGCAAGATTCAAATTACCTAGCCATTAATCATGCAAATAATCATCAGGCTTAACCGACTATAGTAGTCGAAACTTACTACAAGGGATACATATCTAAATGGAGGAATTTCATGCATATCTTATGGCCACATCAGGCAAACATATGATACATATTTCACTATATTTTTTAAACTACTTTTTTCTAACTCTACCTTTTATCGCTAAGATATTTTTGAACTTTCATGACATTTTTAACTCTTATAATAGTTTTTAGACTTACTATCCCCTAAACAAATTTTGTCATTTTTTATGTTTTAGACTTCCAATTACAGCAAAAATTTTGGGCATTCCTCTAACTTTTAGATTCTAAGAATAATAAAAATACTGTTTTATTTTGGATCTTTAATACTATGGTTTACATACAACAACAACCTAAACCTTGATCCCAAATTTTGGGGTCGGCCATGAGAGAGAAATATCAGAGAGATTAAAAAAAAAGGACGTTGATTTAATTGGTGCGAAATAATACCATGGTTTAGATAAGAAAATATACTAGTAACATTTTTAGATAGACTACAAAAGTATGATTAATGTAGGAAATTTTTAAAGAAATACAAATTTTTGAAAAAAGACACAAACACACATAAACATGAGCAAGGAAAAGAGGTGTGATTATGCTATAAAAAGTTGCTACGAAACTTATTCCAATATTTACTCATTCATTTTAAGGTTACTACCATGTTTAAATATATATATATATATATATATATATATATATATATATATTCTATAAAATCAGTTTTCATTCTGTAAAAAAGTAATAATAGAAAAAGAAAACCTTGTGATATATGATAGGACATGTTACAACTCAAGAATAAAAGGACACCATGTGCTAAACACCCAATTTGGTCATCACCAAAAGAAAAGACACCCAACTTGACAACAATAGCAACACCCATTAATGTTGATTAGCGGTTCAGTACAAAAAAGCTAGCTATTAATGCCAACTTTCAATGCCATGCCACACCCTAAGCAATCAGCACTCGCCAAAAAAAAAAAGGAAAGGGAAAATGAAAGCTAGAAATTGCTCAAATAATAATGAAAGTTGGGAATGTCTTATATATGTTATTGCAGATTGTAACAGTCAAATTAGCTTATGATTCACCACTTCACAAATAGCAACACTACAGCTAGGTCATTTGACAACAAACCTGCAATACAAATCACAAAGCTCTGCATTGAAAGCCTCGTCCTGTTTGCTAACACCATACCTGCAAAAGAAAAAGAGCATCAAATTATCATTTCGAATATATATATATATATAAATATATATATATATATATATATATATATATATATATTTATAAGAAATTCCTTTTATTCGTATAGCCAACCCTAGCCTTCCTAGTGGAAATAAATGCCAGCAATATAGGCTATGGAGAAATTTTAAAACAAATTCATAGAGAAGTTATGGTTCAAAACACTAGAACGAAACACAACAAAAATATTTTATCTATTGTTTTATGTATTACATTACAAAATTTCAAAGTAATTTACTAAATAAAAAATTTTTACTTCGCATCTCATAAATCAGTTAAAAAGAATTTGCAAAAAGATGTTCAAAATATTGCATCCAAACCTACTTTTTTGCAATTCCATCAATACTCTCCTTGTTCAACCGTCCTGGATCATCACACTCAGCCACGTAATTATGCAGGCAAATCGCTGCAACTTCCGGAACCGAGGAATTCAAAGCATAAACCGCGGCGCCACTAACAGCACCAGCAGCTACGGCTCCGCCAAGTGCCGCATTCCGATTTCCCCCGAATCGGAACCCTAAGCCGTAGCCGGCGGCGACAGCTCCGGCGAAGATGAGAGCCGAGCTCGCTAACCTAGCAGGAGGTGATAGGGCGGCAACAAGTGATTGGATTGGAGATAGATCTTTCTTGCCGCCGAAAACATCGGAATCGACGGGAATTTTGGGTGGAGAATCATCCGAGGTCAAGGCGCGAGTGGGAGTGTAAAAGGTTCTTCTTCTTCTTCTTCTTCTTAGAGAAAGAGTGTTGATTCTTGGTGTGCGAAGAGTGTTAGGGTTGATGAAGTCAGAGAACAGAAGAGGGCTTTGTTGTTTTGAGGGTCGAAGGGTTTGACAATTTGAGAAGAGAATTGTGGAGTTCATGTTTTCTCTCTCTTGGTTTCTGAGTAGGAGAGAGAGAGAGAAGAGAGAGAGAGAATTACAGGGTTTTAACCATAGAGAGGAGGATACGGCGACATAGAGAAAGAGAGCACGAGGAAGTGAGTATTTTTATAGTAAGGGTACGATAGTAATTTGAGGGAACAGTTTACCACTCAAAACTGCTACCTGAGTGAGCCCGAGGCCCGAGTTGAAAATGCGACGTCCGACGCCACAATGCATCCCGACTTTAAATTAAAATAAATAAAAGGAAAAAACAACATTTTACCGCTTTTGCTGTGGTCAAATCCTTATAAAAACCCGATGACGTTTCTTTAGGATGCGAAAGTGTTTGGTAGGAATAATAATGTTAATAGATTTTTTAATAAAATTTAATGAATTAAAAAATATTTAAAATATAGAGAAAAAATATATTTATATAATTATATAAAAATAAAAGAAATATATAAAATTATTTTAATTATAAAAAAATTAAACTTATTAGTTACATTATGAAATTGTGGGAAATAATGATTAAATATAAACTGAGATCGGAGATAAATATATTTAAAAATTAATTTGAATTTATATCAAAAAAATTCACTAACAAAATAATTCACCTACTAAAAAATCTGATGGAAATATTTAGGGGCACACAAGATAAACTTATATATAGTATTCATTGATTTATAAAAAAATATATGATAGGGTGTCAAGAGATATATTATGATGAGCGTTGATGAAAAAGAGAATTTCCATCAAATATATCAATTTTATTAAAGATATGTATGATAGAGTTGTAACCAATGTAAGAATTTACAGGGGATTAAGTGATAACTTTTCAATAAATATTAGATTTCACTAGGGATGGACATTAAATCCAATTCTATTTGTAATAGTGATAGATGAAATCACAAAAAAACATTCAAGATGAAATATCATGGTATATATTCTTTGCATATGATATAATGTTAACTAGAGAGGGTATTAGTACTAAATTGGAGTTATAGAAGAATACACTAGACTCTGAAGAATTTAAATTGAACAGATCTAAAACGGAGTATATAAAATGTATTTTTAGTAATAGTCATCAAAATGATCAAAAAACAATTAAATTAAAAGAACATGATGTAACAAAAAGTGAACAGTTTAGATATCTTAAATCTATTATCCAAAATGACGGCAATATAGATGGGGATATAAATCATAAGATCCAAGCGGATTAGATGAGATGAAGAAAAGTATCTGGTATTTTTTTCAATCGTATGATACCACTCTCTTTGAAAAAGAAGTTTTATAGAACGATAGTAGAACCTGAATTATTATATGACACCGAATGTTAAGCCATTAAACAAAAATAAATGAAGACAATGGTTATAAATGAGATGAGAATATTAAGATGAATGTGTGGTAAAATTATGAAAGATATGATTATAAATGAAGAAATACGTAATAAATTAGAAGTGAGTTCAATTGTGGATAAAATGCAAGAGTATCGCTTGAAGTGGTTTGGGCATGTGCAATGAAAACCCAAAAATATACCAGTTATGAGAATTAAGAATTTAAATAGTAGATTTAGTAAAATAATGAGATAAACTATTAAAAATCTGGATGTAATATATTTACAAAGATATGACAGTTAATGCATTAATTGAAGAGATGATTTCGGATATGAACGAATGGCGTAGGAGAATTAGAGAAAGTTAAATCTTCACTTTTTGCATTATATATGTATTTGAATAGTGTGTGCGTTTTGTGATTTTTTTTTAATTACTTTATATTTGTCTCTCAAACGATCGTTATTGTTGTTGTTGTTATCGTTGTTGTCACATCCTCAGCAATTTTAAGCGTGGGAAAAAAAAAAACTTTTCCATATCATTCACTTTTTTAAAACAATTTATCCCCTTTAATTTATTTTATTAAGTATGGTTAAAAGTAAAAAACAAATAAAAAAAACAAATTCACAAATTTTTTGATATCAAAATAATAACGACATTTTTATTCCTCCTTTTACGGAGAGAATATTTTGATATATGTCCCTATAGATATAAAGCGTCAAAGGTATCATGTAAAAATTATGACGTCTCTAAGTGATCATTCGCTATTTTTTTTTTTTTTATCACAGCTTCTTTTTTCATTTGTGTGTTTCTTTTTCTTCGTACAGTTTTTTTTTTTTCCGTTTGCATCTTTTTTTTAGGGATATCCTTACTTGGTCCCTAAGGGGTTGTCCACTATTTTTTTTTACCACAACTTTATTTTTTTTCATTCACATCCCTTTTTTTTTATAAAGCTTCCTTTTTTTTGTATCATTTTTTTGGGATGTTCCTATTTAGTCATCTCATATTTTGGGACATTACGTTTTTTCATTCAAATTATTGTATTTTTTTGTTTTGACCCTATTTGATTTCCCTCCCCCCTGCACTTGGGTCCTTCATCTTTTGGGGACCACGATTTTTTATTTTTTTTCATTTAGCTCTTTACTCTTTTTTTGATCGGTGTCTTTTTTCATTAACGCCCTTTTTTTGTATTGCATCTTTTTTTTTTCATTTGTATCCTTTTTTTTTTTTTTAAGATGCCTCTACTTGGTCACCTCATATTTTTGGGTCCTGTACTTTTTTGTTTTGATCTTGTTTTTTTTTTTTTTTTTGATTTAGATCCTTTATTTTTTTGAACCATGACTTTTTATTTTTTTCCATTCAATTCTTTACACTTTTTTTGACCCAAATTTGTTTTCCTTTAGCACCTTTTTTTTTTAATAATTCAAATTCCTACACTTTTTCATTTTGACCCTTTTTTCACTTGGCTCATCCATCTTTTTGATACCACATTTTTTCAAAATTTTGCTATTTTTTTATCCAATTTTTTCCTTGGATCATTCGTCTTTTTTAAATATAATTTTTTTTTACTCCACTTGTCCATTCAAATCCTTTTTTTTCACCTTAGTTCTTCATCTTTTTTGAACAAAAGTTATTCCCCCATGTTTTTCCCCGTGAATTATCATTCTTTTATTTTCAAATCATAATTTTTTATTGTTTTATTCAAATTCTTACTTTTTTTTTACCATTTTTCCTACTGAATCATTCGTTTTTTTAATATAAGTTTTTTCCTTTTTGAACCCTATCGATAATCATTTCTTTATTTATATTATTTTTTTATTTTACTTATTACTTTTTTTACTTCATTCATTGGTATTTTTTAGGAATCCACTAATTAGATTTTTTTCTCGCTGACATATGTTATATTTTTAATTAATTTGAACGATAATTTAATTCAGATATTAAATTAATTATAAATCTAATAAATATTTATATAATAAAAAAAATATAATCTATATATTTTGTAGATGCCTCGCACATTCACGTAGGCCGGTAACCAATAATATATATATTTTCTTTCCCTGTGTGTGAGAGAGAGAGAGAGACAACTGAAGGGGGTTTTAATCTTCTAAGATATACTCTTAAAAGCAGATATTGGAGTCATGTGAGCGATGACCACTCACATGACCCCACTCTCCCTCTCTCCTCTTTTTTTTTTTCCTCTTCGTATGCTTTTTTTTATTATTATTGATTTTGCTTCTCTCTTTTTTTTCATCTACCTTTTTCTTTTATTGATTTTGTTTTTTTTTTTTTGCAATTCCAGTATTTCATTTTCATCCAAGTCTTTTTTTTTTTACCAAATCATTTTTTCCACTCTTTTTTTTCGTTTGATTTTTTTTCCTTTTTTATTTTAGAATTTCAATTATTTTTTTTAGAACTCACGTAACTTCACTTTCTCTCTCCTTTTTTTTCGTCTACTTTTTTTTTTTCATTGATTTCGTTTTTTTTTTTCAATTCGGGTCTTTTTTTTTTCATCCAAGTCTTTTTTTTTAACCAATTCCTTCCTTTTTTTTTTCATTTTTTTTTCAGTTCGTTTTTGTCCCATTTTTTATTTTAGGATTTCAATTATATTTTTTATATATCTATATATTTAAGTAAATTTTTAAAAAAGATTTGTGTGCTCACGTGTGGTCTTTAAGTCACATAACTGCTCATGAGCCCGTGATCATACTCTTTGCATTTTTAAATATTAACATTATATAAATATATTTTAACATTTTAATTTATTTATATGTAAATTTAAAAAGTTATTGTGGAGTCACGTGAGTGACGACCACTCACGTGATCCCACCCTCTCCTTTCTTTTCATTGATTTCTTTTTTTTCATTATTATTTTTTTACAATCTGGGTCTTTTTTCATTCAAATCTTTTTTTTAACCAAATCCTTTCTCTTTTTTTCACCTTTTTTTCCATTCATTTTTGTCTCATTTTTTATTTTAGAATTTCGATTGTATTTTTTTTCTATATATTTATATATCTAAGTAAATTTTTAAAAGGGGTTTGTGCGATTATGTGTGATCGTCAAGCCACGTGACCACACAAACTCATGATCATACTCTTTACATTTTTAAATATTAATATTATATAAATATTTTTAACATTTTAATTTAACATATTTAATGTTAAATAAATATTTAAGTATTTAAATTAATTATTTAATTGTTTTTATTATTATAATTTTTTAAATTAAATATTAATATTTATAAATTTTCTTAAATTATTTTTAAATATTATACGAATATTAATATTATAGAAATATTTTTATCATTCTAATTTAATATATTTAATGTTAATTAAATATTTAAATATTTAAATATTTTTACGTATAGATTTTGAAATTAAATATTAATATTTATAATTTTACTTAAATTAAATTATTGAATATAGTTTTAGTTTATTTTTTAATATTTTAATATTTTGTGTTACAATTTATTTTTTTATTTAAATGTCAAATATATAAATATTAATATTAAAATATTTGATATTTCAAATTATCATTTTTATTATATAAATATTTAAGTTTTAGAGTTAATTTTAAATTTTTTTATATCTAAAAAAATTTAAATTAAATATTAATATTTATAAATTTTTTACAGTTAAATTATTAAATATTATAATTTTAGATTATTTTTTTCTTAAAAATCAATATTTCTTTTTTCCTTCCTTCAAAAAACAATATTTCCTTTTATTATTATAAAATTATACGTTTCTTTTTCTATATTTTAATCATTCCAAAAAGTACACACATAAGTCTATAACATTTTAAAAAGCAACATTTTCTTTTTCCTTCTCTCACTTCCTCTTGATTGCGTATTTCATGGTCCAATGATATATCTTTAAGGGGTTTTTTTTTTTATATTTTGGATTTTTTTAATTTTTGAGATATTATCTATCTATCATTTTATTTTAAAATTCAGATTTAGAATTTAAATTTTTAAATTTTTTACGACCAAAAATTCAATATATTTTTTTAATTATATTAATATTAAAAATTTAATAAATTATAATTATTTTTAACTATATTTTTTTAGGTGCGATGTGTTTTCCGCACGCTAGTTCAAATAAAGAGGGGCAGCTTATAATTTTTACGGCTAGCCGTGTCGTCGGCATGGCCCACATCGAGTCATTCCTAACCAAGTGCACTTCTCTCTCAGACATCAAACAGGTTCACGCTCACCTGGTAACAACCGGCACTTTCCAATTTTCCCTTCCCGCCCCAAACTCATTGAGCTCTGCGCCATCTCTCCCGGCGGTAACCTCCACCATGCTATCTCCAATTTCAGCGGATCTCAAACCCTGTCACTAACGACTGGAATGCTGTCATACGAGGCTTCGCGGTCAGCCCAACACCCACCAATTCCGTCACGTGGTATCGTTCCATTTCACGTGCCTCTTCTTCCAAACTCGACGCCCTCACGTGTTCCTTCGCTTTCAAGGCCTGCGCACGCGCCCTGGCTCTTGTAGAGGCTAAACAGATTCACTGTCAGACGATTAAGCTTGTGGTTTATTCAGATGTTTTGTTGAAGACGACGTTGTTGGATGTTTATGCGAAGTGGTGTGAACTGGGGCGTGCTAAGAGAGTGTTTGATGAAATGTCTGTAAGAGACATTGCCATGTGGAATGCTTTGATCATCGGGTTTGCTCAAGGGTACAATCCCCGTGGAGCATTGAGTGTGTTTAAGAGAATGAGAGAGGATAGTTTGATGCCAAATGAGATAACAGTGCTTGAGACACTTTCTGCATGCTCGCAACTGGGCGCAGTGAAGGAAGGAGAGAGAGTGCCTAGGTATATAATGAGGAAAAGTTGGATTCCAATTTAAAGTTTGTAATGCTGTTATTGATATGTATGCGGAATATGGCTTCGTTGACAAGGCTTTTAGGGTGTTTGAGAAAATGAGTTGTGAGAGGATCGTTGTGACTTGGAACACTATGATCATGGCGTTGGCAATGAACGGTAATGGGGTTCAAGCACTTGAACTTCTCAAGAAAAATGAAGAAATGCGGTGTTGGTGGAGATGGGGTGACATATCTTTCATTGCTTTGTGCTTGTAATCATGCCGGTTTGGTGGAGGATGGGATAAGGGTGTTTGATTCAATGGTGGGGTGTGGAGTGCAGCCAAGTGTTAAGCATTATGGGAGTGTTGTTGATTTGTTGGGTAGTGCACGGAGGATTGAAGAAGCTTTTAGAATTATAAGCTCAATGCCTGTGGTGCCCGATGTAGTTCTTTGGCAGAGCTTGTTGGGGGAATGTTGAATTGGCTGAGATTGCGTCAAGGAAGCTTGTTGAGATGGGGTCGAATAGTTGTGGTGATTTTGTGTTGTTATCAAATGTTTATGCTGCATGGAAGGGATGGGATGATGTGGGGAAGGTGAGATTTATGTGAAGCTGGATGAGATTGGATTTAGGGTTAGAGAGTTTGGCTATGTACCGGAGACTAGTTATGTTTTACATGATATAGGAGAGGAGGATAAGGAGGAGGCTTTGTGTTATCATAGTGAGAAATTGGCTGTGGCTTTTGGATTGATTAGTATAAGTGTACCAATTCAAGTGATTAAGAACCTTAGGATACGTGGGGACTGTCATGAAGTCATCAAGCTTGTTTCAAAAATCAATAACAGAGAAATTATTGTGAGAGATAGAGCTCGTTTTCACAGATTCACGGATGGGTCTTGTTCTTGCAGAGATTATTGGTGAAATTGACTTTTCTTTTTCCAAAGTACAATTCAAAAATAATTTACAATGTATAGCGAAAATCTTCTCTTATTTTGGGACAGAGAACGCAGGGTTCTGCAATCTAACAAAGTTTGTTCCATTAATATGGGCAAAGCCCAAATTGATGTAGGAAATCTCCCCAATGCAGAATCTTTGCAATATAACATTGTCTGTTCCATTAATATGGGCAAACCCAAACTGATGTAGGACATCTCCCCAATGCAGAATCTTTCTCAAGTTGCTTAGAAAAATAAGTATACATTCAAGACCCATTAACATTGAAAAGCTTGGTAGCCTGCAGCCTTATAAGCCTTTTAGAATACACTGCCCATCGGCAGAGAGGGAAAAGAAACCAAAAAGAATACACTGCCTATTGCTGTCTTCTAGCCCGTGGGACTTGGAGGACAAAATGATCCACACTGTCAAGATACCGATCTGAACAGACCAGAAGCCATGCCTGCAATTCCCCACCCCACCCCCTCCCCCCAAAAAAAAGAACACCCTATGCTATAGGATACACAAACTGACTTAAGATTACAATTAATCCGCAGTAATCAACCAAAAACACTATTGAACAAGATAAAATGTCAGTCACTTGCAAAGGAATGCACACTTCAAATCAATCCCTGATAGAAAATGATGCGCTGAAAGAAAACAATTCTAATCCAGCTCCTCCAAGAATCAAGAAGCCTCAACAATAACACAACCCGCAAAAGGAAGTGCCTCGAACATTACACAAAGAAATGGTCACAAATTGAAATTAGTCCTTCTTTAGCCTTGCCTCATAACCACCTTCAGGTCTCTTTTCAAGAGTGTAGGGCTTGTAGGTACCAAGAAGGTTATCCCAAATAGAGAAAAAAGGCTGTGAATAGTTGAATTTTGTTCCTTGGAGTTGATGATGGATGTCATGGTATGCAGTATTGTTTTGGAAGAACAGATGAAAAATATTACCAGGGAGCCACAAACCACAGTGATCATCAACAGTTTTGATGACAGCAAAGCAGAAAAAAAACACAGCCGTCCTCGCAGTCATTCCTGAGACAAGGAAAGAGAGGGCCCCTCCTACAGTGTCAAGCAGGAGACCCTCAAGTGGATGATTGTAAAGGGCACCAATTGCATAAGGCACGACCAGCCTGTGGTGTTGGGAGTGTACATGAAGATATAAGAATTTGTTTTGGTGCATGTACCGGTGCACGAAGTACTGCCAGGTGTCCATGACCAACATTGCAACAATAAACTGCAAAACTTGGACTACAAGAGGGGGCTGAACCATGATCCCTGATGCATTCGTTTGCGACGTCAACTGTTGTAATAGTTCAAGCAAAAGTAACTATTGTAAGATAAAATAATTTTCTCAACAAAAGGGGAAAACAAAGGAACAGAAGAATTGGGCGCATTAGCCTCGATCACATATAGGCCCTTCAGCAAGACCCGAGGATTCTACAGGCTATCCAACACTAGAAATAATTTCTTTCTACCCCCTTATGATCTAGCCATCCCATATCTACCTTCCAATTGCACAATAGAATATCCCTGGCTTCCCTCGAAGTCATGCAATCTCAAGATTTCAGTGACTACTTACTCATGTAAGAAAAAAAGGGCATATTCGGGGCACAAAGTACTCCCCGGCTCAATGCGGGAGTAGGGGAGGGAAGACGTATATGCACGCAACATTCCCCTTGCATTTTGCAAAGAGGTCATTTCCACGTCTCAAACCTGTGATCTCGAGATCACCAAAGGAGCAACTTCACCGTTATGTCAAGGCTTACCCTCTTACTCAGGGAAGAGCAACTTCAAAATTTCCAAACAGTGGACATACAAGGAAGAGAAAAAAGAAAAACAGACAACTGGAGGCCCCCTTCTATTATTCATATGCTTGTATGAGAAACTAAAATCAACGTGCCTTAGAACTTCAAAAGTTTGAGTGGGGTCAGGGAACAGGAACTTAAAGGTTGTTGATAGTCGAAGGAACTTGCTTTCTTCTGTAACCATGCATTTCATTTATGCAAAAAAAAAACAAATAAACAAGGAAAAAAAAAAAGCAGCATACCCTTGACATGGCCCCCAACCCTAAAATTCCTTGAATTCAAAAGTTGCCATCTCTTATTCTACCAAATTGCATATCAAAAGATAGTGCATTGATTACTTATACCCAAAAAAATGAAGGAAAAATTTTAAGGTTTAAAGCACAAGTTCCGCGGTTGCCATTGATGACCTATAAGAGAACACCCAATTTTTCCAGAATTTTTATGTAATTACAGATTATTGCTCGAAATTATCATTAAATTAAGTCCAACAGCACAAAATAACCTGGATGGACAACAATGCATAATCATATTCAATTAAAGAAATGCAAACTGTAGAGGAACACGAGCAAGAGACAGATTGGTTGCATTCAACAAAGAAAGGATGCCAAAGTAAATTAATTGGTGACTATTGGCAAGGTGCCGGTTGAACATTGGAACTCTTTTGCCAATGGAAATTGTAAAACAATGAAGAGTCAAGTTCACAAGTATAAAGATGATCCAGGATCATTTTAACAGCACTCTTTTTTTATTTTATTTTTTAAAAAGGAAGAAGGAAAACAAAAGTTATACTGATCCTAGGCAATAACACGTAGGATTTCTACAAATTACCCACTAGAAAGATTGACTCAAGCAATCACATCCAAGGGTCCTTGGAATCAGTCACAAAATAGAAGGCATCCCCACTCAAAATCTTCCATTTCTCTCAATTCATCCTCTTTAAATGACACCATTACATCTTATATGGCCTCTCTACTTAAATATAACCACAAATTTACGCTAATCATAGATTGAACTTAGATATCCTAATAAACCCTAGGTAAAGCCCACTCAAACTAATCCAATTGAGCTGACCGTCTGTCACCCATTAAAGGCCCCAAACACAAAACTACAATGCTAGTAAAGACAAAAAAAGACGCTAGTGCAATCTACATGTAAAGAAGTTAAATTCTGACAACAATGCAGTACATCTTAAAATGCATGCAAACCACAAAGTTGTCAATAATGGCAGCCACATTATGCTGAAAATGAGAGAGAGTACACGTGCAAGAGCAGAAATATAACCAAAAACGGCAAGATTCAGCCCCCCCCCCCCCGCGAAAAAAAAAGAAAAAAGGAAAAAGAAAAGGAGCAGTCTGAAAGGCCAAAAAAATTCCACACGTGAATTCTATATTAGACTTGTTATAGTTGATGCAATCCTACACCATTACAACTTGTCTACCTGTGTCTAATGGATGTGGCAAATGTTTCAAAATAATTGAAAAAAAAAAAAACCTATTAGAAAAATACAACAACAACCTAAGTCTTAATTCCAAATTTTGAGGTCGGTCATTTGAAAGATAAATATAGGTTAATTAAAAATTTAAAAACAAAATAATAATAATAATAATTATCCATATAAACTTACAATTACAAAAACATTATTTAAGTTATTCTAATTCTCCTATACTACTCATTTCTATTTAAAATCATATTCTCAATTAATCCCTTAACTATCATATCTTTACGAATACATTGCATCCAGGTTTTCAATGAAATATCTCGATATTTCACTAAATCTCTTATATATAAGTTTTTTATCCTACTGACTGATGCGTCTTTGGGTCTTCTTGCACATGTCCAAACCACCCCAGTCGATTCTCTTGCATCTTATCTATAATTAAACACACTCCCAACTTATTACGTATCCATTCATTTCTAATCCTATCGCTCCCAATTTTACCACACATCCATCTGTGCATCCTCATCTCAACTACCATCATTTTATATTCTTATTATTGTTTAATGGTCCAGTACTCAATATCATACAATAGTGTAGATTTTACTGCGATTATATAAAACTTCCCCTTCAAATGCAATGGCATTATGCGACACAAATAACTCCAGATGCCCTTCTCCAATTCATCCAACCCACTTAAATCCTATGATTCACATTACCATCTATATTGATATCGTTTTGAATGATGAATCTAAGATATATAAAATGTTCACTTTTTGATACATTCTATCATTCTAACTTAATCATTTCTTCCTCATCCAAGTACTTGCCATTAAACATATACCTCATATATTCAGTTTTTGACCGACTCAATATAAATCCTTTAAATTCTGTATATCCCTCTATAACTCCTGTTTAGTACTAATACCCTTTCTAATTTCATCGATCAACACTATATCATTTACAAAGAATATGCATCATGATATTTTATCTTGAATGTTTTTTGTGATTTCATCTATCACTATTGCGAAAATAATGAGATTTAAAGCCGAACCTTGGTAAAATCCAATGTTAATTGAAAAACTATCATTTACACTCCTCTAATTTTTACGTTAGTAACAAATCCCCCGTACATATCTTTAATAAGATTAATGCATCTAATAGAAATTCCCTTCTTTATCAACACTCACTATAATACGTCTCTAGGAATCCTATGATATTCTTTTTCTAGATCAATGAATACTATATGTAAGGTCTCTCTTCTATACTCTAAATGTCTTCATCAAATGTTTTAGTACGTGAATTGCTTTGATAGTGGATCGTCCTGAAATAAAACAAATTGATTCTATGACACACTTATTTTCAATCTCAATCTATACTCAATCACTATATCCCACAACTTCATAGTATGACTCATAAGTTTAATTCCCTTATAATTGGAACAATTTTCTATATCTCTTTTATTCTTATATAATAGTACAAGTGTGCTCTCCCTCCATACTTGAAGTATACTTTTGATTTGCCAAATTTTGTTAAAAATATTTGTTAATATTGTTATCCCAATTTCACCTAAATATTTCCACACCTCAATAGAAATGTCATCGGGTCCTATAGTTTTATTATTCTTTATTCTCTTTAAAACCTCTTTTACTTTATGAAAACGAATTTTATGCTTAAAGTCTCTATTGATCTCTTCTATGGGTATCATGATATTACCAATATCTCTTGTACCCTTCCCGTTGAAGAGGTTTCTAAAATAATCACTCAAATACTTTTTTATATTTTCATTCCTTACAAGTATACTATCGATGTCACTCTTAATATACATTTAGATCTTTTCCCTTCCTCTCCTTTAGCTTGGCAATTCTATAAATCTCTTTTTTTCAATCCTTAATTTTTAGTCTCTTATATAATTCATTATATACTTTATTTTTTATTTCGTGAATAATTTTCTTCACCTCTTTCTATATTTTTCAAATGCATCGCTACTTCTCTTACTTTTAAAATTTCTATAACATTTACATTTAATTCGTATAGCAGTTTGGATTTACTTATTCCACCACTATGACTCCTTGCCTATTGCAACCCCTCCCCTAGATATACCAAGAACCTCCATGCTTATATTCTTAATATTATTAGATATTTTTACCCACATAGTTTCCTAATCATCATTAATAGACCAAGTTACTGTTTGAATTTGTCTCTAAAAGTCACCACTTTTTTTTTCTTTTCAATTTTCACCACTTAATTCTTGATTTCACTAATGGACAATATTCTTTGTACATTTTAGACACACGTACATTTACAACTAAAAGTCTATGCTGAGTTGCTACACTCTTCTCTAGTATAACCTTACAATCCTTACAAATCATTTTGTCACTCCTCCTGATAAGAATGAAATCTATTTGGCTACATTTGACCCACTTTTATATACAATTATGTGCAACTCTCTTCTCTTGAAAAAAATGTTTATAAATATCAAATCGAATGCTATGTCAAACTCTAAAATGGTATCTCTCGCCTCATTCTTACTACCAAAGCAAAAGTTTTCATGTATGGCTTCAAATCCCTCATTATTCTTTCTTATATGTTCATTTAGGTCTTCTCCAATAAATAGTTTCTCCCTATAAGGTATGGTTTGAATAAATTTATCTAAATCTTTTTAAAATTGTTTTTTTGCTAATTGCATCCATATATATTTGGGATGCATAAACACTAACTATATTAATTACGTTTTCTCCACTAACCAATTTGATAAGTAAAATTCTATCACTCTTTCTTCTTATCTCCACTACGTTCTCTCGTAAATTCTTATAGACAATTATTTCTACCTCATTTCTAGATCTGCCCTACTTGTATACCAAAGTTTATGCCCATAGGGCTCTACTAGTTTAGCCTTCTCCTCTATCCACTTAGTTTCTTAGAGACAAGTAATCTTAATATTTTTTCTATTTATTATTTCTCCTATCTCTCCTAATTTACCAATTAAGAATGTTATATTCCAAGTGGCTAGACAAATTTTATTCTCATAGACTAACTTTTTTACCCGCATCCGTCCACAAAAATGTGGGAACCCTTGCCTATTTGACCCCACATCCAAGCGGTGATATGATGCGTCAGTTACAGATGACGTCCCAGAGTCTTTTTTTCCTTTTCTTATATATGTCTTTCATTTTTTGTATTTTGACAAGAGGTTTTATATTAACTTTCAACAAATCTATCAAAAAAATATGAAAGAAAATAAATTACCGTCGATGTAGAAAGACAAGGTGTGGCGCAAAAATCAACTTAAGATTGTCTGGTTGTTTAAAGGGGTCCTCGTGGTAATTTCAAAGCAGTTACCCCAGATTAAAGGCAACAAACATAACACATGTATTTGATAGTCTAAAGAAAAAGTCAATCACGATGGTTCACGGGCATCCATATTTAATCTACAAAACCCTTGCCCACATCAACTCTGGGGAAGTATCATAGAGTTAAAACCCAAAGCTAGTCATGATACAATTTTGCACAGTATTCTACAAGGTAATACTACTCAGGCTGATGCACACATTGCACTGTTGGTTCATCTAGGTAATGAAGTATTCACTACCACTGCAACAGGAAGGCAAATTACATGTTTCTTGCAAGTTCAATGCACCTAATACAGATAACATATATTTCACAGATGCAAAATTGTTTGAAAAGTGAAAGAGCAAAACCCAGAAAAACGGACTAGGCTGAATAGCCACAAACCATATTTCGTGAAAAATCCAATTTTTGATTTGGATTGATTTGTCTTGAAAGTAATTCCAATATAAAAAGGTTTGATCAACCATGTTGGCATTTAAACCATTGTCTTTGATAACATTTTTTAAAACACCAATTGGAGTAAGGGTTTCAACCGGAAAAAAAATGTCATTTAAGTGTTGTGTTTACCGAAGAGATATGAACAGCCAAACAATCTTGACTAGAAATATTTTTATCTGAATTATATTTGTTTCCTGATTAGCCAGGACAGAAAAGTTTACTGCAACAAAGGATAGAAAAACAAAGTATGACAGAGAATAAAACAAACAGGAAAAAAAAAATCAAGATTAATGAAAAAGAAAACAGAAAAAAAAAAATTACAACCGAAAGTTTAAAGCTCTAGACCAGATTGACAAGCTTTTCCCTTCCTCCAAATACTTTGGACTCCCTCTTCCTCCAAATCAAACAAAACAAGGAAACAAATGGATGAATTGTTTTTTAGGAAAAAGGCAACATAAATGAAAATTGAATTTCCCTCTGTCTCTATACTTTTGAAGATCCCAGTAGCCCCACAACTCCTTACCCTGCCCTAAACTAAAAATAAAGAATAGAAAAACCATTCTTCAAATCCTCGTCCTTAATCAGTGTTATAGAAGGTGGCCAATCAAATAGCTTGCAAATCATCTACAGCAAGCACAGTCCCAACATCTCCCCTGTTCCTGCAATTTATCTTGAGTTCAAATCTTCCCGGTCATTCACAAAGACTAGCAAACAAAAAGTTGCAAGAGATCTATCCTTTCTAATTGTCTTCTGCCTTCCGAGAAGGCAAAATCCACTGCCTTCCATCAGAGTCCTCTGTCACTCACATCAAAACAAGCCACACCTTTAGCCTTCCATACAATTGTATCAACATTTCCTTCTTCACTCTAAAAGAACCAACCAAAAATTCATAAAACTGAAATCCCACTCATAATGCACATTTTGAACAGGGAAATCCCAAACCATCCCACCTGTGGCAAAAGGAGAAACAAAATCCAAAATGGCATCTCAATTTCTTGCTAGCAAGAAAATAACAAACTCGCACACGCCAATCATCCTTCATATAGAAAGACATTAAAGATACCATTACTAACCTTAACCCTTACATATTCCCAGAATCCCATTCCCTTCCTGATTACTTTCATTTTAATGGTCCCACTGATTAATGGTCTCAATATCATCCATGTTTCTTAAGCCTCTACAAGCCATTTCTTTAATAATAATAATAATAATAATAATTTACCTTCCCTGTCAAAGACTGACTGGATCAACCCTGATCTATATGCAACCCATAATCCAAAACAGGCTACTTTAAAAGCTACTATATCAAGAAAACAGAACCCAAGTTCTTATCCACGGGATAGAATCCTTTTCTTACCCATACCAACATAATTCCAGCTGAAACATGTTTGAGAAAGAGAGACATAAAGCACACTTGAACATTTTGTTTTCATCATACAAGAAAGTTTTTCATCCCAAAACAAGTGCCCACTTTTCCAACACGCCAA
This sequence comes from Dillenia turbinata, assembly GCA_037126225.1. Taxonomy (NCBI): domain Eukaryota; kingdom Viridiplantae; phylum Streptophyta; class Magnoliopsida; order Dilleniales; family Dilleniaceae; genus Dillenia; species Dillenia turbinata. Next base: position 9,742,107 of record JBAMMX010000005.1, read on the forward strand.
TTTCTTCTCGAATCTCTCTAGACTATACCATATTTCTTACTCCAGCAGATTGCCTAAATAAGAGACCCAAACAAAGCATGCAAATGCCCGCATCCATTACACTCCTTTAAAATATAACAGAAATGAAAAACACTTTCATTGGAACAACTGCTGCCAGTCTTGCCACTGGAAACAGTAGAAGGTGGCTCACTAGCTAAGAACATGAACCACTGGGTAGTTTTCTACAATTACACTGGAACAAGCCTTTATGAACACTCCATATATCGATGAATAAAATTTTCCAGTCTTTCGCAACTCAATAAAAATAGGTGACTAAATGCTCCAACAGTCAAATCCATATGTCTAAATCACCGATCCACCATGCAAAAGTGCACATAATTCTTCCCAATATCCAATTGATCAATAAGCATAAACAATGGGATATATGATATGGGATCTTACTTAATAATCACACAAACAACAAAAAATTACACATGGGTAAAAACAAACGCATCAACGCAGATTTAAATTACTAAACCCAAACAACTAATATAAGAAACAATTCAAATGTAGTAAAATCGGGTTAAGGAACTGACCATGAACAACAGCTGAGCAACAGTGGCCTGAACAAGTTGCTGCAGCAAAACACCCTTAATAACCGTAGAAAGAGACACAGAATTCTTCTCATCTTCCTCCTTTCTCGTGTGCAAGCGATATTTATCCAATGGAGGCAACAGCTGGTAAAAACCTCCATATATCCAATACACTAAAATTGGGGCGAATGTCCCCATTGACTCATCGCTCACATATCTCTCCCAGAACACCATATTCACTGATTCAATCAAATCCTCACCGTTGCTTCATCAGATCTGCCCAAAAAAAAATAAGAAACAGAGAAATAGGGGATTTTGAGAATTTGAAGAGTTTGGGTGGAAGGGACTTGACTTACGGTGACGGGAGTTTATATTTTGAACCTGGAGAGAGAGAGAGAGAGATTTGGGGATTTCCGGTTTGTATTGATGACAGTCGTGAGATGAGTGGAAAGAAACCGGAGCGAAGAAAAGATTAGTTAAAGAAAAAACAAAAGAAAATAAATGTGTTTTAATGGAAATAAAAAATTTTATTTTTAATTATTAAAAAATAGTTTTAAAATATAAAAATATTTTAATTTTTATATTTTTTTTCTTTCATTTCTTTTTATTTATATAAAAGTAAAAATTTTAAATTTAGAAAGATGCTCATTTTCTTTTATATTTAAACTTTCACCTTTTTCATTTTTTTTCTCTCTAAATATTTTCATTCAAATAAGTTATTAATATGACATGAAAAAAAAATACATATATACACAATCAAAAATCAAATACCAATCTAATAAATAAAGATATTAAATTATTTAAAATGTGAGATTTAAAATTTAAAAATAAAAAAATTATATTAAAAATATTTTTAAATTAAATTTGATAATATTTAAATTAAATTAATTAAAATATAATTTTTAATATCAATTGTTTTTTTGAAAAACGCTAATCAATCAATCAGCCGTTAATTCCTTTCCGCTTACAATTTTGGAAATCAATCATCCTATTTGGTCCAATTATAAGCACATTCTATTTTTAATAACCTAATAAACGGAGATTATTTTTGGCGCTCTTAGGATTGTTACTCGTTCTCAATCTCAACCTTTTTCCATATTAAACTATATCTTTCTTATTTAATTATGAAAATATTTTATAAATTTATTTTCAAGTACAAATACAAACTTTTTTTACGAAAAGACTTCTTTCCGGACTCTGAAAAATTATAATTTTAATCATTCCGTTAATATTTTACTAAATTTTATTATTAAATAATAAAATTAAAACCATATTTAAAATATTGATTTATAATCTTCCTCCCCGCATTCGATATATAAAGTTTGGAGGCATGTTTGTATTTAGATTCTAAATTCAGAGGACATTTTTACACTTTTTAATTTAATTAATACAATTTATTACGTCAATTTTTAAATTAATTTTTACTTCTCAATATTTTATTTATTATTTCATCTCCACCACAACTCTGTTGTGGTTTCAATAAATTCAGGATATGGTTTCAACCATTGTTCGTCTTTACTTACCATCACCATCAATTGTGTCTTTTGTAATTCTTATATATTTTTTTTATATATTTATATATTTATCTACATTTTCATTTTTTATATTTTTATAAAATACCGTTTCATTGAATCATTTCGTTTCTGTTTTCGTATAACATAAGTCACCTGCGCATTACAAATCTCTCTCTCTTGATTAATGATAAAATTGAATTCTCATGAATGTTAAATAATAAATACGATAAATGAGGAGCCTCCAAGGGAAAATAATGGTAAATGTGTGTTGAGTTCAACCCCTACATTGATGTTGTGCTCTTCAAGTAATTTTAAATATTTGTTTGACATTTGACTTATAAATAAAATTAATGCTCTCTCTCTCTTTCTTCCCCACTAAGTCATTACTCGAAGGAATGCGAGAGATAGAGAGACAGAGAGAGAGATTTCTCGTGTGTTTCCTTGTTCACACATCAAATAATAGTCAAGGTCAAGGACTCGCCCTTTTCTTTTTCACACGCGAAGAACGTGCATGTTTCGGTGCTTTATAATTTTATTAAAAGTAATTTTTAATAAATAAGTACAAAGCAGTTAATATGCCTATAAATTTTAATATTAAAATCAATGTTTAATAGAAATGTTCTTGGATTGTGTTTTTTTCAGAGAAGGGATCGCCGAGACGGTGCAAATGCAAACCTATAAAAAAAAAAAAAAAAAAAAAAAAAAAAGTCCAAGCACTGCAAGTTTCAGTTCAGTTTTTACGATGGTCCAGATCCAACCACCTTAAAGGTTTTCTAAATGGATTTCAAGAAAAATATAAATGCTTTTCAAAGGAAGGATTTTAGGAGGGAATCGAAATTAGATTTAGACTCAAAAATTTTGAAAATAGATTTCACAAATTTATAATTTGAAAGTTCAATTTCTAAACTATATTCTTATTTTATTAATCCAAACAAATCATATATTTTTTAATTCAATTCATTTAGCCAAATGTCCGTTTACTTTTTAGGGTCAAAATAAAAAAGAATTCATTTAATTATGAAAAAAAAATTCTTGTGAAGCTGTTGGTATTTTGATTCATAATTGATCGATATCTTGGGAGAACCATCGCGAAGCAATTACCGTAAGATAATCATAGCTTAAACCAGAAGGAAACTCTTAGCATAATTATTTAGACATGCCTGGAATATAGGATTGCAATTGACTTTTAATTCGGAGTTTAGCGCGACACAATTAGACTAACTTAATATGTTAGGCTGGACACGAGCATCCAGTATATTATAACAAATAATTTTTCTTTATCTTAGATATTTCTTAAAATTGGCAAAATTCTTTCTCTTGTTTTACAAATAATTTATTATAAATTTTCTGATTTTTTAAATTAAATGACCTTTTAATTTATTATCATTTCATTTTAGATCTTGCGTATACAAACCGATTTATTACATATTATTTTGTTATTACAATTTAATTTATTACAATTTAGCAATTAAAAATGACCTTAATAACATATTATTATAATTATATCTTTTATTTTGTTACTAATAACAATAACAATAACAATAACAACAATCTAAACTTTCTATTTTAAAATTTGGATCGGTTATATGAGAGACAAATATTGAAATCAAACAAAAAAATAATAATTTAGTTTGTGCGGATTTTCCTACGTCACTCATTCTTATCTAAAACCATCTCCTTAACTAAATCCATCACTATTATATCTTTATGAATGCATTACATCCAAGTTTTCAATGGTCTATTTTTACGTTTTATTAAATCTCCTATATTTAAGTTTTCTACATTCCTAATAGGTGTGTTTTTAGGCTTTCGCTGCATATGTTCAAACTATTTCATACGCTATTCACGCATCTTATTTACAATTGAATTAATTTCCAATTTATTACGTATTTCGTCGTTTCTAATTCTATCGTTTTTAGTTTTGTCACACATCCACCTAAATATTTTCATTTCAGTTATAGTAATTTTTTGCTATTATTGTTGTTTAATGACTCAACATTCAGTGCCATATAATAGAGCAGGTTTTACTGCGATTCTATAGAATTTTTTTCTGTTAAATGTAATGATATCGTGCGATCACGGAGAATTTCGAATGACTTTTTTATTTTATCTAATCTGCTTGAACTTTATTATTTACATCACCATTTATATTGCCATCATTATGGAGGATGGAACCAAAATATCTAAACCATTCGCTCTTTGAGATTTCTCTTCCTTCTAACATAATTGTTTCTTCATTATTCTGATGGTTGTTACTAAACTTACATATCATATATTCAGTTTTAGGTCTACTCAATCTAAATCCTTTAAATTCTAACATGTCCCTCCATAACTCTAATTTAGTACTGATACATTCTCTAGTTTCATCAACCAAAACTATATCATCTGCGAAGAGTATACACCATGGTATTTTATCTTGAATATTTTTTATAATTTCATTTATCACTATTGTAAATAGTAAGAGACTCAATGCTGAACCTTAATGGAGCCCAATGTTAATAGGGAAATTATCGCTCAATCCCTCACAAGTCATTACATTGATCACAACACCTTCATACATATTCCTAATAAAATTAATGTATTTCAAAGAGATCTATTTTCTCATCAGGGCCCACCACAACATGTTTTTTAGAACCCTATCATATACTTTCTCAAGGTTAATGAATACCATATATATATATATATATATCTCTTTTTTTTACGCTCTAAATGTCTCCATCAACTGTTTTAACAAATGAATTGTTTCAGTGGTGGATCGTCTTGATATAAATCCAAATTGATTTTGAGACACACTTATCTCTCGTTTCAATCTATACTCTATCACTCTCTCCCATAACTTAATCGTATAACTCATGAGTTTAATTCCTTTATAGTTTGAGCAATTTTGTATGTCACATTTATTCTTATATAGCGGAACAAGTGTGCTCTCTCTCCATGTGTAAGACATTTTATATGTTTGCCAAATTTTGTTAAAAAAAGCCATTAACATTGTTACTCTGAATTCTCCCAAACATTTCTACACTTCGATAGGGATGCCATCAGATCCTATGGTTTTGTTATTTCTCATTCTCTTGATGGTCTCCTTTACTTCATGGGGAGGAATTTTATGTTTAAAATCTCTATTAATCTCTTCTATAGATATCTCTATATTTTTTGTATTTATTATACTCTCAACATTAAATAGATTATTAAAATATTATCTCCACCTCTTTTTTATATTCTCGTTTCTTACAAGTGTACTACTTGTTTCACTCTTAATATATCTAATCTCATTTAGATCTTTTCCCTTCCTCTCTCTTAGTATGGCAATTCTATAGATCTCTTTCTCCCCGTCTCGAGTTTCTAGTCTCTTGTACAATTCGTTATACAATTTACTCTTTGATTCATGGATAAATTTTTTTATGTCTTTTTTTTACCTTTTTGTATTTTTCATATGTTTCGCTACTACTATCACTTTTAAAGTTCTTATAGCACTCTTTTTTTATTCGAATCGCAGTTTATATTTTTTTGTTCCACCACCGTGACTCTTTGCCTCTTAGAGCCTTGCCCTTGAATACTTAAAAAACCTCTCTACCTATACTTTTAATATTATTAGACATATCATTCAACATTATTTTTAAGTTATCATTAACAGATCAATTTGTTACTCTAATTACTTTATTCCTAAAAATCGTCATATTTTTCCCTTTTAGGTTCCACCATTTAATTTTTGGTTTCATATATGGTTGACATTGTTTTTATCATTTAGGCACTCGTACGTCTAAAACTAAAAATCTATACTGAGTCGTTACACTCTCCTCCCGGTATGACCTTACAATCCTTACGAGTTATTCTATCTCCTCTTCTAGTGAGAAAGAAATCTATCTTACTAGCATTTGACCCACTTCTATAGGTAACAACTCTTTTTTTATTAAAGAACGTGTTTATTAGTGTCAAATCAAATGCTACTGCGAACTCTATAATTATACTTCTCATCTCGTTCCTACCGCCGAAACTAAAGTTTCCATGTACTGTTTCAAATCCCTCGTTTTTCTCTCTTACATGTCAATTTAGATCTCCTCCGATAAATAACTTCTCGCTACTTGGTATGATTTGTATAAATTCATCTAAATCATCCCAAAATTATTTCTTACTAATTATATCTATACCTATTTGGAGGGCAAACATACTAACTATATTAATTACGTTTTCTCTATTTACTAACTTGACAAGCATAATTCTATCTCCCTTCCTTCTTATCTATACTACATCTCATAATAGGTTTTTATGTATAATTATTATTACCTAATTTTTAGTTATATCTCTACTTGTGTACCAAAGTTTATGGCCATAAGACTCTATTACTCTAACCTTCTCTCTCACCCATTTGGTTTCTTGAAAACACATGATCTTAATTTTTTTTCTATTCATTATTTCATATATTTCTCCTAACTTTTCGGTTAAAGATCATATGTTCTAAGTGGTTAAACGAATAATATGCTCATGGACTATTTTATTTATTCGCACCCTAACGTCCTTTGGTAATTTGTCACTATACCTGGGATCCGAAGTTGCGCGTCCCTAAGGAGGAAACGCCTCATATGTTTTTCTATATTTGTCTCCCATTCGTAATTTGGCAAAAGGTTTTTACGCGGACTATCAGTCTACCACAACCCTACTCATTTATTTATCTGGGATTGGGACCGATTGTGGCGAAGTTTTTCAAATAGATTTTATATTGTAACTATACTGCTATGAGTTTGAAATACTTTAAATTTTATTACTTTTAAATTCATAGTAATATATATTATATTAATAATACATCAACAATAACAATGTTAATAATAAGTAAATAACAATAATAATATAATAATATTAATAACTATAATACATAGATAAATGACAAGATTAATGATATTAAATTACTAATAATAGTAATACTAATAATAATGGTTATAATAATAATATTACCAGTATGAATGCGAGTATTAATAGTAATATTAATTATAATTATAATAATGATAATAAAAGTAATGGGGGTGAACGACAACGAGGGAGGTTATGGAGGAGAAAGGCATCAGATCTAGGCTCACGACTGCGAGGAGATTACGACAAAAATCAATTACTATTATAAAAGACTACTATTATAAAAGAAGTTGATACAAAAACAAAAATCTATATTAAAGAAAAAATTTGAATAGAATACAGTGAAAGAAACTTCTTGTGTTCTTCTCTTTTTCTTCTCTCATTTCTCTCTCAATCTTATTTCTTCAAATTCACTTCTTCAAACTTTCTCTGAAACTCATATTTATATGCTCCTGAAGTTTCATTTGGAAGCAATTCAAGGCTTTTCTTGTAAAGCTCCCCTGAAACTTCTCTCAGAAGCTTTTCAAGGCTTCTTTTAGAAGCCACTTCCAAAACTTATCTTGAAAGCTACTCAAGACTTCTCTTAGAAGCTATCATGAAACTTCTCTCATAAGTTTCTTGAGGCTTCTTTCAGAATCTTCTAACACGTATCTTACAAACTGATGAGTCATCAGGAGGTCGTGTGTTGACAAATGTCTCATAAGACATGGGTAAAGTTGTATATTTTAATGGACATCCACTAAATTATTTAATATTTATAACACCCCCTTTCAATATCTATTACACAGAGGATAGGTTTCATTAAAATTTTATTAGGAAAAAACCCAGTGGGAAAAAAATCCTAGTAAATGAAAAAAAGTACACTATTCGAAATATATTTACTCCCCATATTGAGAAATTTTTTTGAGATTTTAAGTCGATACATTCCAATTCTTTTCACCAATCTTTCGAATATAGTAGTCGGTAGTATCTTGATAAATAAATCTACTAAATTTTTATTTGATTAGACTTGTTACACATCAATTTTACCATTTTTTTTTAAAAATCACGTGTGAAGAAAAAATTTGGTAAAATATATTTAGTTCTATCTCTCTTGATATATCCTCCCTTTAATTGATCAATGAATGCAACATCTTCGAACAATGTTGTAAAAATATATTTATTAGAGGGTAGTCCACAATTTCTCAAAATATATTGAGTCGTTGATTTTAACCAAATATATTCTCGACTTATTTCATGAATTGCTATAATTTCAGAATGGTTTGATGAGGTAACGGTTTTGGAAATCTCTTTAGGAATTCCAATAGCATTCAGATCATCAACATATACCACAATGATCACAAAACTTATTTCAAATTTCTTAAGAAAATACAATGACATATTTGATCATTTGTATAAGTTTCTTCCAGCAAACAATCACTTAAATGGTTATACCACATTCGTCCTGACTGTTTTAAGCCATATAAAGATCTTTATAATTTGATAGAGTAAATTTCTCAAAAAGTTGATCATATGCTTTAGATTGGATTTTTTTTTTTTTTTTTACATTTTGGCCAATCATCTATTTTCTGACATTTTTAAATAGATTTTGGTTCAAAATTATTGATTTCTTCCATAATTTCGAATACAACATTATATGTAAAAATATCATCCGTAATTATTTTAATTCTATCCCAACATAACCTTAGTGTGATAAAATTTATGAAAGTTTTCTTTACATGCTCTTCAAAAATTTGAAATTTATACTCTTCGTGAGCTATATCAAACTTTGTAGGAGTCTGAATTTTGTCATCAATAATTTTATAAGATTCTTTATTATTTAACTCTTTTAAATGATCATGATCAACAGATTCTCATTTTTATTCTCAATATTCTTTACTATATGGTATGCGAAAATGTTATCAATATTGATATTATTTTGATTCCATATTTCACCAGCCGCAATATAATTTATTGAAATCTCATGATTATAAATATTTTCAGATACATGATGTTCCTTTGAAACATTATCTATGATTGGTATATTTTTGGGATATGAAATATTTTCGTTTACACCATTTAATTTCTTTACTCTTTTTCTATTTTAAGGAATTTTATTTTTGGAACCAATTGGTCTACCACATTTTGCTTGTGCTTTAAACTCATTAGTAATATTATATTATTTTTCAGGGACATCAATTCTAATAGGAGTATTAGTAGGAAGAACATGTGCTTACTCTTTTATGGTCAGTAAATGAGTCTGACAACTGATTTGCTAAATTTTATAAATAAATAATCTTTTGAACTTTCAATTCATATTGTTTTGATCGAGAATCAAGATAAGATAATGATAATTCATTCCAATTGATTTTATTTTCGGGATATTTATTCTTTTCTCCCTCTAATGTTAGGAAAACAAATTCGTCAAAATGACAATCAATAAAGTAAGTTATAAACAAATCTTCTGTCATAGATTTAATATATTTAATAATCGATAGAGATTCTTACCCAATATATATCCCAAATCTCCTTTGAGATCTTATTTTAGTTCGTTATGATATCATTACAGGGACATAAACCGCACATCAAAAAACTCTTAAATAGGAGATATTTGGTTACTGACCAAGTGACCATGAATCAAATGTAATAGAGAGAAATCATTACTACTTATTGGCTAGATGTGAATAAGTGTTGTTGCATATAAAATAACATATTCCCCAACAAAAATTGGTAATTTTGCTTATATAAGCAATGATCTTGCAATCATTTGAATACACTTAATGAGTGATTTTGCTAGACCATTTTAAGTGTGAAAATATGTTACAGGATGTTCCACACTTATCCCAATTGACATACAATATTCATCAAAATTTTAGGATATAAATTCACCAACATTATCAAGATAAATTTTCTTGATTGGATAATCTGAAAAATGTGCTCGTAATCTAATTAACTAAGCAAATAATCCCGCAAATATCAGGTTGTGAGTTGATAATAACGATACATGTGACCACATAATTGATGCATCAATTAAAATTATAAAATACTTAAATGGTCCACATGGTGGATGTATAGACCCACAAATATCTCCATCTATTCGTTTCAAAAATTCAAGAGATTTATAATTTATTTTAATTGGTGATAGTCTCATAATTAATTTTATCTTGAGAGCAAATAATATAAGTAAATTTATTGGATTGAATTTTTTTTTGATTTTTTAAAGAAAGTCCATATAAATATTTATAATCTTCTGCATCATTATTAACCAGAGATGACCCAACTAGTCATACCAAATAATAAAATCATTCAATTTAGTAAACTTCTGATTTAATAAATGATATATTTCGACTATACTAATTTTAATATAGTATAAGTCAGAGGAAAGAGATTGTGTTTTTCTTTAATATACATTTCTTTCCAGAAACAATTATTATAATGTACAAATACTCAATATTACTATCATTCATTGTCTTGATGTGATATCCATTTCGGCAAATATTTTTAAAACTTAACAAATTTCTTCGAGTCTTATTAGAGTATAATACATGATGTATAACTAATTTTGTTCTTTCAAGATAACATATATTTTCTCTATTTAAGCCCTCATCAATTTTACCGTACCATTTATGGTATCGACATTTATTTCTCCCAACTTCAGATTGAAGAAATAATTTTTATTTTTAAATATCATATAAGTTGTAGCGCTATCAATTAGAAATATATATTTTTTGCTTCTCATACATTCCAAACTATCAACAATATCCATATCTTATTTGAGAATAAAATAAAAGAGATGATTAATTTGTTTGTATGGAATTATAAATAAATAAATTAATTAGAAACAATAAAGTGTATCATATTACAAAAATTTTAAGGATAAGTTTGATTTGCGGAGGGGGAAGGAGAGTGTGAGGGGAAGATTTACTTCACCTGATGGAAATAAATTGATTTTTTTCAATTTTGTTTGGTGGGATGGAAGGAAATGAAATGGGTGGTACTTTTTTTATTTGATTGATATAAAAAGTGGAAGGAAATACCATCAATTTTACTATTATACCTTTGTGAAATAATATTTTAATATTTTTCATTATGTTTTTATTTTTTAATTTAAATATTTTTCTAAAATATATATATTTTTAAAATAGTTATTTAATATATTTTTCTTATTTTATAAATTATTTTCATTATTATTTTATATTAAACAAATAGAATATTAATAAAAAATGTTAAAAAGTAAAATTATAAAAAATAATTTTTTCAATAAAATTGATGAAAAAAATTAAATTTTATTAGTTTATATTAAATAAAATTGAAATAGAAGAAAATAAATAATTTCATACATGTAAAAGAATAGTAAAGATAAATTTGTCTAGAAATCTCATTTTCTTCCGTGTCCATCTACTTTAGAACATAAATGATTTTTTAAGAAGAAAATGAGATTACACTCTACTTTTATTTTCTCTCCACATTTCTTTTCTTACCAAATGAGTGAAATGTGTCATTTCCTTCCATTTTTATTTCACATCCATTTTTTCTTCCACTTTTCACTCTAATTAAACTACTCCTAAAACTAATTTATTTATTTATTACATATATCTAGATATTTCTATCATTGATCAGATTATCAATTTTTCTTTCAGGGTGTTCAAAAAAATCAGTAATATCAAGATGAGTTATATCTATATTATCATAATTACATGAATCGGCAAAATTTGTTTCCATATCTTTATTTTTCTTCTTTAAAGAGGGTTGATGTAATTAAACAAAATGTTTTGGAATTCGACATACATATGACCAATGTCTATTGGCACCACATCGGTAACAGATATTATCAGAATCTCTCGATAATTTCATTTTTTCTTTTTCATCATTATCATCCCACTTCTGGTGATGATAATTGTCCTTTTGATTTGATCGTCCATTGTTACGATTATCATTATTGTAATGGACACTTTGTCTTTGACTATATCCGCGTTCACGTTCACGGCCACGACCACAACTTTGACCTCGACCTTTCTCATATTCATATCTAGTCGCATTCACTTCAGAGAATGGACGACTACCAGTTGGTCGAGTTTCGTAATTTTTCATCAATAATTCATTATTTTGTTCGGCCACAAGAAAATATGAAATCAATTCAAAATATTTCCCAAATCACTTTTCTCGATATTATTGTTGCGGGAGCAAATTCGAAATATGAAAAGTGAAGAAAGTTTTTTCTAACATATTTTCTTCAGTTATATTATCTTTACACAATTTCAATTGGAATGTGATTTTGATCATTACAAAATTATAGTCACTAATTGATTTGAAATCTTGTAGTCTAAAATATAACTAATCATATCAGAGTTTAAAAATAACAACCATTTTCTTGTGGTCATATCTTTTCTTTAAATTCTTCCACAACTCAAGATAATTTTTAATAGTAAAATATTTTGTTTTCAAACTTTTATCAATATGATACCGAATAAAAATTATTGCTTTTGGACATTTTTGTATAGTTAAAATCTTTTGTTTTGATGGTGTTTCTAACACTCATTGCCTTCAAATGCATTTCAATATCAAGAATTCATGATAAATAATTCTTTTCAGAAATATCGAGAAACAGAAATTCAAGTTTAGCAAAATTTGTTATTAGAAAGAAATCGATAAAAATGTATTTCAGAATCTTTGAACACTAAGACCTCATTTTCTACTACGTTCATGAAGATATATTTGTGGTTGGTTGGTTTTAACTTTGTATTTTGACATAATTTCGTACTAATAATGTATTATAAAAAGAAATTGATATAGAAACAGAAATTTATATTAAAGAGAAATTTTGAATATAATACAGTGAAAAAAACTTATTGTGTTTTTTCTATCGTTTTCCTCTCGTTTCTCTCACGATCTTGTTTTTCAAGTTCACATTTCCAAAGTTTCTCTGAAACTCATATTTGTAGGCTCCTGAAGTTTCATTTGGAAGCCATTCAAGGTTTCTCTTATAAGTCTTTCCTAAAACTTATCCCAGAAGTTTTTCAAGACTTCTTTCAAAAATCCTTTCACAACTTCTTTTGCAAGCTACTCAAGATTTCTCTTAGAAGTTGTCATGAAACTTCCCTTATAAAATTCTTGAGACTTCTTTCAGATGCTTTTAACACATCTTACAAGCTGGTGAGTTATCAAGAGATCGTATCTTGACAAATATTTCATAAAATAGGGATAAAGTTATATACTTTAATGAATATCTATCAAATTATTCAATATTTATAATAACTACATATTTTTCACAAAATAATTATGTCCTAACACGAATCGAAAATAATCCCATTTGTGCTCGTCCTTTTTTTTTTTTTAAAAATTGTTGGCTATGGTAGGCCTAATCTTGGTATAATATCAGACAGCGTGACTTAATTTTATGCGTTGGGTAAGGGCACGAGCATGTCTGTTGGAGTCACGACGGAGTAAGTGTCTTTTCTGCCTTTTTATTTTTTCTTTGTTAAATATTTGTTAGAATAGCAATTTTATTTATTTTTTTGGTTTCGCAAAATATAACTACTTTAAAAATATATATATAGAAAGAGCTCGCGGCACACTGACATAACAGCAGTGGCAGTAGGAGTAGTAGTAGCGATTGGCCAATGATTAATAGTTCCGGTGAGGTCGAACGCAGGGAATTGGCACTCCAAAATCAAAGGGAATGCAAGGAGAAGCTTCGCATCCGCTTGCTTCTTTGACTTCACTACTTCCCCACCCGAAAGACTTTTCTCTCGCTCACTCTCATTTTGAAGTCCAATTAGGGTTTTGAACTAGACGAATCTCTCTCTTTCTCTCTCGCGATTTCGATTCTCGATTTTTTTCTTGATTCCGATTCACGTGTTTTCTGCGTTTTCATCTTTTTGATTTCCTTGAACCTGTGAGGGTTTTGATTGAAAATCCTGAATCGATGAAGATCTCGAATCCTTGGCCGCCGGGATTCAGATTTCATCCAACGGACGAAGAACTCATCCTTTACTATCTGAAGAGGAAGATCTGTGGTCGGCGATTGAAGCTTGACATCATCGCCGAAACTGACGTCTACAAGTGGACTCCTGAGGAATTGCCTGGTACTGATTTTTTCTCTCCTTAAATCAAATCCTAATTTCATTTTCACTGTTGAGTTCATTTAATTTATTCAGATCATGAATATATGTGTTGGTTATATGGCTTGTACGAATCTTGCCGTTTATATTTGAATTCTGGGTTCTGTTTTGGGTTTTGTGATTTAGGTTGTTTCTTCGATGTCTATTTAATATTGTTCTGTTACAAATGGGTGTGGGTTTTGTTGAGTGAATCTTCGGCATTTATTTTTCTTTCTTTTGATACATTAGGTTCTGGGGTGTGTACGCTATGGAGTCCACACTGTATATAGTAATTTACCAAATGGATAACTAATTCGGGCTTTGTTGGTTGTTTTTATATGCATGCAAGTACACATACAGAGAGAGAGAGAGAGAGAGTTTATGTTATGCTACGTTCCTGCTGTTGATTAATTGGGTTTGACTTTATGAGTTTCGGTTTTGCGACTTTGGTTGTTCCTTCGATGTCTATTTATACTGTTGCGTCCAAATGGGCTTAGGTTTTGTTGGATGATTTTTCGGTATTTATTTTTCTTCCATTTGATACATTAGTTGATGGGGAAGGTGTTTTCTATAGGATCCACAATACACTGATACAGTAATTTGCCATGTGGATAACTGAAATTATATATATATATAATTATATATATATATATATATAGAGAGAGAGAGAGAGAGAGAGAGAGTATACTCGTGCTGTTGATTAATTGGCTTTATATTTTTCATGTGGGAGATTAATTAGCTTTACAAGTGCCTTTAAGGATTTTAGAGGTTTTGCTGGGTGTTTTTAAATCAAATGCTTGTATTAGTTCCAGTTTTCCAAGTGATGTTTGTGGTGTGGGGTGTCTAATTAATCTGGAATACTGAATGCAGGCCAATCGGAACTGAAAACTGGGGACAGGCAATGGTTCTTTTTCAGCCCTAGAGATAGGAAGTACCCGAATGGGGCAAGATCAAATAGGGCAACAAAATATGGATATTGGAAAGCAACTGGAAAAGATCGCAAAATTTCATGTAATTCTCGGGCAGTTGGTGTAAAGAAAACTCTGGTTTACTATAAAGGACGAGCACCACATGGTGAACGTACAGATTGGGTGATGCATGAGTATACATTGGATGAAGATGAGCTCAAAAGGTGCCAAAACATACAGGTATGTTTCTTTGAGTACCTAGTTGTGACGTGACTTTATTCTTTCTTGAACTTATAAAATGCTGTTGGTTGCTTCTTTCAGGATTATTATGTTCTTTACAAGTTGTTCAAAAAAAGTGGTCCTGGTCCCAAAAATGGAGAGCAATACGGGGCTCCCTTCAGAGAAGAAGATTGGGCTGATGAGGAGTGTGCCGTAGCTAACTGTACCAATACCAATGAGGGGTGCCCTTCGAATGTACTCAATGATGCGTTGCCTGTTTACGAGGGCCAGGATGTCGGTGACAACCAGCTTCAACAACTTGACTTTGATCTGAGGCATCTTATTGCTGCTGATGAGCCTGAACCTATCCAGATTTGTCTCGATGACTACATTCATACATTACCTGAGGTTGGTCTGATTCTCTCTGCTCCTTTAGCTATGATGAAATGCCATGCATGGTAGATGGTGAATAAGTCAGTCTACCTGGCTTGATATGTCCAGGGTGTTTGAAAGTCCTACATGACATGATGGAATTCTAGCTCTGAAAGTATAAAGGGCGTACCCTGTGCCGAAGCTCCCGCAATGTGGGCTCTGGGGAAGCTCTGAAAGCATCTAGGGTCCAATTAGGGTCGTTCCATTTTGTCCTAAGTTTTGGGCTGCCTCAATTCTCACTATATTTAGTTATTATTTTGCATGAGAAATAACTTTGTCTCATTTGCCATTTAAGGACTTTATGTTTTAAGTTTTTGTTGCATAACAATCTTTTTGAAACAAGAAGAAAGATATGTTGTGTTTTAAGTTCAGCATGCATCGTTTGCTTTATCTGCTGGCCATGCATGGAAAGGAAATAGATGAAATGCTCAAATGCAAAGGCCTTCATTTTCCTATGTGGGGATGATGATTATTGTACATCGCTTGCTACCAGCTCACTTATTTTTGTAATAATCTAAATTCACTGTATAGTTGAATATATTATGTGAAAATGTTTTTGATTGTTATTTGTTGACAATATAGGTTGCTGCTGATGAAGTAACACAAAGTACAATGGTGAATCCATCCCTCAGAGATGGCAGTTTCATTAATAATAGCAGATCATTGCAACCTTGCGTTCAGCAACCTGATTTGCCAGTTGCAACACAGTCTGATACCTCCCAACTACAAGCACATGATGCATCTGAGGTCACATCGGTACCCAGCATCTTTCACCAACTTAATGTAATTGAGGAGGATTTTCTAGAGATGGATGATCTCCTTGGGCCAGAACCTGCAATGCCAGTGAGTCAGGCGGCTGCCAGTAACCTGCCATTTGAAGAGCTTGATGGACTGAATGAGCTTGACTTGTTCCAAGATGTAGACTCATTCCTCCAAGATATGGGCATTATTGATGAGGGTCTGGTTACTGATCCACTCCTTCAGAATGAAACAGCTAATTACCAGTTGCAGTCCCAGACTGATGGCCTTTATCAGATGCAAACCAATACATTTGATCCTGATACAAGCACTCGGTTCGTGAGCCATGATCAGAGGCCTGCCATCTACACTGCCATGGAATCAATTCAAGGTTCTATAGTTTTACCAAATTCAGGTATATGAAAAACATCAGGCTATACAGGGCTAGTTTTGGTTATTATTATTATTTTCCTTTTGGACACGTAATGTGCATCTGAGACTTTCTCAGCCTTCTGAACGGTTCTTTTTGGAGAACAATCATATGCTGCATCGGAAAATGAGCATCATAAATCACATTTTAAGACTGAAGTGTGAGTGATGAGAGCTTTTTTCATTCAATCTGATCTCTGCTTGGAGGGGCTGCAGGGTGGGTCGAGAGTGCGGGGCTTGACCCACCTTTATGGTGGTGCTCTTGACTAATGTAGTAGTTCATGTTGCTAATTTTAGAAGTTTTTGTCTCTTTTGATCATGTTCTAGGTATGGTTTGTGGCGATGGCTCTTCGGAAATTTCTAGTGAAACAAAGCAGAACCAAAGTGGCAGTGGGGGAGGTGGTTTTGTCCCCTGGTTCTCTTCTTCTTTGTGGGCCTTTGTGGATTCGATACCTACCAATCCTGCATCAGCTTCAGAAAATCCTTTAGTAAATCGAGCACTAGAACGGATGTCTAGTTTTGGTAGGGTGAGTATAACTGCTAGAAACACTAACAATGCCGCTAGCAGTGGCACCATTACCAGTAAACCTATGAGCAGTAGCAGGGCTTTCTTTTATTTCTTTTCTCTTCTTGGTGTGTTATGTGCCTTATTATGGTTCATAATTGGAACTAGTATGAAGGTCGTGGGTAGATATATCTCTTCATGACAAATATTAACCTTAGCTAATGGAGTTTTTCCATATTGAGATGGACCAACCATTCCAAAATTGTATCTATATTCATAAAGAAAACCCAAAAAGAGTCCCATATCCCCAAAAAAAAAAAAAAAAAAAAAAAATCCTTTTTTGTTTGTTGGAGTGCGAGATAAATGTTAAATTACGCAAGATTGTACTTATTATGTGGTCTATGGCACTTGAACCTGCGCGGTACTATGTAATCTAATAGTGAAGTGAATGTCATTTTGTTTTATTTTAGGTGCTGTCTTCTGCCTTTTGTCATTGCTCTTGCTTGCTTTGAAGAAAGTGATGTGAAAGTGTGTACTTGCAGGTCACGAATCCTGGATAAGGATTATACAATTTGATATGTATGGATTGCTACATAAACTCTCTTTTTAGTAACGTTAATATTGATGTCGTTCATCCTGGGTTTGCAAAATGATATTGGGTATTGGGGCGTTTAAGACTGGGAAGCCATGCGCCTTTTATGATTAACTTTTTATGATTAACGATAATCGGGTTTGTGCGGTTTGAAAGCCATATTTTTGGAAGCTATGGCTGCTTTCGCTGTGCACGGACGCAGGTCGCCTGCGCTGTGAAAATGGATTTGTGACGGGGTGGTTGTAAACCACATGATTGCAACTTCGTGTTTAACCTTGTAACGCCTTTTGCAACATTAAGAATCTTACGATGTGCCTTTGGCTCTTGATAAGATAAAATACCCCCAGTCTCAGTACAGCTCGGGTTGCTGGATATGATGGATTTTCCTTTTTTCGGGATTTTATAGGCTAAATGCTAATGGTCTTCGGTTCTTACTTTTCATTTGGTTGGTGTTGGGATTTCTTCGAGATAAGTATGGTTTATGGGTCCTTGACTTTATGGTGAATTTGAAAGTGATAGATCCCTTTACTATGGAGTTACATGGTGTCCGTAAAGGATTTCTTCTCCTGAGCCATGCCAACTTCTTTCCGATTGTTCGATTGTTCTTGAGATTGACTCAGCCTAGAGTTTGTGACATCTCTCTCCTTTGATAGTTTCATATTCTCTGAGAATACCATTAGTTAATTTGTTGACATTAGCTCGTCAGGTGCTTTTGTGTCGAGAGAAATAGTTGTGCTGATATCTTTGCAAGGCTAGAGCCATCATTTCTTCCGAACCTCATGAGTTATGTTCACATTTTCATGATATGTATCGCTTTTTAAAACATGATATTCGGGTATGGTTTCTATGATTAGGGTATGGTTTCTTTTAGAATGTAGTTTTTTCCCTATCCTATTTATAAAAAAAAAAAGAAAAAAAAACCACATATAGGCCTTTAGTTCAAGATAATTAGGAGTTTTATCATGGGGTTCAATCAATAATAGATCCGTTTATTACACCAAAATGGTTTTATTCTTTTCTTACTAACATGCTCTCAAATTTGATAATTTCTAGAGATAACAATGAGATGTAGTTACAATTTTTTTTTTTTTAAAAAAATTTATATATTCAAAAAAAATTTATTCGATAGACTAGTTGAAATAAGTAACAATAACTTGAAAATGGCTAATACAAGATGTATGAATATAAAGAAATAATGTTTTGCCCAAATAGACATAACTTGACGATTATATATACTACTAGATTCCTGCAATAAACTAGGTTCCCATTTTATTAATTCTAGTTTCCTTAATTATTGTAAACGGATGGATCACGAACATTGAAGAGCCTTAAATCTATAAATCTTTTAATAAAAAAATAATTTTTTAATATGTATCCACATGGTTATTCAAGAAAGGATCAAACAACCATTATATAAATATATATATATATATATATATATATAAAACATTTTGAGAGAAACTTTGAAAAGCAAAAGTGGAAAAAAAAAAAAAAACTTTGTTTTCTGACAAAAGGATCAAAATTGATTAAATGATAACTTTCATTCATTAACATTTTCTTGTCAAATTGCGCAATTTATATAAAAATTGTTGAAAAGTTGTTTGTCGGTGTTTTATAAAACTTTTAATCGGAATATTTTCCTTCAATTAAAAAAAAAAATGTTAATGGACCAACTAAATCCAAACACAAAAAACACATAGAAATAAATAAAGGGAGCACTTATCACCAAAATTGATTAAAAAAATATTTTTCTTTGGCTTAGCAAAAAAAAAAGTACATATTTTTGTTCTACACTTTCAATTTTACTTGCAATGCCGCGCCGCACAAAAAACTAGAAAGAAAGAGATGAACCGAACACTTCGGTCTGATAAAAGTGACCCGTTCAGATGTTCTCACTCTCTCTCTCTGTCTTTGCAATTCTCTCTCTCTCCAATACTTGAAACTCAAAAATCACACCGTCTTTTGCTTTTTAGCAACAATTGAAACAAGACTCGAAATTTGAAACGGGCGTCTTTTAGCAACACAAATTGAAGAAGGACAATTGTTAGAAAGAAGCGCAAAATCAGAGTTCGAAGCAAAAGAAAAAGGATGCAGAAAAGGAAGGAGTTGGAGAAGCTTCTTCTCTTCAACTTCTTCTTCTTCTTCTCCTTCTGCTGATGATTGATTGAATGGCCAATTCTCAGCATCGATGCGTCTTTGGTCTCTCTCTCTCTCTCCCCCCTCCCCTTAAATACTCATATTTGTTCATGATTGGTGCTGATCATTTTTTTTTTTCTATTGGTTATATTTTGTTTGTTGACAGTTGGGAATATACCCTACGACGCCACTGAAGAACAGCTAATTCAAATCTGCGAGGAGGTTGGCCCTGTTGTCTCTTTCAGGTCCGTTCCCAAACCCTAATTTTTTTTAAATTTACTTTAATTTATTATATAATCTCCGTATGTTCATTCGAGTTTAAACCAATGAATCATACCACACGTATTTAAATTCTGGAATTTGCTGTATAAATTAATTCAAAATTATGCCTTTTTGGTTAACTGGATAGGGAATTTGGAGAACCAGTGTCGAGAGGCTTGTTAGTTCCTTCATGGGTTCCTCTTAAGAAAGGGGGATTTAGGGTTTTGGAGGATGCAAGAGTTACTGGGTCGAGGGTATTCTTCCCGGTTCGTATCTTTGAGATAGTAGGTCTACGTATTGGGTTTTGACATTTTGGTTTCACTTTAGTTATAATTTTGACGGAGAAAGCACTGTCCGAGAAATAGATTTTACTGATTAGCATTCCTATGAATGTAGATAATGCTGTGCCTCTTGAGGCCTGATTACTACACAAAAGTGTTCATCAGAAGACATTCCACAGAGATTTGTTTAATGCTTGTCTATGATCCGTGACTCATGTAGTATAGGAGTGGTTCTTGATTGGATGGTGCAACAGTCAAAAAGGTGATATGTTATAAAACAAGAAAAAGAAAATCTCTGTTTCCCTTGAGACTGGTTAAGATGTAAAATTGGAACAATATTAGGAGCTCCTTTTTTTGTTCCCCATGTGCAATATAAAATTGGGGCCAAGCCTCTCTGATACATCTTTCTACAGAAAGGAAGGTGCTGCATATATAGACATAAGATATTTTGGTTCTGAATTAGATGAGACCTCTCTTTCTTGCGTAACATATCATCAAAGGCATAAAATGGTGAGCCTTTTTGGAGGTCTGGGAGCTAAGAAACCCTAGGCTCGAGATGCCAAATCATATCTCTAGCTTACAAGGGGCCACCTAAGTGAATTGATTCTTGTAACATGCTTGCTGTGGTTTATATTCTCTCTACATTTCAATGATTATCAGGCCTTCTATTTCAGATTGGTTATTGATAGAGAAACAGGGAAACCAAAAGGTTATGGATTCTGTGAGTACAAGGACGAAGAGACAGCTCTAAGCGCTCGCCGTAATCTTCAGGGCTATGAGATCAATGGGCGGCAATTACGAGTTGACTTTGCAGAAAATGATAAAGGTGCTGACAGAAACCGAGAACAGGTAATGCCCTTGCCTATCTAATTTGCATCTTGTTTGACTTTCGTTCTTTGTCAAAAGTGGACTGGCCGTGCTGTATTGGCCATTGCTGGCAGGGGCGAAGCCAGAAATTTTGTGTAGCGGGCCAAACATAATAATTAAACTTCGTAAAATTTAAAATTGAATTATTGGTTTAAATTTATATAGTTATACTGCACTCGGTTAATTTTTTGTAACTCAATTTGTCGGTTAGAATAATGGATTTGGTAATAGTTCTAAACAAAAATTTTTTATGGTGAAATATTTTATTAGAAGTGATGCACTTAGTTTAATTGTGGGTATCATAGTTTCTCGTAATATATCAAACATCCAGTGATATGGATAGTATCTCTCTAGTTCGATGTCTGACATTGGTTGTAGAATTAGCAAAAGATATATGAGAAATATGATGCCAATGGTTATTGAATAATTAATAAACGACAATTTCATCATATAATTCTTTCTTCTATAAAAAAAGTTCAATATTTAATAGTGCAAAATATTATTTACAAATAAAATGTCTGAGGACTTTACATAAGAAAAATTCATGTCGTCTAGTAGATGCCGCTTTCATCAAGAAGAAAATTGAAATATGTTCTTTTACATAATTAATCACCTAAATAGATAATATATGTAATTACCATTAGTTTCTAAAATGTATAAGCACAAGCCAAAATGTTTTATGCATAAAAGTTTACCTTCAATGTTAGATATAAATGATATCAGAAGTTGAAAGAAAACTAAGAAATTGTGATTCATTGGCGGTGAGAGTAGAAAATTATTATCATTTGACGTAATGCGCTAAATCTTAAAAAACTTATTAAAATTCAGAAAAAATTTTGATGTATACAAGTTTATTTTTTTTCCACTAAGTAAAAGAGTCAAGGGGGCGACTGACATTTTCTTTGAATCTTTTAAAAAGAATTAGAAAAATATAAACAAATTTTGTGTTAGAAAAATTAACTCAAGTGAATTGTTTTGTGATTTTTAATATGTCAAATGTATCCAGGAAAAACAACATATACACTTCATCCACTAACAAAATTTTCCAAAAGGGGTGGGGGTGTAGTTGCCCCCCTTGCCCACCATCTGCCTTTGTCCCTGGCTGCTGGGATGGCAAAACCTTAGTAAATAAGCTTGGGTGGTTATGGATGCCATTGGTGGATGATGCACACTATGTGATATGTTATCGTTAATGATTGATGCAATTTGAACATTAAATTAAGAGATTTTCAAAAATAGATGAAATGTGTGATGGAAACTTGTATGGCCTAAACATTTCAAGATATTCACTATTTTATTGTTTAGTATAATTATTGTTGTCCTAAATTATTATTTTAGGCCACATCATATAATGACTGCTATGTTCTCAATTGTCATATTTCATTAGAAGAAAAGTAGCATTTAAAATTTAGTATCTGGCATTGGTCATTTTGCCCTTGTTTCAGTAGATGATTTCCTTTTGTTAATAATGATATCACATACACTGCAGACGTCATTGTAAATATATGGAATTTCATTGGATCTGCAAGATAATTTTTTAGATCTTAGAAGAAGATCGGCTCATCTCATATGATTGGTAGAATGTATAACAATTGTGATTCTTTTAAGTGCAACTATTGTAACACCAATCCCGTTGTGTCCATTAATGTTACTGCTTTGATGTTGATGATAATAATCATAGAAAGTGTTACATTATCTGACAGTTTGTAATATTAATCATGCATGCCAAGCGTATGAGATGCTGGCATAATCTTGGTCTTTTTGGATTTTTTCATGAAATATCTATTTGGTGAAAGAGAATGCCAACAATTTCACCAAATTTTGGTAAATGGGGTGCCAATTTAGAGTTCCTTTGTTTTGGAAAAGGGGGGGGGGGGAAACAGGCAGCTTCAAACTATCCTAATTAAATAAATGCCATGTAAACAAAGGATTTGCCATTAACTTGAGCATAGGTCTTTTACAATGTGAATTTAGAAACCTACTTGTGTCTCTCTCTCAAATTTCGTCCAGTAATATTGGAGGTGCTTCGCTAGTAGATTTACGTGGTGAATTGGAAAATTGAGAAGCTTAATTCTCAAATCTATATTCGTATCTCCCTTTCTTCTTATTCTTCTCTTATATTTGTTTTTTGTTTTCATTTCCTTTTTTACTAGAAAGAATTAATGCGCTAAGAAGCACCTTCACAAAATAAAGAAAAAATGAGGAATTAACAGGCTCAACTCAACTCAACTAAGTTTACTTTATGAATTCGTTACGGCTCTATTTAAAGCTAAGTCAGTAGTAAGTGAGAAGGAGGCAGCCAAGTTCTCCTTGGGAGCAAGAAACTAAATATAATAGAAATATACTTAAACCATGTGTCTAAGTAAGTGAGAAGTAGGTGGTCAAAATCTCCTTGGCAAGAAACTGAACATGATAAAAGTAGTCTTAAACCAAAGGTTGGGAAAACTAGTCAAGCCTTTCCAATCCCTCAAAGCTCTAAGATTTTTCATTCTCCTGACCAACCAGAAAATAGTTAAGAGGGATCAATTAAGTAATCTTCCTTTTTGTTGTAATGCACCTTATACTGTCCCACACCCATAGTTTGCTATGCAAAGAAGGCTACCTTTGGTGGAGCTGAAGCCTTCCATTCTTCTGCCCATGGGGAGCGTCCCTTATAAACATAAACTTCCTCTCAGATTGAGCTATAGAAACCCTTGGCCAAAAAATGCCAACTTAATGCTCTTCCATAGTTCCAAATTCTCCTTTTCTTGGGACGCTTGAACCCTTCTATAGGCCGAAAAGAAAAGAAAACTTCTAATTCCTTTTCGCTGGCATGCATTAACTGGAGTAAGATGGAATTGCCAATCTTATGTATATCTGTATCTTATGAGCACTTCTTCCATTGGATTGTGAGATTTTTCATTGTGCTTAATATGAATTGTGAAGATATGGGCTTGAGAACAAGGTTGGATTTTTAAAAAGGCGAGAGAGCCCTGAGATTATGGATAAGCGATTGGGATGGAGGCAATATGCTTTCAATAAGCTTGCGACATTAGAGGTGGTTGTAGTTTTGACCTGCTTGAATGTTACTTGATATGGCCATCCATACTCTTCTATTGGAGCAGTTTTGGAGTAGCATGCAAGAGATAAGTATGCCTTGGTTGAAAATGTTTTTTTTTTCCCCCTTTCTTTAGAGGATGCATAGAAACACTAAAAGTTATTGTTTGTGCCAGTTTCTTTTACTGCACTTACTGGGAGGCATTTGGACTTGGATTGTGATGCTCAGCCCATTTGAAATGGTCCCACTGGGGCAAGCACTGTTAATTGTTCCTTTCTTATCAATGCAGTTCCTGAATGTTCTATTTGGAAGGTTGGGGATATAAGATTGTAGACTTTTGGTTTAAGGATCTCCATATTTTTGTTCTTACACTATTTTGGTTGATTGTGTGGAATGAATAACTTGTACATGATTTTCTGAATGGAGTAAGATGACTTTTTTTCCCCACTTGAGGTATTTGTACTTGGTGATGACTGTATACTGGAGTATACAGACAGAACATATAAATTCTGATGGTTGAGTGATATCTTATTTTTCTGATATTGGAATTTGTCATTTTTTTAAGTACTTACAATTTCTTCCTTCCTTCCTTGTTTAGGGTCGTGGTGGACCTGGGTTAGCTGCAAATGTTGGTTTGTTTCCTTTTTTCGTCTTAACTTTTTCCTGTCTTTTGTTACCATGATTTTTATAGTTTCTTGAAGTGATATTGAGTTGCTTTTTAATCTGGAAATGTGGCAGATGCAAGACAAGTGGGCCTCTCAGCAAGCCATCGAGATTCTACGCTCTTCCAGCCAATGGGTCTCCCTGTAGCTATGACTGCTGCATCTGTCATGGCGGGAGCCTTGGGTGGTTCGCAGGTTGCTACTAGAACACACCAAACTGGTATACAGAGTCAGTCTGCTATGGGCAGTGATCCTTTGACTCTCCATCTAGCGAAAATGTCTAGAGGCCAGCTTAATCAGATAATGTCTGAGCTGAAGGTAAATATTTTGAGTTAAGTCTGGTCAGTTTAAGATGCTAAAGTAACCTCTTGTTATAACTTTCTGGTTTTAGGCAATGACTATGCATAACAGAGAATTAGCTCGCCAGCTATTGCTAGAGAACCCACAGTTGCCAAAAGCTCTTTTTCAGGTCATTTCTTGCTCTTTTGAAATTTGCAAGTGAATGATTGGTTTTATTTAGTCCAGGCCATTTGCTTACCGGACAAGATATTGAACTTTGACATAGTGGAAGGTCAGGGTTTGAATCTTCTCCCTCCCAATTAAGAAGAAAAGCATTGATTTCGATCCTACACTCCAAATTGGTCTTGTTTTCTTTCTCTACACAGACATGTCAGCATAATATAAATGTAAATGAGTTTTTGGTGGGATAATTTGAATTACTTAATTATTTTTTCCGATCTCCTGCATGCTCTCTTACAGAAAGAAAGGAGGGATTCTCTCCCCCATTTTCAGAAACTAATTTCAAGGTAAGACATATTCTGAGCTTCCGGGGATTGTCCAAAGCAGGCTATGCAACTTGGACAAACTTCTTGTGCCAAGCCAATTTTACTTGGATCATGGCTTGTTATGATACCTGTGTGGGTACCTGAATGTGGTATTATCCCCCCTTGTAGACAGTGTATTTGTTGGGGGGGGGGGGGCATAATTGCATGCTTATACTATTACTTATAGTGGTAGTTTGCTTTCACTCAAGTAATAGACATGTTTTAATACTTGGTTTTGATTGATAAATGTGTACAAAATAGATTTAACCAATAATAAAACAAATAAAGAAATTGAAAAAGAACTATTGAATATCGTAATTGTTCTTTGGTACTATGAAAAATCATTCTATTTATGCTTTATATTTCATCATATTCTTCAAACCTAGATTATAGTTGGTTTGCCCATTTTAGTGATGTGGATTGCAATAGTATTATGTTTGGGGTCACACGTTCCGAATTGCAGGTCATTAGGGGATAGAGTCAAAGTGGTAACTATGTGCCAGACTGATTTATGAAATTTTGTAACATACATCGTCAAATTTCGGAAATATGAGGTTCGCAACTACATTTTGTTTGGCATAAACAGCTCACCAATGAACACATTTGCCTATTAGCTGGCTCCATTTTTTACATCTCTCTCAATTGTCGTTGTAATATAACTGTGACAATTTTGTACAAATGTTAATCACATATTTTCCTGTGTTTGACTGCAGGCAGAAATTATGCTAGGGATGGTCACCCCACAAATGGTTTGTATGATTGCCAAGGAATCCCAATTATTCACTTCCATTCAACCAACAATATAGTGACCTTTTGTTTTCTATTTTTTTTTTGCAGTTACAAAATTCAAATATTAGGCAAGTGTCAGGTCCACACTCGCTATCCCTGGGACAAGATCGCCAGCAGGGGTTGCAGCCATCTGTGCAAACCCATCCCGGTCTACCCCCACTTGCACAAAACAAGGTTCAGTTTGGGATGTTACCCAAAGTGCCAGAAGCCCAGGTTCCTGCAGCATCACAACCTTCCTTGGGTCATAATCCACTTTCCACATTATCACAGATCCTTAGTCAGCCTCAAATTCAGTTTCCACAGTTAGCCCCCAACCAAGCTTCTCTACACGCGACATCACCTGTGCGGCTAGGCATTTCAGCAATTCCATCAGTTCGTCCACAGCCATTGTCAAATTTGTCAGTGGGACCACCAATGCAGGCTTTACCGATTTCCTCTGCCTTGAAGCAGCAGATTCAAACACCACTACCACAACAACTTGGACCTTCTGGTGCTGCAAATGTAGGTCATAACATCCAAACAGTTATTCCAAATACAGCTATTCCTTCTTCACATTCAATCCATCCTTCAATGGCAGACCAGAGCTTTCAGGTGCCAAACTATACCTTTCATCCAATTTCTTTTAATTAGATTATGTTTTTGTTGTAAAATATGGCCAAGAGATCATATTGCTCTTGAAAAAGAAGCCATCCTCTTGCGCCACATTGCACCCTGGTTTCTCTTGCTCTCTCTTTCTCTCTCTCTTGGTTCCTCTTGTATCATATTACCCC
The DNA here is from genome assembly GCA_037126225.1 of Dillenia turbinata. Lineage (NCBI taxonomy): Eukaryota > Viridiplantae > Streptophyta > Magnoliopsida > Dilleniales > Dilleniaceae > Dillenia > Dillenia turbinata. The sequence goes on from JBAMMX010000005.1 coordinate 9,769,567, forward strand.
CTGGTTAGTTGAAGGGACCCTCTCTCTCTTCCCTGGTTTGTCCTCTCTTATTATCCCATCACCTCTCCTTCAAGGTTTTACGTTAGATTTTTACCTGATTTTTTGTTGTCCTGCATTAGTCCCACTCTTCGGGTTCCAATCTCAGATGTTAATAGGCAACTGTGTTGCTAGTTGCTACATTATAGGGATGTCAAATTCAATTATAAGGTAGCATTTTTGAACTTGTTCAACCGGAGAGAAAATCAGAGAGATTTTTTGAACAAGTTGATAGTGAATTCTGTCACATCATCTATGTTTTAACTTTTAAACAGATTTTATTGTGGTTAGATAATATAGAACCATTAAAATACTTCCTCATGGTTATAAATTTTTTTTTAATAATTATTTTAATGGTTCTTGTGCCTAATGTGTTTTTAAAAAACAGCCAGGCTCATCAATATTGCCAGGCATTTCTGAAAAACTTAACAGGGATGCTGATCGAGCTGCCCAAATTAGGGATGACCCAGCTTGGGTCCAGAGATTTAATTCCCAATCAAACTTGGCTTCAGGGTTATCTGAGAAAGCAAAATTGGTCCGTGATGCCCCAGAGCCAATAAATCGTCCATCAAAATTGATAAAGTTGGATGATGGGAGAAACAGTATCCCGGTTGGGGCATTAAATGGGTCCACTGTTATTCAACCTCGGTTTTCTCAATTTTCTGGAGTTGGACCATCGTCTGCTAACCATTTTGCCAAAGCTGAGGAACCATCAGCCTCTGACAAGCAGGTTCCACAGGTATTGAACATTTCCTGCTGTTTCTCATATTCCATACACTTGAACTCTGACTCATCTATATGCTTGGTTCCTGTTTCCGCTCCTGTTTGTGTTTAACACCATTGGATTATTTCCAACTTGCAAAATATATCTTTCAGCAATTTAGGATTTAAAAAACATTCAATCTGGACACACAGAAGGTCCAAATGCATCACCTGGACTTCTCTCAATTCTATAGCTTTAACAGTTCAGAAATGCGAATCTGCACTGTGTATAAAATAATTTAGTTTGGTCAAAATTTCCCCCCTTTTTTTTTCCCATTTCCATGTCTCCTTTAAAAGTCCACACTAAAGAATTTGGCCTAGGGTTTTCTCTGCTACTCGTAAGATTGAGCATTATTGTCTATGGCAGCTGCATGACAGATTATTCATGCAGCCTGACATTTCCAAAAAATGTCTTGAGGTTTCCAAGACGAATCATGTGTTGAAAAGAGAAACTATAAATAATTGAACTTGCCACATGAGCGGTGTTTGGCTCATGTCTGACCAGTGTCATGTCAAATACGGAGATGGCTTCCACTTTGAAGTGTTCTTGCTTGGTAGGAGACACTGTCATCGTATTTTCATTACCATGCATGGGTCAATGCATCCAGTTACTAGGAACCTTGCAGTTCCCAGGAAACATGGTCCCTTTGTACGGTAGGACTTTTAGCAGTAAAAGAACATAGTGGTTGATAAATCCGCAACATTACTCTGGATAATTAACATCGTACATCAACACTAGAATCTGCTTGAACATTTGGTTAGTGATGCATTTTTCTCTGCATTTCTTCTTTTGATATTTGCTGTAGTTCCCAAATTTTAGGGATGTCACTCCAAAGTTTTTCTCCCCCACACATTGCAAAATATTGGCCAACCCACATCATCTTTGTTTGGCCTTGGTTTGTTAATTTGCTGGATTGATCAGATTTATTTGGCCTGGTCATACATAACAACTGTAGGCATCCAATTTTTTGAGTCCAGTTTGCAAAGCTGTAGTGTTTGATTATTGTAGTTATATTGACTTGTGGTTGAGCTACTTGAGAATTAATTCACAATTTTATCTGGTCAGTTATACTGTTGTGACTTTTGTTTTTCTTCTGATTCTAGCTTCCTCCGGAGGTTGAGTCCGCCTTACTAGAGCAAGTGATGAAACTCACACCAGAGCAATTGAGTTCATTGCCGCCTGAGCAGCAACAGCAAGTCTTACAACTCCAGCAGATGCTTCGGTGAACTCAATTGTAGCTTACCTTCAGCCCACGGAGCAACTCATATAGAAGTCCAGTGTAGGCAGTGTAAACTGATCCATGGTAGCCCTTTGTGATTCTTTAATTCATGGGAGTAGCTGCATGGAGAATAAGCGTTATATGGTAAATTATTCAGCTAGTTTCAGATGATTGTATAAAATCATTATTGAGCATGCCCCCTTTAGTTCAGCTCCCTGGAAGGGAATGAGGATTGTCCATTCTTGTAACGTTTATGATGTGATAAAAACATAAAAGCGAAAGGAAAAGAGAAATTTTGGGTAGATGAAGCAACAAATAAGGTGGAATTGCTTGTGTTTTGCTAGTATTGTTTCCTCAATGAGACTGATTTCTGGTGAATCATTCAAAGAAACTTGATTTCCAAAATCACTGTGCTTTTGATTTTGCTGTTGGCATCTTATCCTGTACGAGGGATCTGGCGTGTTGTTTTTTTATTTATTTATTTTTCACTTATTAAGATATTTGAAGAGAAACTTATATATGATATTTATTGATATAGAAAAAACATATGATAGGATTCTTAGAGACGTATTTGGTGTGTGTTAATGAAAAAGAGGATTTTTATCATATATATTAATATCATTAAAAATATATATGAGGAAGCTGTTATCAATGTAAAAATTTGTAGGGATGTAAACGATAATTTATCAATTAATATTGAATTCCACCAAAGTTTGATTTTAAATCCCATCCTTTTTGTAATACTAATCAATAAAATTACAAAGAGTATTTAAAATGAAATACTATAGTATATGTTCTTTGCATATGATATAGTGTTGGTCAATGAAACTAAAGAGGATATTAGTACTAAAATGAAGTTATGGAGGGACGCTAAAATTCAGAGAATGTAAATTGAGTTGGTTAAAAACTGAATATATGAGATGTATGTTTAGTGGTAATTAACAGGATGAGAAAGAAAATGATAAAGTTAGAACAACAGAATGTATTAAAAAGTGAATATTTTTAAATATATTAGATCTATAATTCAAAATGATGTCAATATAGATGAGAATATAAATCATAAGATTTAAATAGATTGGAGGAAGTGGAGAAATGTATCTGGAGTTTTTTGTGATTGCATAATACAACTGTATTTGAAGGGAAAATTTTATAGAATTACAGTAAAACTTATATTATTGTATGATACCGAGTGTTGGGTCATTAAACAATAATAAGAATATAAAATAGTAGTAGTTGAGATGAGAATGTTCAACTGGATGTGTTGTAAAACTAGAAACGATAGGGTTAGAAATGAAAAAATTCGTATTAAGTTGGAAGCGAATTCAATTATAGATAAGATGTGAGATTATTGACTGAGATTGTTTGGATATATACAATGAAAACTTAAAAACGCATCAGTCAAGAGGATTGAGAGCTTAAAATAAGAGATTTAGTGTAAAGTCGATATAAGTCATGAAATTTTGAATGTAATAACGGTTAAAGGATTAATTGATTATATGATTTTAAACAGAAATGAATAATATAGAATAATTAGAATAAATTAAATAATTTATTTATAATTGTAAGTTTATATAGGTAATTAGTTTTTTTTTGTATTTTTAAATTTTTAATTAATTTATATTTATCTTTTTAAATGATAAATTTTAAAATTAGAGATTAAAATTTAGATATTGTTATTATTTTTCCATTCAATGCAAGATCTGATTTTCTTGACTATCAGTGAGAGCATGTCCGGATTTTCCCACGTGTTTCGGAGATCTTATTCCCACAGAAGGTTGTATCTTGTGTTGTTTGATTTGACAGCCATATTTGTGGGTTTTCTTTTTCTTTTTTTTTTTTGGGGGGGGGGGGATAGGAGCCGATCTAAGCAGCTACGTATTCAATGCGACAGCACTCATTAAAATCTCCCTAATTTTCAGGGTTCCTGCATGGCAGAAGCTTGTATGACCAAGTACACCATTGAAATTATCTGCTCTTGGATTTTACTCACCGCAGTGCAAACTGTGCTTTAGAATTCAGTGACAATTCAACCAACGGAATGAATCCTTGAAGGTTTAAAGTTATGAAAGTTGAAATTAGGTTCAATTATTTTAATTATTTTTATGGAGAAATTTGATGTGCACCTGCAAAATCTCAGGTAGGAATCATTAGTTCTTAAGAATGGCAATGTGGGTCTCTTTTGGGATAGAACATTGAACAAAAAGGTCTTAAAGCTGTTCTTCTCTCTCCCAAAATTAAAAAAAAAAATTATTTTAAAAATTATTTTTCATAATAATTTAAATTGAATTAATTAAAATATAATTTTAAATATCAAATAATCTAAAAATCAAAAAGAAAAAACTCTCTCTTACTCTATCAATATTTTTGTCCTAAATAACTACTCAAATGATTTGAAAATCTTTATATTATAATAAAATATCATAAGTTCAGTCTTGAGTCGCCCTCCTTGTTCCCAAGCAGGGAAAGGATGGAAAAAAAAAAAAAAAATTCGACGTCCTACTTCTCTCTAAGAAGTGACCGTTCAGATAAGGTTCCATTATTGCACTGCAACATTCAAGGATTGATGCAGCAGCAAAAAATTTAATTATTCTATGAAGTTGAGCTAAAAATAGTTACCTTTATCAATTTGTATGGGCATGTAATTTATTTTAAATAAATCTTAATCTCCTATTATATATGGTTGATGTTTAACTATTATTGACACATTTTGAAAAATGAATCGAATATATTATTAACAAAAATTTTAATCTAGCACGATTAAAAAAAAAAATCCCAAAAGACAAGTCTGAAAGAAGGATCGGGAACGTAATCTAATATTAGAGATTAGTAATAAAATTTATCATAAGAGATGGACAAATATGTACAAACAGGAATGATCTAATAGTTAGATGCTTAATAATTTCTTTTAATAGAATATATTCAAATTTTAATAGCGGTATTGATTTATTTAATGGTTGTATGAGTGCCATGATAGAACCCTAATTATATATATATATATATATATATATATATATATATATCACTTAATAGATAAAGAAAAATCAGATAAAGATAATAATTTTAAAATAGAAATTAATGATTGATTAATGCATGGAATCATATGGAAAAAAAAAAGGATGAAAGACTAACTTGTTTTTTTTTTTTCTTTATCCATTGCTATCTGGGTTTTTATTTGAATAATCTGTCTAAATATGACTCTTTTAATTTTAATTTTTTTTTTTATGATTCAAATCAAATCTGATATTTTTAATATTAAAATATGAGCAACTAATGACACATGGCTTAAAGAGAAACCTTCGCTTTGCCACTTGTGGTAGTACGAAATATTGGAAATCGAGTAGAATGGGAATGCCAAAGTAGCATGTATTATATCGTACCCAAAAATACATAGATAATATAATATTGGTTTCAAGTCTATTAGTTGTAGGATGACTCAATTTTTAAGAAAATTTCATGACCATTCTTTTTTATTTATTTTTTTAAAAAAATGAAAAATAACATCTTATTACTATCATGCTGTTAGATTCATAACATATATTACTAAATTTTTATATTATTTCATAATTAATATTTTAGTTTTGAATAAGAATTTTAATCTTGACCCTACAAATATCATAAACGAATAGATTTATAAATTTTCACTAGTTGTAGAATACAAAAATTTTATAACAAAATGATTCACAAATAATTTTAATGCTAAAATGTATTTTCCATTTTGAAAGAAACAATATACGTGCAAAATTCTTACAAGATCCATTTGAGCTTCTTGGTGAATGCATATAAAACCACTTAAGATACCAGAGTTGAGATTGCACCAAACTAAATCTAATTATTAATAAAATCAAATCTAAATTTATGACTCTGACTTATGATGTGTTATTTCTGCATTTAAGATTGAAAATTATATTGATATTATGATTTTTATTCCAATAATAGAAATATTAAAAATAACTTCCGGTAAGTTATTTTCTAAAATAATTTTCATGGAAATTGCTTTCAAAAAACAACTTTCAAAAAATAGAATTCAATTTGTTTATTTTTTGAATGTTTTTAATAAATATAAATTTCTTGTGTATACCTCATAAATTCACGTGTTTGTTATTTATATCCAATTATTTTTTAATTAATTTATGTTTAAGGTTACTTATCTTAAAATTTATATATATACATATATATTGTTTTTTAAGAAAAAATCTTGATGTACATTTCATAAAAATAGGATTTTTATAAATAAGCAAAGTAAAGTTGATTTCTGGAAGCTATTTGAAAACTTTTAGAAAATGGATTTTAAAAATCACATTTCTGGAAACTATTTCTAACATCTGTAATTGGAATAAAAACTATATTATCAATATTATTTTTAATCCTAAATATAATATTAAGAGAAATAATTTAAGTTAGGATAATAAATTTGATGAAGGTGGGCCATGGCTCCTCAGATACCGGCTCCTTATTGACTAGAACAATAATCGCCGATGATCGATATATCTGCAAAAACCGTCGGAGGGTGCTCCGGAGGGGAGACTTCAACGCTCAAGTCAGTAAAGAGCGGTTTTCGTTTGAAAGAAATAGACTGAGAGTTGAGGAAAAAGTGGTTCCCTGTAATCAATGTACCCCCCGTATTAGGTTTAGAGAGCGTATCTGATGTCGAGGGTTTTGAGATCTCTTATACCTGTGAGAGTCGTGCGCCATTGAGAGACTTCCACCCTATTTTCTTTATCGAACTGATCCAGGAATCTCAGAAACCAATATTACGAATTAATCACGACCCTCTTATATCGGGAAACCTTACTCTTCGGGAGGGATGCTTTCTTTATATGAAAGATCTCAAAATTACTGTTACGAAATAAAAAGCTGGAATCAAGGAAGTTTTGACCTTCCTCTTTAATCAACAGAGGTGCTACCCATCGTTTGGTTGCTCGACCGATAAAAGGTCTTCGAGACTTATCCGATTATAAGGCTGACATCTGTTTGACTGATCGAGGTGACTGTCTCCGCTTGATGAGTCACGATCGGTTAATCGGGGCGGCTGAGGTCCTATCATTCGGTAAATCTGGACGACTAAGACCTTTCAGTAGACCAATCGGGACGACTACTGCCCTTCGGTAGATTGTTATTGCGGTCGTTAGATATTGATCGGCAGACCCCTTTTTCATGGACCCTTTGGTAATTGACTCTTTTGGACTGGGTCTTGGAATACATCCCATCATTTGCCATTGACTCATGGTTTTCTTGGAAAGAGACGCCAAGAGTCATGATTTTAAATCAGAGGTTCGAGGATCCTTTAATACGGCCACTGTCGTTTCGGTCTTAGTAAACCATTTATCACACATCCCAAAAGGACTTTTCTTGTCACTGCTTTCTCCATCTCTTCCACCTTTTTCTCTCACTTTTCCTGTCAAAGAGTCTTTATCGGTGACAAAGATGTCTGCTCCTCAGGCTTTTCCGAGCATTGGTGATATTACGAGCACCATGTCAGCACAAGAGCTCCAAGAAGTACAAATTGAGATGCTGTTGGGGGACGATTACTCTCTGTTGTCTGCGACAGAGGTTGATTGGGCTAATAGGGCATTAGAGAACTGTGTGCTGATGTATCTCCAATCGGTCAAGTACGGTTTGAAGATTTCATATACGGGTCATTTTTTTGAGGTTCTGCGTCAGTGGAACATATTACTGACTTTCCTGATTCCCAGTGCCTGGCGGTTAGTGGTCGCGGTAACTTCCTTATTACGGTTTTGTCGTCTTCGTTTCGATTTTGACGTTTTGTCCTCAATTTTTATTCTGATGAGGTGTGAGAGTAACGGGCTGACCAAGAGGTGGTACAAACTACAGACCCAACCCGAGTCCTGTTGGAGGTTTTTCTATAATGAGTCCATCGATAAGAACTGAATGCAAAAGTTTTTTTTTGTCAAATTCTTGGACAGGGATCGCATGCCCTGGCTTCCCAATGCTGATGGGGTGTCCAATGTAGGGCTGAAATATCCGACTGCTTCGAAGCATGGTCGTTTTATTCGGTCGGTTAGCGGCTATTGTAAGTCCACCGGTCGGAGCATATGGGTCGAGTCTTTGCTGGACGACTAGATGTTATCTCAGATATTATCTCTGGCTGGTTTACTGCTCGAGGGAAAAGAGAAAAGTTAATCGGCCCCTTCTGTAGGGGAGAGCGAAGATTGAGCTAGTCGATTCTTTGAATCATCTTGACGACGTCTTATTGGGAAGTGTCACTATTGACAAGTTGACTCGTCATAGCGCTAAAAGATCTCTTCAGGAGGATCCCGAGGCGTCTGAGACCCTACCTAAGTCTTCTTCAGGGGCGACTGGGATCCTTCGCGAGTCGCCATCTTCTTCGGCGAAACGGAGGGGGACTTCCTTGCTTCCGTCTGCACTGGGGGCTTTGTCTAAATACCCGGAGCCGACTGCCACTACGCCGATAGAGGGAGGCGGAGATCTTCCTTTACTTGATGCTGGAGCGAGAGAAGACCTTCTTAGGCTGCAAGGGACAAAATGGCGAGATCTTCTTTCGCTGTTCTAGTCTGGCCTTTGCGCAAGGGGAAACGTAAAGTTCCTGAGGGAGCGTCCTCTTCATCCTCTATCCTTATTTGGTCTTTCGATGGAAAGAAAAACTCAAAAGAGCGTGGAACTGTCGCCATTTGTGCTGGAGACATGCAGTATAGCTATATAAATCTGGCACAAGCGAAGCATATTGCTGGGCAATTTGACTTCCATCGTTGTGAACTTGACCTTCATAAAATGTCTTACGAACAGGTCGGCGGAGCCCTTGAGTCCTTAGGTTTGATAGTAATATTCTCATCGCGTCTCTCGAATTCTTTTCCCTCTTTTATCGTTTGTTAATTTGGTTTTCCTTGCAAACCATGACCCTTGCTAGATTTTAAGGGCAACAGGGGAGGCAGGTAATAAGTCACTTAGAGGGATGGCTCTCTGAGTTGACCCGTTCGTGGGAATCAGTCTCCCTTCAAGGAGGAGAGTATTTGGCCACTGAAAACATACCCGGTGCCCTACTCAGTCAGAAGGAAGAGGAGTTGAGATCCCTTCGATCGGAATTGGTCCAGTGCCAAAGGCAGTGCGAGAGGCTGAAGTCGAAAGTTCCGGTACACAAGAAGTTGGCTCAGCTTCGTGAGGAGTCCCTTCGAACGGCGGAACGTAAGATAGCGGAGTTTGAGTAGTCCTGCACAAGGGAAGCCATCATTCAGAAGGATTCCCACCGTAGACTAGCCGAGAGATTAGAGTGCGCCGAAGAGATAATCCGTAGTATGGGTCTAAGTGAGGTTCTGCCTTTAGTCGAAGAAGAGATCAATACTCCAAATTTGACTGTATAACTTCTGTTCGGGATTTTGTACTAAGTGGCATATGTTCGTTTAATGAGAAATTCTTATATTTTTTCTAATATGAGTCATCTTCTTTACTTCTCACTACATTGTCTCAGTAGAATTAAGGGGACTCAGATCTTTCGCCTGACTCGGAGCTCTCACACGGGGTGATTATGCTTGCTGGTGCGAAAGGTAGCATTATTCGTCAGTGAGGAACACGATCAGCAGGGGTCGAACGGTTGAGACCTTTTGTATGATAGGGAATCTCTAAATAGTTGGGCTGCGTTCGCTCATCTATCGAGCGACAGATCCTGGGTGACTGAGGCCTTCCAAATGAAGGGAACTAGGCTACTAAGGCTCTCTGAATGATAGAAATTGAGCGACTGAGGCCCTCCAAATGATAAGAACTGGGCGACCGAGACCCTTCGAACGAAAGGAACTGGGCTCGAACGATTGAGCAGATGCCAGACCATTAAGTTAAACGATTGAGAGGATACCAGACTAACAGGTCGAACGATCGAAAAATTGGGAGACCGATAGATTAAACTATAGATTAGGGTGTCATAGACCCGTTCGGGGAATTCCGTCTCTTATTAATGATTCGCACGAATGATAGGAGCTGGACGACTGAGACCCTCCGAATGATATAAAATACTTAAGTTGTGGGCCGCGTCCACCCGTCCGGGGAGTTACATCCCCTATTGACGATACATACGAACGATAGGAACTGGGCGACTGAGGCCATCCGAACGATAGAATCGGGACATGGAGATGTAAGAGATCTGTTGATGAGTGATTTCAAGAACGTGGGGAAATACCCTTATAGTTTAGAAAAATACCAGCAATAAAATCCGATAATTATTTAGGAGCGGAAGTAGAAGGATTCGACTCACATGTTAGGGTCCAAATCCCTGACGATGTTTTGAACTTGATCTTCATATGCTTGGTGCTAGGCAAAGCCTCCAAGGTGTTCAGACCTGGTCTGCCCAAGATGATATTGTAGAGCGAAGGGAGATTTACCATATTAAACACGACGGGAGCCGTTGCATGATTAGGAGGTGTTCCAAGGGTGATCGGGAGAGAGATAATACCCTCGGGATATATCCATTCACCCGAGAGCCCTTTAACGGGGCCCGCGTGGGGCTGAAGATCAGCAGGAGTGAATCTTATTCATCCGAAAGTATCCCGATATAAGAGATTACAGCCGGCTCCTTGATCGACAAAGATCTTTCAAACCTCAAATTGTCCAATTTTGGCGGTTATCACAAGAGGATTGTGCCAGTTTGGGTCGATCCCAATGAGATCTTCATCGGTGAAACCAATGACCGGCCTTTTTTCACCTTGTCGTTTGTTGGTGTTTGCTGCTAGGATCTCTTGTGGTACAGGAGGAATTGCCTTCGGGCAATAGAAAATTGGTGTGATTAGGCGTCTGGCCTCATTTTCTGTTGGTCCATCGTGGACCTGAAGAATCACCCGATCCTTTTGGTCGGTCGGAGGCCGAGCGGCTTGGCGTTCTTCCTTATGGTTACGTTGCGGCGGTTTACGCCGATGATCGGCGGAGGAACTCTTTCCCTTCCTGCGATAAACTCCCATAGTCTTCCTTCATGTATTAGAAATTCCAATTTGTCTTTCAGTTTCTTGCAATCATCGGTTGTGTGATCGTAGTCACGATGAAAGTGACAGTATTTCGTTATATTCTTGCTGAAACCATTCTCGGTTGATCGTGAGGGCCATCGAACGTATGACTTATCTCTGCTAAAGGCTAAGACCCAGTCAGCGGTCTCACTCAGCGGGGTGTAGTTGTTGTATCTCCTTAGATGAGGGGGTTTCGCCCAGTTTCTCCTGGGCGGAGATCTCCGGGGTGATTGGTTCCGTTCTTTTAGGGCAGTCCGATCTTTTCTATGATCAGATGTTTCGGCGTCCTCGATAGCAATGTACTTTTCAGCTTGAGCATAAAATTCTTGGATGGTAGTAGGGGGTTTTTTTTGTGATGGATACCTTCATATTGGAGGGGCGCAAACCTATTAATAATGTGACCAATGCAATCGAATGATTCAAAGAAGGGACTCTCATCATTTCCTCTTTGAACCTTTCCAGGAAGTTCTTTAGGGATTCCTCTTTACCTTGATGCAGCGATAGCAAGGCGGTGGATTTCCTCTTGACTCCCCTGCTTATCACAAAGTATGATTCGAACTGTTCGCGTAACTGAGAGAATGTCTTTATACTCATCGGTGGGAGAGAGTTGAACCAAGTGAACGCATTTCCAGAGAGAGTAGTGGAAAAATACTTACACATGGCTGCATCGGGTATGTCCCTGGAGATCATTACAGTTATAAAATGGGCCACATGATCTCGGGAGTCCATTATCCCATTGTATCTCTCCATGGGAGGCAGGAGTACGTTGCGAGACATGGGCTCTGAGGAGATCTTGGAGTGAAATGGCAAAGCGTAAGAATAAGAGGGGATTTGGTCTCCTTGAGGGTTGACCCGCTTTAGTTCCTCGGCTACCATTTGTTCGACCTGCTTTCGAAAATCATCCGGGACTTGTTTGGAGTTTTCGGATGCTTCCTCACGTGGGGGCGACGGTCGTTGTTGGGTTGCTCGACCGATAAAAGGTGTTCGAGACTTATCCGGTCATAAGGCTGACATCTGTTTGATTGATCGAGGTGACTATTTTCGCTTGATGAGTCACGATCGGTTAATCGGGACGGCTGAGGTCCTATCATTCGGTAGACCTGGACGACTAAGGCCTTTCAGTAGAGCGATCGGGACGACTACGGCCTTTCGGTAGATTGTTATTGCGGTCGTTAGATATTGATCGACAGACCCCTTTTTCGTGGATCATTTGAGAATTGACTCTTTTGGACTAGACCTTAGAATACATCCTATCAAGATTTATCTAAAAAATATAGTAACTATAATAATTAAAAGAGAACATTTTATTAAAATTCAGAGTTTTTATGCATGATGATACATAAAAAGAAGGCATTGATGCCAAATTATCATTTTCTATCCTTTTATTAAAAATAAATAAAAAAATATAATAAAAGTACGGCACACCTAAACACGTGAGGTAGGGGTGCAGTTGTTTTGATCACACGTGTTTCACGTGCTCTATCTACCACTGTCACGTGACAGTAAATATTTTTAAATTGGGTTTCATGGATGATTAATTAAATTAATCATTTAACTATTCTATGGTTTAATAAAATTAATTAAGCGAACGTGCATGTGGTGACGTGCCCCCAAAATTTAGAACAACCAAGCCAACTCGTGGGATGGGAGTTGGTGTTGGTGGTGGTGGTGGTTGGCGTGGCCGTGCGTGTGGCTCCGCCACCATATTCCAACCGGCAGATTCCACCAAACACTTTTCCGAATACCATACTATACCATATTATACTATACTATACTGTACCATACTATACTATACTATACTATCATTATCACTAATACTAAAATGTTTTAGGTACAAAATTAGACATAAAACTTCCAAAAGCTCTGTATATTTGGTAATGGAGTTTGGATTCATCGATACCCTTACCCAAGCAAATCTTCTGGTGACTCCAACGTGCCCTCCTTCTCCTTCAATTATAATCGCTCCGATTTATAATTCAAAAATAAAAGGGCTCTCTCTATCTCTCTCTCTCTCCCCCCCCTCCCCAACTTACATCGACCGGTCCAGCTATTATGCTCGCCTGGCTCATCTGCTTATCTTACGCCCCTTCTTGTTCTCCATTCTAGCAACCCATTTCAGTTATTCCTCTTTCTTATTGAGTTTGATTATTATTCATTTCAATTTGATTCTGTTCTTAAAACCCCGTCTCTCCTCCCTGTTTTGCTCATGCATGATCAAGCTTTTAATTTGATGTGTTTTCGGGGAAATTGATGATTACCCGGAATACATTTGTTGGTTTTCGCGATCAAGCTGTGTAGTTTCTGCTTCTTCAGGTATTAGGCAGGTCAGAGGATGGGCGCTGCTTCTGGTACAACTTCGCAATTGTGCCCGCCATGGAATGGAGGAGCTGAGAAAATTTCCACGAAGAGGAAACCATATAGTTTTCTGAGATGTAACGTAGGAAGCAGTTTTCATGCCCTTAGTTTGAGCGATTTGGAATGGAGGACCTCTTCATTTCCCAGGAATCGTTTTGCCCTTTCTCTTTCTCATGCTTGTAAAGAACCTGAAGGTTAGTTTTAGTAATTTTAAATTTGGATTATTCATATCTTGGAACAATTTTGTAAATGTTTATCAACACCATTTTAGCTTAGGTCTTACTTTTTCTGGACGACAAACCCTTGTCTCATGTTAATCCTTTTTGTACTTGTTAATATATTTATTTTTATCTGATAAGCAAACGGTAATAACTGATAATATCCGTAAAATGTATCAGAATAGTGCTCTTCATTTACTAAGTCCATACGCTTGAGCAATTTGGATAGACGATCACCCTCGCTTACTTGTTCCTGGTATAGCTTTCGTGTAGCTCTATGATTCAGGTAGCAGATGATAGTCGTAGAGATTATGATCTTAAATAGTCATCCATTTAGGAATAATGCATCAGACATGCTTCATGTACTAGTTGCTGCTATGGGGCTCCCCCTGATGAGTTCGATGCATTATCCTCCTCCTATATTAACATTGACTGATTTGGCTTACCCTGACATGATGTCCTTTCTTAACCATATTGTTTGCAGCTCCTGCACTGGAGTCTGGGAATTTCCATGCTTGTTTTGACAGTAATTGGTTCCTGAAGGTATGGAATTCCCTAATTAAAGTTTAAGCTAATGATGAAGCCTGATACAAAACAAAGTCCTATGCCATGCCTTTTGCTGCTTGTGTATGCCATGGCTGGTCTTGATGACAGGGCCCATGGTTTAGATATTGCTTTTCGTACATAATATGCCATTTGCTGCTATATTTTATTAGATGCTTGTAAAATTGCAGAAGAAGGCAGAAGAGGTTGCCCCATACTTAACTGGATGCTGTATATATCTTGTCGGTAAGTTCCCCTTTAGTTTTTTGCTTTAAGATGGCTATACTGCTTATCGAAGTTATCAAACCTTTTGAAGTATGACATTCAGGGATGATGGGATCAGGAAAGACAACGGTTGGAAAAATTCTTGCAGAAGCATTAGGTTATTCTTTTGTTGACAGGTTTGTACTTGATGGTGTCACTTAGTTTCCTTGCAATCGTCTCTCTTTTTTCCCTTTTTTTTGTGGTGCATATGATTCCTTAGCTGGTTGGCAGGAATATAATAGCTTTTGCAATGTAAATGCCATTTTGTGGATTATATTCAACAATAATTTGTTTCCCAATTGTTTTGAATGCACCAAGAAGTTAAGAACCTATGAAGCATAAGGGTGGACATACGACATGGGGCACGCCCTGGAAAGTAGTGCTTCACATGAAGTGGACATGGTTCTTAATACATATCAAAACTGTTATGTGAAAATATGTTAGTAATATAATGCTTCATATTAGATTACTCATCAAGTCATCCTATAGAGTTGAAATTTATTGTACATATTTATCTTGTAGAATATCGAAATTATGAAACTTTTATTTATTAATTTTTGTTTTTTAAATTGATGCATGATGTCCAGGCTATCTTTAAGATATTGATTAATCATTTTCTATTGCAATAAAAGTGGGCTACTAGTCAGATACACAGCTAATTACACAAGGATCAACTTGTTAGGTTGGTGCTTCGTAGTTAAGATTAGACTTTCTTACTGGGTGGTTGCTCCAGTAAATTGGTAGTCACTTTTTTTTTTTTGGATAATGGATGCTGTTTGAATTTCTGTGTGCAAGATTTAGCATAACTTAATTTACTGCTAGATATTCTTGGAAGATAACCCATATCATTTAGTTTGGCATATCTGAGAATTCAACCTTTTCAGGATGTGATTGAATCTCCTTGTCATAGAACTTCCAATAAGTAAAGCATTTTGTCATGAGGCAACAAAATTGTCCCTCATGTCAAACTGGACGGTATGTTTGGCCATTCTACTTTGAATGGGTAACCAGATGGATGTCGAATGTACTATGGTAATGCATATCTTCTTTTTCTTTTCCAATAGTCAACTAATAGTTTTTATAGAGAAGAATGTAGTTTTCTTTGATATGTTGGATATTTAGGTGTATATGACTGGAAGTAACTGACAATGTACAAGTATACATCCAACATGGTTTATTCTTCATGCTGGTATGCATTTAAACATATGGTTAAGCAGATTGCAATATATTCATTGACATCTGCAAGTTATGTCTGCGGTTGTATCAGTGACAAACTTGTGGAGCAGTCTGTTGGTGGATCATCTGTAGCTCAAATCTTTTCACAGTATGGCGAGACTTTCTTCAGAGATAATGAGGTCTGTTGGAGTTCATATATATTCAATTGAAACTTTCCATGTTTTAGCTTTCCGATTGGACCATCCTTTGTGGTGGTTAGTGGTTCCATTGTATTTTACACACCTTAGTAAGGCTAGACACCCACCAAGTTGGATGTGATATGAGAGGACACTAAAACTTCTAATCCAATTGAGGGCAAGATTTTGGAGAATGCCACCTTATAATTTTTTGATTTCTGGTTATAATGATGACAACTTTTTATCCCTTATTTCCTAACAACAATAACAACCAAACCTTTATCCTACTAAGTGGAGTCAGTTGTATGGATCCTAAGTGGTTCATACCATCTTACAACAATAACAACCAAACTTCTGGTTGTATACGTCTTTGTATGGATCCTACATCATTGTACTCTATTCGATATTACATGCTCACCTATATGATTAATCTCTTTATACTACAACAATAATCGTGCTTTTATTATACTAAGTGGGGTCGACAATATGGATACTTTTGTGCCATCGTGCTTTATCCAGTATTATATTTTCATCTATATTTAGATAATTCATATCATATTTTATTGATATTATCCAAATTTTCTTAAGTTTTTCTCTCCATCGATTAATATAAGTATTTGTCATATTTTCACACCGCCTAACTGGAGCCTCTATTGGTTGGCCATGTACGTGTTTATTCCACCTTAATCGTGTTTTCCTCAATTTTTCCTCAATTGGCGCAACCCCAACCTCCTCCCTAATATACTCATTTTTTATCTTGTCAATTCTTGTGTATTGGCACATCTATCTTAACATCCTTTATCTCCACAGCTCTCATCTTCTGCTCATACTTTTGATTCATTGCCCAACATTTAGATCCATACAGCAAAGTAGGTCTAATCGCTATCCTGTAAAACTTCCATTTAAGTTTTAGAGGTATCTTTCAATCACATAGAATATCCGATACACTTATCTATTTCAACCATTCTGTTTGTATTTTATGTGATACATCTCTATTGATCCCTTTAGTTCTCCAAAGTTATGGGATTGCCTTCCTTTACAATTAAGAATTAGTGTAGATTATAGTTGGCCACTAACATGGGAGAGATAGAAGGAAGACAATAGGGTTTGCAAAAAAAGACAAAACCTTATAATTTTCAAAAGAGAAATATTATTCTTAAAGAAATATTATTAATGATGAATGCTAAATTAATGAAATACTACAAGTATTTATAGGGAATACAAACCCAAAAAATTAGGACACTAGAGAAATTAAGAAATTAGAAAAACTAGGTAACTAGGGAAATTAAGAAACTATAAAAATTTGAAAAATTATAGAAATCAGAAACTAACTAAAAAAAATACTAAAAAACTTAAAAGGCCGAAAGTTGACGGACTCCTTTTTCCTTTTATTGAACCGATCTCGTGTAGTCTAATAATTATTAGAAATCTGTCCCATATTAGTCCCCCTACCTAAAAAGAACTCGCCCTCGAGTGATGCCTCCGATGACTTGTAACCATATTCTCAATTTTCTTCTTTGGTTTTCTTGCCCAAAAACATATGATAAACATAACAAATATCAAAATAGCTGCTGTTGTAAATTCACTCAATCTGAAAAGTATTGGGTTCCCAATAGTTTTAAGAAAATCCTGACACTCCTGGAACTCTAAAGCGGTGGCATCTACACTATCGGTATAAATATAATATTATGCCTTCAATAACTCATTATTGAAATCATTTTTATCAAATCTTTCAATGAAAGATTGCTTTTTCTGGCCAGTTAAAACCTTTTCCAACTTTTCGGATGATTCAAGCTTGTCTTTAATAGCATATATGTATCCTTTTAGGTTTCCCTTCAACTCTGCAGTTCTCTTCCTCTTTGCATCTTTTTTGTCCAGTGCTTTCAGCTTGCCTTTTGCTTCAACAAAGGAATCCTCCAAAATAGGCATTCCTGGAACCACTGTCTTTTTTCGACTATCACCGAAATCTGCATATCTTCATCTGAAAATTCAACCTTGTTGGTCTGAACCCTACGAGGTTGTTGGGATAATATAGGGTTGACGTGTGGTTCTTGAGCAATTCTCATGGCGCCATCTTCACATCCTATATTGTCTTGGTTTGTTCGCAACATCTTCATTCCTATTTCTATCTGCTCCATTCAAACAAACAGATTTTGGATTGTAGTTGTTATGGCTCGTATTTTTCTGAACACGTCAGAAAGAGTACTACCTTTACTGTCTTGGCTGGCCATCGCAAGGAAAAGTGTTGATTTTAATACCATCTAACATGAGAGAGATAAAAGAAAGACAATAGGGTTTGCAAAAAAAGATAAAATTTTAGAACTCTTAAAAGAGAAATATTACTCTCAAATAAATATTATTAATGATAAATACCAAATTAATGAAACATTACAAGTATTTATAAGGAATGCAGATCCCAAAAATTAGGAAATTAGAAAAATTAAGAAACTATAAAAATTAAAAAATTATAGAAATTAGAAACCAACTACAAAAATACTAAAAAACTTAAAAGGCCGAAAAGTTAACGGATTCCCTTTTCCTTTTCTTGAACCGATCTCGTGTAACCCAATAATTATTAGAAATTTGTCTCGCATCAGTCACATTGTAAAATCTCATAAAAGTTATAGGTATGACACAATTCAATAAACTTTGTAAAATATTTGGCAGTAATAGATCTGTTTGGACTTTGCATATTAACCTTTTGTGAGCCTGTTGCCTAGTTTCAAGTTTTAAGTTTCAATAGTCAATGGTATGTCTCTGACACTATCCAAAGGTTTGACCAGTTTTAACCGGCTATGGACCATTTGTGACAGTTTTTTATGATTAGAATTAATTCTAGCAGCAGTGATATTACTGATCGTGCAATATTTTTGAGGCATTCACTTCAAGAGAGTTTTTTAAACATACTGGTAAGAAGTTTCATAAATTTATGGAGGATTAGGATTTAGGGGTGTATTCAAGTCGAGTCGATCCCGAGTACACTTATGCTCGAACTCAAATTCGAATTTTTTAATAGTACTCGAAATCGAACTCGAACTGGATGAGTTGTAGTAATAATGACCAGAAGTCTACTTGTTTATAATTTAATGAATTCGAAATTAATTTGAAAACTCGATTTTATTAATTTATAAAACTTTATTAAAATATTCTATTTAATTTAATTTTTATATTATAATAATATATAATTATATAAAATATAGATTGATATATGTTATCGAGCTACTCAATGAGTTTTCGACTTTAAAATTCTATTACTCAAACTCGACTTGGGTTTGGTCAAAATCAAGTCGAGTCGAGCCTTTGACCGAGCGGCTTGTGAGAGCCTCGAGCTCGACTCGATTCGCATAACAACCCCATGTAGGATGATATTTGGTCATTAATTCTGGGAACTCCTGTTATTATATGTGTATTATATATATATATTTTATTGTCTCAAATGAATTTAGAACTATTTCTACAATTGACAGAGTGAGGAATTGCGGAAGTTGTCTTTGGCACGCAAGCAAGTTGTTGCAACTGGAGGTGGTTCAGTGGTTCGCCCTGTCAACTGGTATGTTGGGTCCATGTATTTATTGAGGATGATTGCTTCTATTGTACTTCACCATGCAATTTAATTTCTTCTTGTATAAGAGCCATGGTAATTCTCTGACTATACAGGAAGTATATGAAGCAGGGGATCACTGTCTGGTTGGATGTACCATTAGATGCTCTTGCAAGGAGAATTGCTACAGTAGGAACTGACACTCGCCCACTTTTGCATTTTGAGTCTGGAGATCCGTACACACAGGTGGTCCCTTTCTGCCATACCAGGCGCACGCCATGATTTGGTTATTAATTCTGGCTTTCCTACTTCTTTTCAGGCCTTTGTTGGTTTATTCATGATTTCAAAGAAGAGAGGTGAACAGTATGCCAACGCTGATGCTAAAGTTTCCATTCAAAGTATGTGTTCGAAGACAAATTTTCATGTGCATTTGAATTCCTAATAAAATTGGATTTCTAAATATAAATATCTGTACCCGTCTTCTTCTATGGTGGATAGACAAGATATTGAGTGTACACCCTGGTCATCTGGGTCTATGACCCTGCCTTCGTTTAATTTTCCCAAAATTGTGTCAACTATTCTCCCTTGGCTACTTTGTATGGAATGTCAAAATTGTCTAAGGAAGGTGCTGTTGACTCTTAGGACTTAAAATCATTGAATCAGCGAGGATTTATTGGGCGAAAATTTTGAAATTTTCAGGTCTAAATCATCAAACTGCTTCCCTATAATTCTTTTTTCTGCTTTAAGTTGTTGTGCCACTAATTTTCTGTCATTTAGAATAAAAGTTTAGGTCTTGGAGATCCGAGTTCATCATTGGAATGCTTTGACGGCTTCCAAGGCTTTGTTTCGGTAGTTTTAGAGTTTTGATACAATTGTCCACTAGCGAAGAATTTTACTATTGGTTGTCCAGATCAACAGACCTTGCATCATAAGATCAACAGACTTTGCATCCTCAACTAGTTATTTACATCATTGTGGAACTTAGGTGAATTCACATAGATATAATGCGAATAGAGGATCGATTATGGCTATTACATATTGGGTATTCTATACACTCCTAAAACCTCATGTTAAAAGAAGATAAATCTGAGCTGAATGAGTCGCTGGCTGATATCGAATGAATTTGTCCTTTCCTGTTTTCAGATATTGCAGCCAATTCAGGTCTCAAAGATATAGCTGATATCACATCGACTGCCATAGCAGTTGAGGTATGTTGCTCTGTGCTCTTAACATTTAGGAATGGTTCTTCTGGGTTTCTTGTCTTATTCTAATTGAGGTCTTCTCCAATTAGTCGTTCTTCACTTCTCAGTCCCACCTCCTTTTTCTTTGCATGAGTATGTGCCAGCTAACACCATCCTCCAACCGACCATAACTCCAGCGTTGGTTGATAAGAAGGGATTGGATGAGAAAAAAGGGATATTTGCCTCTCTCTTTCATTTCCCTTATTTTCTCTCCAAACCAACTTCAAGAAGAATAAATAAAATATCCACAATTCCCAGCTAGAAAAAAGTGAACCTTATGGTGCATTTAGGCCCATAAGCTTAAGGACTTTGGCATGTATAAAATGCGTTTAGGTTTTTTTGGAGCTCTAGCTTTTGAGTTTGGCCTGACAATGACCTGCAAAGATGGTCAACCCTGAGAGGTGGAACCTTGAAGTGCTTTGAGGGGCCAGCGCCCCCCCCCCCAATCCAAAACCCCAAAATAAAAAAATCCAAAGTTTTCAAAATTTCTATTAATTCTTACATTAGTTTTCTTTTATTTGATTCACATCTTCTAGCGAAATGCACAATGGCTCCCAAAGAAGTTTGAAATTTTTATTCCCACTCCAAAAGAAAGAAAATTAAAATCTACCTTGGCCCCTCCAAAGATACTTGTCAGGTCTGCCCCCATCAATGCTGCATCATTGGTGCGATTGTTTAGATTTGTGATTATCCTTCATCCCTGTCAATTCTCCAATGTTTGAGAAAAATCAAAATCAGATACATGCAATAATTTTAAAATTGGTGTTTTTTCCCCTCAAATGAATTTATCTCATGTTGTGAAATGGGAAACCAATAACCGTTTGGTATTGCATTGAACACTGGTTAAGATGTTGGCTTACCACATGAATACACCAATCCCGAATCCAAAGAGGAAAAACAGGTCAAAATTTCGAATTATTTGTCAAAAAGATTGCTGCTCAGGATTTGATCTCTTATCAGATTATTCTGTTTCAATACAGACACTGATACAAATTGAAAATCATCTACGTGGAAGAGATGAGATGTTTGCCTAACTATTGAAGCGCTGGTTCAGGCCCTGAATTTACACTTCTTGCTGAAAGCACCGCTCCTTAGATGGATTTCAGAACCACAGAAGCAGTTCCAGTCACGTTGGCAGCATCGGCGTACATATGAAAAGTGCAGCTATTAAGTATACGCCATTTGCTATTTGCTCTTTCTTCTTTTTTTTTTTTTTGTGGGGGGGGGGGGGGAGGGTTCTGTGCACAATGTGGCCATCCTAGACATAGGAAGAGTAGATTCTTTTTGGCATTGGAATAAATATGAAGAAGTTTTTGATTAAAAAAAAAGTTTATCTAAGCATTGAAGACCGGTCTTGATTTGATACTGACCAATTCCTCGGAGTTTGTGTTTGCTCTCTGATACTAGATGAATAAGATTTGAGCTGCACTACATTATGGTTCAAATTTTGGATCCCCGTGAGAAACATGCAAGAAGCACCCCTGATGTTATAGTGGCCAATTAGTAAGACAAAGTGGCACTCTAGATTTCGGACCATTTCAATCAACCAAACAAAAGGCCTAATGTTTACCAAAAGAACAAAATCTTAACTTTTATTAAAGATAAGCTGAAACCAAAGAATAAACAGTGGCATCTCAGTGAAGCAGGAGAGCAAATTTTATTTGACATTCCTTGCTTCAACAGTGTCCACAATTATTTGTACTCTTTGTCCAGGCAAAAAACTTTCAATTTGGGGAAATTAACGAGGAGGTAGAATAGAGATGATATTTTGTGGTGAAGAAAGTTTGCTTCCCATGTATTGACTCTGTTAATGATATGCTTCACCAGAAACCCTGTACAAATTAGCTGCAGATGCACCGAGCCAACTTTTAAACATGAAAACCAGAGATTTCCCATTGTTCTTTCTTGTAAAGACATGTATTAGACAGATCTACAAAAAAACCCTCCTCCTTATCATCCCGACAGCGGCATGGGACATCAATCTCCCAGCAACATCGGATGGCGGCTGAAGCAAATACTGTTGTGATTCTGGCGGTAGCCGCCAGATACTTATAACCATATTCAGAGTAGGGAAGAACAGAAACTGAAATATAAAAATAGCTAAAAGGGGGGGTTTCACGGAACACAACCACGTTGCATATCATTAGCGTTTGACAAGGTGACTATGACAGGGTCAATGGCAACAGCTATATGTAGGAATGAGCTGACTTTATCAGACTAAATTATAATACATGATAACGATTGGTTTTATTAAACATACATCACATGATAACCATTATTTTATTAAACATGCATCACAATGTCATTACACCAGCTCACCACAATATTTCATGTCTATGTAACCGTATATGTAGAATTGATTTTGTAATTATGATACCTCTCCCATCTATGCTCTAAGATACGACATATCATAATGCATGTGCAAACACCAGTGGAGTAGGATCCAAGCCAATTTCTAACTTCCTCATCAGAAATACAGGATGCCTACTCTCATCAACACCAACTAGCTTTTGCAAAAGAATAGGTAATCAAGAAATGGTGCATAGACTTTGGCCATTCCAATACCAATTTAAAGACACTTGTTCCATAACAACTGGGAAAGCAAATGAGGTAGACATGTGCATGCTACAGAACGTCTATGCAATATGTTAGGTATGATAGAAAGAATGGGGCAGAATTTCCTGAACAGATGGAACTTGAGAAAGAGGCAGCTGTACTTCCTAGTCTCTTATCTGAGTCAGAGTCCTTGACCATCTGCGGGATAAATAAAATTGAGGCAGCAATGCAAGGTAAACAGGTTTCTACATTGCAGTTAGAATTCTTTAAATACTAGGACTTTCTGAGGGATAAATGAGTGGGGCTCTAAAAGGGGGGCTTGGTCAATTTGGAATTTTGCAGTCTTCTAGGGGTTCGAGTTTAAATTAGGTAAGGATCCTCAAGTGAACTATAATGTAAGCAAAGCGGCATTCTAAATATGAAGTGTGATGATTTAGCAAGAACAGGAGCAAATTTCCTGAGCAGGGTCTCATGAACTTCAGAGTTATCTGAAAAGTAGCTAAAAGAGATCCTAGAGTATAACAATCTCTTAAATATCATATATCAGACAGACTAGCATTCCAACTTGCCGGAAAGAAAGCCTAAGGTAAAGAAGGTTCTTATGTGCCAAATCAGATGGTGTGTCTCATGCATCAGCAGATGGGAATGCTGACTGGTTGAATATGCTAGTTTCCTTGGGTTTGTGCAGGCAGAAACTTTGATAAAGTAATGCCATAATGCTTTCAAAGAAAAAAGACTAGGTAAATGACTATGGTACTCTGTAAAGAACCTGGCCATATTATCTGTACTGGCCCGTGTTGCAACCTAGATGCACAATACATTGGCCAATTCCCCATTTTTCCCCAAAAAAACAACTGTACCAGCCAACATATCCAAATATCAGCTTCCATGGCTCCGATACAGTCCAAGGTAGGCTTTTCAGATTGTCCAGTTCCAGCTTCAGCTTCTGTAGTAGCAATTCTTGCCTTTATTGGGAACCATAACAACCACCACAGATGCTTATTCAACATTCAGTGGGTTGACAGTTTTGTCCCATACATGAGAAACCAGCTCATTCAACCCACCCTATCTCCAATAAGAGGTATGGATTTAAGCTACGTGGGTTAGGCGCAAGAGCTAGGGCCAGGTTGGAAACTAAGTTGGGCTTTGGGTGGATTGTTGATCTGCCTAATCGGAAGCTTCTCATTTCATACTCATAAATCCATCCTACATACTTGGTAGGTTAGGCTTTGCTGGCTTCAGCTGGTGATTTAAGCGGGTGAAAAAAATAAAACAAAAAAGGAAGAAAAAATTGCTCGTGGGAGTCACAAACATGTGAATTATATAGTTATTGATTATCCTTGAGGAGTGAAGAGAATATCCTCTTTTGTTCTACATCATAAGGAACTCCCAAAATTAACTGATAAGCACTTGCACCAGTGAATGCTTTAGCTAGTTCCTCAAGAAGAATTTCCCTCAGAAAGCCAACCTGGCATGATTAAGAAATATGAGAGAATTCATTTATCAGCATCTCAGACTGGTGATTGGTTTATAAACTTACTTTTGGACAAAAAATGCAGTTGAGATGAAATCAGGCAAAGATGAATTACCTTCTCATCTAAAGTAAAAGAAACTACTTGACCAAAGCCCTGTCTGTTCTAGCACGAAAGGACTGCAAATATTGTATTTATGGTTCTGAAGAAAGTTGGCAGTCGAATTTAGAAACTGAGAAATCACAGAATAACAGAAGATACAAATGAGGAAACTAACAATAAAATCATATGGTCTTCAAGATTCTTGGAAAAAACTTTCCCAGAAGAATTAATGCAATCTTTTTTTATACTTTATGACATATACTTTGCTATCAACAGATTAGGGTGATTCCTTGCAGAAATATGGAACAAAACCAGGGTCAGCATGGATTTTCTTTTGAAATATTGCACAAATTCTGTGGAGAACTGCAAGATATTATGGAGCTAGGTAGATCACACGCGGTAGGAAGAGTTACTATAAAAGGAAATAAGTTTCTTCAGAAGCATAAATTAAGAGTTACTATAAAAGGAAATAAGTTTCTTCAGAAATATAAATTAGGAAACGTGGAAAGAAAAGCCTCTAGCTAGAGAAAATTGGAGAGCAGGTTTGTTAGAAGAACTCTTGCCATAGGGGACAGAGGAGGGAAGAGTATCAAACCTCACCTCAGAGAGGAAAGACTCGAGACGATCAATTCGGAACACACCATCCTAACAAGTAATAATCTTAGAATAAGAACTCGGTAGTCAAACTGTCTCAATCTGATAGGAACAATTTTTTTAAGGAAACTTTTCACAACACAGGAAGAAACTGAAAAAAAAAAAAAGCGCTTACATGGTAATGTACCTTATAGAGAAGAGCCTGCTCTAATGATTTCAGCTTGGGTGAGATGTCCGTTAGCACTTTTCTGGCAATCCAAGGATATGTACTACTTAAGATTTTGTAGTCTGGTTTGAAGCTGATAGCTATGCCCTCTAAAACTCCAAGACTAAGAGTACTGAAATCATAGAGTCAGCAACTATGAGAAGATATACTAAGAATTAGTTATACTTCAAGAAACCAAACAACGGATCAACTGTATAGGATGGAGATCCCTTTAGGAAGCAAGACTACCTTCATATTACAAGAGAAAAATACGAGGGTATCCAAAATACCTGAAAAGATGAAGAATTGCATGCTTAGCATCCCAGGCATCACCCAAAAACCAAAATTCCAGTTAAGTGTGAGCATAGAGATAAACATTGAAGGAAGCACATGTGGCGAAGCTTTGCACTTCTTCGTTTGCTTATCAGTCTTTCTTATTTGCTGTAATCTCAGGTGTAAACCAACAAAAGGGGCAAGGATCCACCTAGGAAACCAATATAACAAACTACTGAAAGGTCCTGCATGCCTCTTGAGATCTTGGAAGAAAAAGGTATTTGAAATTGGATGTGGATAAGAAGTTGCTATGTCTTGACTTATTTTTGCCATGGTTAACATGGAAAGAAATATTGCTAAAAGGCATATAAAGGGCTTAGGCCAGGTGATCCCCAAACTCTTTGCTTTCTAATTTGGTATATGTGAGATTTTGATTGATACGAGGTTGGCGGAGGGGATATTTTTGCTTGTGTAGGCCTTGATGAGGTCAACATACTGCATAATTTCTCTTTGAAAGTAGAGATGGATTAATTAGCACACTGCTTTTATTTTTCTTTACCTACAATTTCACCTAACGATCAAATTTAAAAATACAGTGTTCCGGCCATAGATTCAAAGACTGAAAGTTGAGTTACTCTAATTTAGGCTTTTTTGGCTAGTTTTACTTATTTAGTCTTTAGCATTCATTCTAATTTATGGTAAGAGGGATCTTAGGTTCCTAAGGTTGAGAAAGAGGAGGATCAAGTATTCACTTGTGTCCAGGATGCACTACAGGCCATACAGCCCCGCCCATCTATGACCTCTCTCATCACCACACACACTGTAAAATAAGACCCACTGGCTGCTATTATGTTAGCTGGTCTCCATGTTTGCCACGATAAGAGCCTTATTCACTGCACCCGAATGCTATATGGATGGCAAACCACCATTGATTCCCCCCATCCCCCCCCCCCCCCCCAAAAAAAAAAAAAAAAAAAACTGTGACACCTTCCTCTGTCACAAACATCTAGTGTGTTCACTTTGCAGCACCTAACACGTTGTCTGCTTTAAAATTCTCTCTCAATTCCATTCCATTTGTAACACAGTCCAACTTGCAAACCAAAGAATTCAAGTCTTTTAACTTCAATATTCTTTATTTCAAAATATCACTTTGACATGCTTTATGTCAAAGTATCACATTTTCACAGTCCAACTTGTTCTAGCCATAATTCCTCTATCCACATTTTTCATCAGACTGAAACTTGAAGTGATTGTGCAACTTAGATCATATCATGCAACTTATGAGTAGAGATTAAAAGTGTGAGAGTTCTTTACATTGTGGCTCCCAAGTTTCCAAGATCTCCAAAACTTATATTGTGTACCCCTTTTTCAACATCATTTTGAAAAACACCTACAGACAAAGAAAAAAAATACCAATTATAACATGACAGTGCACACAAAAAAAAAAAAAAAACAGCCATGAAAGCTTTCGCACAAAAAGTTTGCAATTTACAACCTAAAATTGTTGTAAACTTCCATCCATCAATAAGTATAATTGTAATCACCTGTTAAAGCTTTTGTCACGGCTTCGTTCTCTGCAGTTGGCGAAAGCAGTCTGTCGAGTTCATGAGTGAAGCACCCATATAAATACAACCATTGGTGAGAATATTCTCTTCAGCAACTGAGTGGAAGATAATCAATATGCCCAAGAGTGACAAAGTCCTTAGCCAGTGCATCAAAATCGTGGTTCATAAGATGGGGACAAACTTCAATAAAACCATCCCGGAATTCTTGTTTGAATTCACCCATCATGCCAAAATCTGGAGGTGGAAGATATCAGAATTAATTCAATGTCATAAATTTTGGCCATAAAATGGACGATGGGTAACTAAGTGTGCTAGTTCTTCGTCATATGTTAGAAGAAGGTTTCTGGGGCGAGGATCCGCATGACAGAAACCATATTCCAGCAGTTGATTGATGGAGCAGTAAACTCCGACCTGCAGTGCAAGAAATAATCCCCCCCCCCCCCCAAAAAAAAAAAAATCTTTTGCAGAATAAATAAAACTATGTTAGTTGGAGTTCAACTTCTTTGACTGCAGCGTCAAAGTACAGTCACATACCTCGACCAAGTAAAGATCCTTCACTTCGGGCAACTTTTGCCCCTACGACTCCACAAATAAAGAATACCATTAGATCTATCTCAAAAAAATCGCCAAAACGGATTAAAACAAGAAAAAAAAAAAAAAGAAAAAAAAAAGAGAGGAAAAAAAAAAAAAAAAAGAGACCCCCCCCCCCCAAAGCACTAGTTTCTAATATTATTATTATTATTAATTTTTTTTCCTTCCTCCCCTCCAGCTTTTGCAACTACTAGTTGTAGCAGGCTCTGTATCTGTGTGGCAATGAAATTTGGTTTGTCTACTAGACTCCTACACTGTGGAAGCACTTCCATGGTAAGGTAAGAAGTCATATTCAGGCATAAAACAAAAATTTTCAAGCAAAAGATCAAAAATTCATTTTCAAGGAGATCATCAGAGAGATACCTCTACCCACTCCATCACAAGCACCTTACTAGTGGTCAGATCCAGATACATTTCAGGAACTTTCGCATCTTTTAAGCCACCATATAGCTGTCTGTTTCAACACAGAGGAAATATGAATCTGAGCCTTGATTGCATAATCAAATTCAGCCATACAAAATTTAAAAGGAAAATGCATGAGCAATAAACTCAGATTATGTTAGAAATACAAGTAGCATCTGGAATCTAATGAGATGTTCATATATTTTGTGGAGTTCATGATGACTACATTATATAAAGGTGGAGTTCAAGAAGTGCCATCTTAGCACTTTCAATATCAATAAAGAGTTTCTCTTTGCTGATAAATAATAATAAAAAAGATCTCAAACTCCATGATCTACAGTAATAATTTTGCCTACAATATGGGCTTCTCTACAAATTGAGTTGAAATTGTATGGTACAACAGAGAGGCATGGTCTGCATTATTACTTTGCATTCCCTTTGAACCCTTTAAAGTATCAGCGGTTTTTAATTTCTTCAAAAGTTTATTTACTGTGAGAAATGTTACAAAGAAAAGCAATTAGCATCCAATAAATAGTTACTCATAAGCCAATTCAGCTTAACTCAACCATACCTAATGTCCCAACAACTAGATGATGTCTACATGAATTCAAGTTCTACAGTTACCGGGATAAAATTGTTGTTAGCATAATTTTGATCAATTGCAGCAGAAGGTTTAAGTTAAATGCAAACCACAGGGAATGCTAACAAGGGGCCCATCTCAATCACTATATGGTCCCAAAATTCACTCCACCCCATACTTCTAGTTCACAAATAAGAACCCTTGGGGAGCTTTTCTTTCACAAATTTTGAGCTGCAAATCTCAGAGATGGAAAGTAAACATCAGTAATTTGGACAAGGCCGACAGTGGTGCACAAAATAACAGTTAGGATTGGGACATGATCCATGCATTTCATTTTGTACAACTTGTGTGGCCCATAAGCAAAATGGTCACAACAAGAACAAAAACTTGAACAAATCCCATAATTTGGGTTGCCACTACAGTTGTCAAATTTGTACTCAGTGAGCAAGCAAATAGATCTCTTTAAAGGACAACGTAAATAATTGGCAACAAAATCCAAGACAGACTCATTTATGGAGCTATAACTTCATCTGATGGTGCATTACACATGTTTGACCAGGCAACTGTTGAATTAAGATAGTTTGCAATTCTCAATCTGAAAGGAAATCATGCTCTTACCTAAACTTGAGTCCATTCCTTGCTTCCTTCTTATAGTCCATCACCTGGATCAATGTGATTCACCCATATTCACTTTGAAGTCTAAGAGTATTTCTCCCGAAAGAAAATATTACCGAAACACACAATGAGAAAGCAAAAAATGAGAGCATTTAGTCATGCATGCCTTGTGCGAAGACTTGAACTACAACTGAGACATCGTCCCTCGTTTGATTGTTTTTCTGTGGTTATTTTTATTTATTTAATTTTCTTTTATTTAGAATGTTGTCTAGGATTTTCATATTTAGTTTCCTAATTCACCTAGGATATCAATACTTGCATTTTTGTTCATATGTCAAATATAAAGATATCTGTAATTTTTTTTCGGGGGGGAGTTAATATACCAATAGCATGATCTCTTTTATGTTGAGGAAGAGGAAAATGCATATATGAAATAGCATCAATAACATCACAATCTACGTATATAATAATCTCTTATTGAGATCAATTCTTCTATCTTTTTCTTTATACTGAATATTTTATATTCTGTTGCCATATATTTGAAACAAGACAATTTAAATGGAGAAATTGACCTGGTATCACCATAAACAACACCCCTCTTGTAATACCGAAAATTCGGTGTTAGAAATGTTCTGTGAAATATAGTAGAAAATTTTTTAAATATTATTGATTTTCGATTTTGGGGAATTAAATTGGAAATTTTGGTATAATCGAAATGTCCGTGTTGCAAATTCGTAGCGCGCTCTATTTTTGATAAATTTAGAACTCTAATGTGATGAGAATATGAAAAAAAAAATATATATATATTGTTATTTATAATTGATAATATAAAAAAAAAGAGAGAGGAGATGCTGCGTTTTGGAGTGAAACGCAGCACCCCCGTTTTCCCCAAATCGATAAGGGCTAATAGCCATAATCGAATCTCTCATTCACTCTCTGCTCTCTCTCCCTCGTCTCTCTCGCGATCTCTCGCCATCACTCTCCCTCCACTATGTGCAACCAAACCCGCGACCACTGCCACCACCGCGACCACCGCGAACCACCGTGGGTCGCCATCTCTCGGTCTCACGCCATATCTCTCTGTCGATCTCTCCCTCACAGTCTCTCTCTCGGCCTCTCTCTCTCTTTACCACAATCTCTCTCGATCTCTCTCTCTCTATCCGGATCTCTCCATCTCTTGCTCTCTCTCACATCCTCTCAGTCCCTCTCTTCTGCGCGCGAAAGGACCCTTAATCTCCCTCTCCCGCACACGAAGAGCCTTCGTTCTCCTCCGCTCGTGCGGTCTCCTGCGAGCAGCTTTTGCCACCTTGCGGAAGCCCCAATTGAAAACCCTAGCTACGATTATGATCCGCTCTGCATAGGTGAGGTTCAGTCCCTAACCCTAATTTTAGGGTTTCAAACTTTCTTAGAAATTAGCTTTAAATTACTGAAATTTATTTTAAATTGGGAGCTTTGCAGGTTTGAGAATGGACTGAGAAGACATCTGAGCGAGGATTGCGAACTGCAAGAAAACCCTAGATGAGGGATTTTCAATCCCTTCAATACTCAGACTATTTTGTTGAATTTAGGTTGAGAATAAGTGTAGATATATTCTAAAAATATGCTAGATCCATAGGAAATGCGTTATTCTTGAAAGTTTGTATGAAATGATTGAAGTTAGGTCTAGAAATTGATGTGAATTGGACTGAGAAGCATGTTAGAATGTCGTAGATAGTATTAGAGTTTTATTTGATTGATTTGCGTAGTTTTTCTTGAAATTTGAATTGAAATTAGCATGAATTAAATTAGGATTTTGTAAATTCGGGAGAAAATGGGTAAAATTGAGGAATATTGGAAATTTAAATTAGGTGATGGAAATGATTCTAAATTGATGAAACGAAAGTTTAGGAATGTGGTTGTGCAAATTAAGGTTATTTTAAATATTTTATTAAAAATATCACAAAATATAAATAAAAATATTTTTTAAAATGTTTTTTAAATTTTTTAAAAAATAATGTTTCTTTAAAATATTAATTTTTTAAAACTATTTTTTTAAAAAACATTTATGATATATATTTTTTTAAAATATCATTAAAAAAAGTTGCCTTAGGCATCTCTCTCCCTCTGTTTTTTTGTTTTTTTTGTTAAATTTAATATTTTTAAGAGAGAGTAATGTTACATCTATAATATTTTATTAAAAATATCATAAAATAGAAATAAAAATATATTTTTAAATATTTTTAAATTTTTTAAAAAAGTAATGTTTGTTTAAAATATTAATTTTTTAAAACTATTTTTTAAAAACATCTATGATACTCTTTTAAAATATCATAAAAAAAAAACAAGTTATCTTAGTCGCCTAAGAGATGCCTTAGTCAGCTAAGGCATCTCTCCTTTTTTCTTTTTTCTTTTCTTTTTCTTTTGAGAGAGATAGAGAGAGGAGAGGAGAAAGAATGAGGAAAAAAAAGAGGACGACATGGTGCCTGCAAGTGGGTCCTGTAGGCCACAATGGAGGATGACAAATCTGATGTGGTGGGGGGTCACTCGTGCTTTTATATATATATATATATATATATATATATGTTAACAAAACTTGAATTCAAATTTTGAGAATAAATATATTGGGAGAAATGCCTTCTTAAAGAGGGTATGATAATATTTCAAATTAAATTAATTATAGTATAGCTCAAAGTACTTGTTGATCAAATAAACAAAAAAGGGCAAGTGTACTTAAAAACTTTTATCTCTAGGGTATTAAAGCCCAGGTGTTATGTGTGGCAGGGAAAATATGAAGTTTATAAAATTTAATGAGCAATATACAATTAATTTAATTTTGGGCTCTATAATTACCTGTTGAAAAAAATGATGCCAATAGTTATTCATTAATCGATAAATGATTAATTTTATTAAATATAATTCTTTTGTATAAAAATCTCATAATTTGACGTTGTAAAATATTATTTAGAAAAAACATGTCCAATGACTTCACATGGTAAAAATTTATATTTAATTGGAAAAACTATTTTCTTTTTACATAATTAATCATGAAATGGACAGTATATATTAATATCAGTTGATTTTTAAAAAGTCTAGAAAAAATCGGAAATAAGTTATCCATGTAGTTTGCTTTAGATGTAAGACATAAATTACCTCAAAAGTTAAATATATATATATATATATATAATATATATATATAAACATACATAGATACATATATATATGTATGTATGTATTGTGATTCATCAATATAAAATTATCATTTGGCACAGTATGTTGAAACCTTAAAAACTTTAAATTCACAAAAACTTAAAAGATACAAGTTTAATTTTTTACTAGATCACATGCCCACGCATACGTTGTGGGTGGAACTCCCTATCACAGAATATAAGTTAAATAGGATAGTGATATAGAATTAAATAGAATAATGACTTACCTAATTATGATATATAATTGATTTTTATTGATCAATAATTTATTGATCTTGTCATAGGAGTAGAACTTTCTACAACCTCCATAAGTCACTATTTGTTTCTGCCATAGGAGTGGAAGAAAAAAACTTTAACCATTATAATTTTATGTTTAGATAAGATTCAATAGGCAGATTGCTAAAAAAAAGAAAAAAGAAAATGCAGATTAGCGAGGAAAAATGGAAAATATTAATTATACAATTAAAAACATTTCTATATTATTTTAATGTATCGTATATACCTAATAATATTAAAATTATGATAAATGCTAGTTTATATCATTAAATAATTTCATTATAGTAATATCAAATAAGTTCATTAATTATATTTTTTAAAAAATAGATAATTGGATTTTTAACATTTTTTTTTTAAAAAAATACCTATTTTCTAATGTGACACTCTTTATAACCTCCATAATTCACTACTTTTATTTAATGATGATGATATAGATTTGGTAAGTAAAAGGGTCCAACATTTCTATTAATTATTAATTAAATTAACTATATTTAATTTAATTAACTAACCATATTTAATATATATAATAAATTTAGGTTGGGGGGGGGGATCGCCATCCTGGTCGCCCCTGCCTCTGTTGTGCAGGAAAGTACGGTAATATTGAGGTTATATAAAGTTTTTAATGTAAATATTCAGACTTGCATATAATAAATAATTTAAATCTTCCAACTTTTAATGCATATGAACGAATATTAAAATGATTAAGGAATGAGTTTTATAACTGGTTGTATCATTACCTTTATTAAATTAATGTACCTTTATCGTGTGATCAGATATGGTATGGTTTTAGTACTAGTTGTTTCGTTTCTATTTTCAGTTTTAAACGAACAATTCTACTTTTTATTTAAATTTTAAATGGTTTGACTTCTGATTTTGAAATTAAAATAAAAGATAATAATTATTATAAAAAAGGCTTTGCCGTTATTATTTAAATTTAGTTTGTTTAGAAACTCAATAATTCAAACCAAATTTTTTAAAATAAGAAATCAAAATCAGATTTTATAGATTTATTTTTAATTTAATATTAAAACCATGAATGAATAAAATTTTAAATTATTAATGATTTGGTTGGATTTTATTATTTTTTTATTAACCAATCGATATTCAGATTATTTGATAATCCGATTTAATTATTGTGAAATTTAATTTAAGAAATGATTATTTTTATTTTTATTTTTTTATTTTTAAAATTTGAATTTAAAATATTGGTTAAAGAAATTTAGTGTGATGCAAATACATTGTACTAATAATAGTCAAACCCTTCAAAGGCTATTGGTCCAAGAAACAACAGAAATAAAATAAAGAAAATATCAAGAAAAAGACATTATAATACCAAAATAAAAGAAGATGCAAAATGCAGAAAAGGCTAAAAAGATCATTTGCTCATTTGGTGGGTCCGGCATAGAGTCATGATAATCTCTCCATCATACGCAGATGATGATGGCTCATTTGGTAGGTCCAGCATAGAGTGATGATAATCTCTCCACCTATATTATATGGAGATGACGATCTGTCATTTGACAAACGGAAGATCGGACAACGAAAAATAATAACAAGAGAAAGTGATTATAATGCTAGAATAAAAGAAAAATGCAAACCGGTCCTAATAATAGAATGACAATGACTTTTTTTTTTTTTTTTTTTATTATGTGATTTGGAATTTGATTTTTATTATTAAAAAAAAAAAAGAAATGTAAAATGTAGAAAAGAGTAAGAAAATCATTTGATGGGTCTAGCATAGAGTTGTGATAATCCCTCCATCTATATTATATACAGATGATGATCTGTTATTTGACAAATAGAAAATCGAGCGATGAAAACATACTATCAAGAGAAAGAGATCGTAATGCTAGAATATAAAAAAATGCCAAATGTAGAAAAGAGTAAGAAAATCATTTGGTGGATCCGACAAAGAGTTGTGATAATCCCTCCATCTATACTATATACATATGATGATCTATCATTTGACAAATACAAGATTGAGCGACGAAAACATAATATCAAGAGGAAAGTGATGGCAACGCTAGAATAAAAGAAAATGCAAAATACAAAAAAGAATAAGAAAATCATTTGTTGAGTCTGGCATAGAGTTGTGATAATTCTTTCATCTATACTATATGGATCTATCATTTGACAAACAGAAGATTGAGCGACGAAAACAAATATCAAGAGAAAGTGATCATAATGTTAGAATAAAAGAAAATGTAAAATGCAGAAAAGAGTAAGAAAATCATTTGGTGGGTCCTAGAGTTGTGATAATCCCTCCATCTGTACCATATGCATATGATGATCTGCCATTTGACAAACAACAAATTCGAACGATGAAAACATAACATAAAAAGAAAGAGACCATAATGCTAAAATAAAAAAAAAAAAATGCGATACGCAGAAAAGGTAAGAAAATTATTTGGGGGTCCAACCTAGAGTGGTGATAATCTCCCCATTTATACCATATGCAAATGACGATCTGCCACTTGGCAAACGACAAGTTCGAATGACAAAAACATAAAACAAAATAAAATCATATTTTCCTTAATAAAAATAATTCTATATACTTAATGTAATTTTTAATCCTAAGATATCAGAAATTACATTTGCTATGTTTTTATTCAGCCGATAAATTTTGTATGTTTTCATTGGGGACATATTCTACCAAAAATATAGAATCGGAACTTTACTATTTTGGCAGTTAAATAAAAAAATTATAATTAAAATAAAATAAAAATAATTTCTAATTTGAAATATTTAAAACCTTAAAATAATTATGGCATCCCTCGTCCACTTTCAGTTCGTAGTCAACTAAACTAACTCGCGCGCGCGCTCTCTCTCTCTCTCGTCTCTGAGAAATGGCTTCAGCGCAAATCCGGTTCAGAATTCTAGGATGCGCCGATATAGTGCGCAAGCTAGCAAGAGCGATATCACTCGCTCCAAACGCAACAATCACCGCCCTCGGAAGTCGTTCGTTAGAGAAGGCGAAGAAATTCGCCGCCGATAATAATTTCCCTGCCGAGACGAAGGTCTACGGAAGTTACGACGCCGTTCTGGACGACGCTGGCGTGGACGCCGTCTATATCCCGCTTCCGACGAGCTTGCACTTGAAATGGGCAATTGCGGCGGCGGAGAAGAAGAAGCACGTGCTTTTAGAGAAGCCGGTGGCCTTGAACGTGTCGGAGTTCTATCGGATTGAAGAGGCATGTGAATCTGCTGGAGTGCAGCTCATGGATGGTACCATGTGGATGCATCATCCTCGCACGGCTAAGATGAGGGAGTTTCTCTCTGATTCTGAGCGTTTTGGTCAGCTTAAATCCGTATGTTTTCTTCCCTTTCTCAAGCATAATTTGGATTTTTCTTTTAATAATTGTGAAATTTGGTAACAATTTCTTCAATTATGAATTGGGGTTTTAGATTTTGATATATTTTCTTGGAAATTATCTTAAATGAAAATTTCAATTCGCTTTGAGGTATAGTTAATACCAGTAATGAAAAATACAATTCCATAGAGGAATTAGAAGCTCATCGTATCTCCAAATAGACAAGGTTACGCTCACTCAAAATTCTATCATATTGTCAACTTTTACCATTAGTTTGGGAGTAAGGTTAGGAAAGAAAAGAAAAGAATGGAAACTATAAAATTTTCTTTCCTATTTTGTTTGGTAATTTTCGGATGATTTAGAATTTATGAGGAATTAAATATTTTTTTATTACATCTTAAAGATATATTTGGTATATTAAAAAATTAGAGTGAGTTTAGTTTTCTTTTCTCTCATTTTCTTCTGACTTTTGAAAATAAAATTTTTCAAGTTATTAAAAATCAATCAATTTTTTTTTCATAAAAAATTCACAAACGAAAAAAATACAATCATTTTTTCTTCTAATCTCTTTTTCTTTCTGCATTAGTCCATCCAAACGTAATGTTAATTCCTATGTATTCATTGGAATGAAAAATATTGTTAAAATAAGTTTAGGGATTTTGAATTTGATATTTCAAATTATTTTGAAATTCTGACTTGGTGTGGCCATTGGAATCAATGTTATCTAATAGAGTAACTAGCTAGTGTGCTTACATAAACCATAATAGGCATAAGATGTTCTTTAGAGACAGTTCAACCGATATAATCTCTACACTTTCATTTTGTCTTTTCCGGTTAGATTATGCTTAGATACTTCTTCCTGGAAAAAAAAAAAAAAAGACATGAGGTGAATGATTTTATCTCGAGTGCCTCGTTACACCCCCTGCCTCCGCAAGCACAAAAGGACCCTGTTACGAAAGAAAAAGCATGCCCATAAAATTGGAGATATAAGATAAAGGACTAACAAAGGAGGAGACATCGAATAGAGGGGTGTTGTTTAAGGTGATACCAGGTCAATTTCCCCATTTAAATTTTCTTGTTTTCAAATATATGCCAACAGAATATAAAATATTCAGTATAAAGAAAAAGATAGAAGAATTGATCTCAATAAGAGATTGTTATATACGTAGATTGTGATGTTATTGATGCTATTTCATATATTATTAGTTGGATATGTTTAAGAGGGGCATTATGGTAATTATGAGAGGTTAGTGGGATAACTCTCATTAACCCATAATATCAAAAACCTCACCTTATTCTCTACACGATGGTGAACCACCAAAAAATAGGAGACTAACCTCTCGTTCTTTTCTTGGTCATGAGTTCTCCATTGATGACTTCTATGAGAGAGGCTTGCACAAAATTGAGAGAAAATAATATTATTTAGAGAGAAAATAAAATGAGGGTTTAAGAAAAATTTCGCGTAGGGAATTTTTCTTGTCGTAACGATCACCGGAGTGAGGGTTACGACGTCGTGGTATAGCGGTGGTGGTTCGATTAATATCGTGATCACCATCCCGACCGTGAGATCCGATCGAGGGACAAACAGATCGATTGTTTTGGAGACTCTACACGTGAGGTAACCCTATACCAAATTTATTTTATTTTTATGAAAATTATTGTGTATGTTTCCGTTGTGATTGAGTCACTAAAATATCCAACATTGGTATTAGAGCATACATTGGATTATTAAAAATAATTTTTGGAATTATTTTTTGGGTATAAAAAATTTAGGGTTTAAAATTTGAGGTTCAGATTACGGATGAGTTTTATGAATCCGAGAACACCACTGTGTTACCCATAATTCGTAGAACACGAAAATAATTTTTTTTCGTAATTTTCTGAATACGTTTAAATCAAGAAAATTCCAGTTGAAGTATTCGGCCGTGAATAGTGACTGAACCCTTCAACCCCAGATTTGGCGAGTTTTAGGTCAAATCAGTGCATGAAATTAGTGGATCCGTGTTTGTCTCTGCTAGATCTATATTTTGTTATATATATATTACATGTTGTTGATACCGGAATGTGAGGTTTCTGACAACCGGGTCGAAAGACCCAGTTGTAGAAACCATAAGGCGAAAACGAAGATGTCCAACCAGCAAGCATATGCACGACACTCGTGCGAAGGCGCGTGTGTGCAGAGGTAAGCGTGCTCGTGGATCTCACACGCTCAAAGGCGCGTGCGATCCCGGGTCAGACCAGGTTGGAACCGACCCCCAAACCCCCCCCCGGCCTGGGGGGGTTTTTTTGTCTCCCCCCCCCCCTTTTTTGGGGGGGGGTTGGGGGTTGGGGTTGGGGGTTTTTTTTTTTTTTTTTTTTTTTTTTTGTGGTGGGGGGGGGTTGGGTTTGGGGTTTTGGTTTTTTAAAAAAAAAAAAAAAAAAAAAAAATATAATTATGGGGGGAGGGGGGGGGGGGGGGGGGGGGGGGGGGGGGGGTTTTTTTTTGTTTTTATTTCGCTCGTGAGTGCGATGAGTGAAAATTACCTCTTCATTCTTTACGTGGTTTGAGATGTTTATTATTTTCTTTCCTTCGTAGGTTATGAATATGGAAGCAACCGATCACGTAGATTGAGATAGAAGCACGCTTATATAGTTCCGCCCAGTGAGTCCTCAAGTAGGAGAATTTACGTAAAGAAACGGAGCGTTTGTCGATATTAGAGAGAGTAGCACTTGCAAGTTGGAGTTGCAAATATGCTAGACTCTCTATGCTCTTTATGCTTTATATGTTCGACGGAACTTGATTTCAGCTTAGAATATGCTCTGTTAATTTGAAAATTTTATAATTTTTATTTATTACGACAATTTTTTGATTAGTTCTATTTTGGTCCGTGAGGGACTAAATGCACTGAAAGTGATTTTTTTAATGGTATTTCTTGTTATCCTCTTAGTGTGAGAGAGGATGAACCGTTTGGTAATGAGTGGTCTGTAGGGCCCGCTAACCAATCTTGCCTCGACGGCAAACTTACAAGAAAACCATTTGACAATGCAATGAGGGCTGAGACTCCATTGCAGTCGGTTCACTCCAACATCTGTGGCCTTATGAACGTGAGAACTTGAAATAGTGTTGGGTACTCTATTACGTTCATAGATAATTACACGAGTTTCGGTTTTGTTTATCTGATCTCGCACAAATTTGAGACATTGAGATGCTTCAGGAGGTTTACTAGCGAAGTTGAGAATCAGTTAGATTTGAGAATGGAGACTCTCAGAACCGATCGAGGGTGCGAGTATTTGTCTGAAGAGCTCTATTTCAAGAAGGGCATTACGAGAAACTGACTATTCCTTGCTACTCAGTGGAGTAGAGTAGTTGTGAGGAGAAATATAACTTTGTTTGAGACGGTGAGACCAATGATGGTGTAAGTCAATTTACTCGTTTCCCGTTGGAAAGATGCGTTATTGGCTGCAGCCTACGTCCTCAATAGTATTCTATTGAAATCCGCAGTCAGTACTCCAAATGAGTTGTGGACAGGGAGGCAGACTGATCTTAGCTATTTGAGATTCTGAGGATATGCAGCATATGTTCACTGTTTCTCGTATCTACACAGCGATTTAGGCCTGCGAGAAAAGAGATGTATCTTTATAAGATACTCAGAATACTTCGAGGGAAATGTGTTCTAGGTGAGCATACAGACGACACTCTTATTGACATTGAATCTCATGATGTCGAGTTTCTTAAAAGTGATTTTCCTATGAGAGGTGAAATCAATTGAGACTTTACCTTTTATCAGATGGATGAGCGTAGTGGTTTAGCTGATCCCAGTGGCAGGATCCAAGAATCCATTACGGATCTTGGTTCTAGTAGAAGCGATCCATCTAGAGGTAAAAAGGTTTCCCCTCCTTTTAAGAGTAGTCGAGGACGCGTACCTAACCGTCGCTTCTCGATTGAGGGAGAGGCTCTCAGTGTGACTTTGAAGATTACGAGAAACCTTTAACTGTCCTAGAGGCTCTCGAGGGTTCTGCGGATGACCATTTATTTGAGGTCATGGATGAGAGAAGGAGTTGATGAGAATCAACGAGATCTGGAATTTAGTTGATTTGCCTGAAGGTAGTAGGGTCATTGGGAACATGTGAGTTCTCAACATCAAGAAAAAGGCTGACGGATCGGTATAGAGGTATAAGACCCATCTGATAACCAGGGGTAATTCAAACTGAGGGTGAGATTACCTTGATCCGTTTACTTTTAGCGATTGTCGTGGACATGATATGGATTTAGAGTGAGACCAGATGAACGTTGAGACTGTTCTCCTAAGTAGGAGTTTTGGATGAGAAAATCTACAAAGAACGACCATCTGGCTTTATTCTTGTAGATCTGGATGATAAGGTCTGTCGATTTCAGAAGTTGACATACGACCTTAATCATCAATCCAGGCAGTGGCGTTTGAGATTTCACGAGAAGGTAATATCTCACGGTTTCATGATGATCGAGGAGAATCATCGCGTATACCTTTTACGTTTTTTTTATTCTTTTGTGATCATGTCCTTATGTGAATGACATTCTGTTGACTTGGAACAACAGAGAGTATCTGATGACCACGATGACGTGGACATTTTCGAGTCTTGATATGAACGACATGGGTGAGGCTCAATTTTTCCTTGAAGTTAAGATCTAGAGGGATCGTTCGAGACAGGTGTTGATTCTTTCACAGGAGTTTAACATCAGGGAAGTTCTCGAGCGCTTTGAAAAGATCGACTATGACCCTAAAGATACTCATATCGCTAAAAGGTTAAACCTTAATTCTTGACATATGCCTTAAGACTCAAGAAAGGACAAGGAAAATGAGCAGAATCCTTTGTTCCGGTGCATTAAGTACTCTGATGTATGCAGTGTCGCATACACGATCAAACGTTTACTTTGCAGTCAGTATGGTAATTAGATATCGATCGAATCCTAGAAGGGATCACTGGAGAGTAGTGAAAGGATACCGAGATATCTCGAGAGAACTGCGGACCTCTCATTGTGTTACGGAGGAGGTGATTTGCATCTTGTTGGGTATTCAGATACCAACTGGGTTGGTGATCTGAATGTATGCAAATCGATATCAGATTTTGCTGTTTTGGAGTAGCAAGAAGCAAACCTGTATATCTCTATCTACGATAGAGATTGAGCTTATGAGATGCTCAGTGGCAGTTCATGAGTGTGTTT
Organism: Dillenia turbinata; assembly: GCA_037126225.1. Taxonomy (NCBI): domain Eukaryota; kingdom Viridiplantae; phylum Streptophyta; class Magnoliopsida; order Dilleniales; family Dilleniaceae; genus Dillenia; species Dillenia turbinata. The sequence continues at coordinate 9,810,971 of JBAMMX010000005.1, forward strand.
GATTTCGAAGATTTTTAGATCACTTAGGGGTTGTGACAAATAGTGGGAGACCAGTGATGATTTATTGAGAAAATCAGACCGCCCTTGACCACACTTGAGACCATAAGTATCAGTAAGTCCAAACACATTGATACCTAATACTACGTTATGAGAGACATCACCGAGAAGGGTAAAGTGACAAATTAAGTACATTACTATATAGTGTGTTTGTTGATCCCTTCATTTAACCTATTATGATAGATTCCTGTATGAGATATTTACGTTATGAGAGACATCACCGAGAAGGGTAAAATGAAAAAAATATATACACTACTATACAGTGTGTTTGTTGATCCCTTCATTTAACCCATTATGATAGATTCCTGTATGAGATATTGGAATCATTGGGTTTGCGTGTATATTGACATTTCTCACATTGTACTGATGCTTATTGTGTTATATATATGACATGTGTGCATGATTGAGTCACTTATTTATTGTACTATTTTATTGTCATATATTTTGTGATATGTTGTGATAAATGATATGTTAGGCAGGTATGATCGACTCTCTCACATGAGTGACCACCTTCAGCTCTGAGTGAGCGGAGATGTGACGGTTTTTAGTTGTAAGAGGCTTTGAGAGTGGCCTTATTAGAACATAAGTCACCCTGATATGTGTTCATGATGAAGCCATATGCGATATGACCGGTATGGACGTATCCACATCCATGTTGCCTGTAAGTAGTTAGATTTGAAATCTCAGATATCACATGCGACTAGTGATATTGTCTCTGAGATATCTGGGTAAAATCTTATGTGTAGATTGAATCCCATACCTGCACAGTGTTAGAGAAATTTAACACATGCCATTTAAGAGATGATGGAATAACACTATGACACGCGTTTCTACCGCATGTGATATGAAGACCATGGATAGTGGGAGCATTATTTGAGACATTGATATTATTTAGATCTCCGTTCCCACTGTGTGAGACTCGAGATCCATTGGGTGAGATCTCTTGTACCCTTATTACTTTCGGCTGTTTCTAGAAGTCTTGGCTCAGTGTTGCTACGTTAGTCTGTTTACCGATGGCCCGGAAGATAAATTGAGATCTGAGTGACAGATTTAGGAAAGCAGCTGAATTGAAACTAATAGATTCGAGTTTGGGAAACGGAAGACCAATTGATATTACATCATTATGTTGTATTCACCAGCATGTCTATTATGCCTATCCATATTGGGATGTAAGTATAATAGTGGATACACAGTCGAGCATTTATTAGGGATTACTTTCGATGAGGAAAGTAACTCGATAGATGTAATTAGTTTTGGATTTGGGGTGCAGCGAGTTCTTTTGATACTAACGATGGCTTCTCGATCATCTTAATAAGTGCATCGAGAGGTCTTTGCTTGCACGTGTACTCGCAGGTCGCACGACGTCCAATCCTATATGAAAGTCCAGTAGGGTGATGTGATCGCATGAGTTGTGATCTTGTGACGGATGCAAAATGCCCTCATGTGCAAGTGAGAGATATTAGTTGGATATGCCCAAGAGGGGTATTATGGTAATTATGAGGGGTTAGTGAGATAACTCCCACTAACCCATAAATACCAAAAATCTCCCCTTATTCTCTACACGATGGTGAACCACCAAGAAATAGGAGACTAACCTCTCATTCTCTTCTTGGTAATGAGCTCTCCATTGATGATTTCTGAGAGAGGCTTGCACAAAATTGAGAGAAAATAATATTCTCTAGAGAGAAAATAAAATGAGAGTTTGAGAAAAATTTTGCGTAGGGAATTTTTCCCATCGCAACGATCGCCAGACTGAGGGTTGCAGCGTCGTGGTATAGCGATGGTGGTTCAATTAACATCGTGATCACCATCCCGACAGTGAGATCCGATCGAGGGACAAACAGATCAATTGTTTTGGAGACTCTACACTTGAGATAACCCTATACCCGATCTATTTTATTTTTTCAAAAATTATTGTATATACTTCCACTGTGATTAAGTCACTAAAATATCCGACGTATATGCATTTTCCTCTTCCTCAACATAAAAGAGATCATGCTATTGATATATTAACCCCCCCCCCCCCCAAAAAAAATTTACAAATATGTTTATATTTTTTTGATATAAAAATATCTTTATATTTGACATATAAACAAAAATGCAAGTATTGATAGATTAACTCCCCCCACCCAAAAAAAATATTTACAGATATCTTCATATTTTTTTGATATAAAAATATCTTTATATTTGACATAATGCAAGTTTTTCTCAACATTTATCTCTCCATGTTTTGCCCTTGTTCAAACACTTTACCCAATTATAAATACATCCATTTAAAACTATCATTTTCATAGGACGCAATTTTGTGAATTCTTGAACTTAGATCTTCATATAAGCCTCAGAAAAGGATTTTTTATGATCGGATTCAGAATTAGTATCACAAATAATGACTTTTTGGTCTGGCAGGTACATATTATATTTACATTCGCTTTTGATCCTGATTTTCTTGCAAAGAACATTCGTTCAAAGCCAGATCTTGATGCTCTTGGTGCTCTTGGTGATGTTGGGTGGTATTGTGTAAGGGCAATCCTATTCGCCGCAGATTATGAACTGCCAAAGATAGTAACAGCTTTGCGTGACCCCGTTTTCAATGAAGCGGGTGTGATTTTGTCTTGTGGTGCTTCTTTAAGGTGGGAAGATGGGAAAGTGGCAACTTTCCAGTGCTCTTTCCTCTCCCATTTGACGATGGATATTACTGCTATAGGAACGAAAGGCACTTTGCATGTCCGTGACTTTGTCATTCCTTTTCAAGAGCATGTTGCGCCATTTTCTGTGTCTTCAAATGCTGGATTCAATGATCTTGTGACTGGGTGGGTGCCATCGCCAATTGAACACACTGTTACGACCAATCTTCCTCAGGAATCTCTAATGGTAAAGGAGTTCTCTAGCTTGGTTGCCGGTATCCAATGTGGCTCAAAACCTGACAAGAAGTGGCCGACTCTCAGTAGGAAGACGCAACTGATCCTAGATGCAGTCAAGGCATCAATTGAGAAAGGATTTGAACCGGTTGAGGTTTTGCCTTAAGCAAAGCCCTTGTTTCCCTTTATAACATATCTGGAACTTGGTTCGTTGGCCTATATGCCATTAACCATTCATATCTATTATCATCTACTATGCAGATGTCTATGGTGTGTTGTTTTAAGATTTAAGTGGGAAATACATAGCCGGTTGCACTCTTGTTGTATGCATAAGATTTTAAGAATTAAGTGTGACCTTTGTAATGCTAGTGTATAAGATTGATATAATCTTATATGAAGTCTGGAGGGACGGCCATAAATTCAACTAACAGTCATGGATTGAGCCTCTGTGGTCGTCCTGATGTAATAAACAAAGCCCCTTCTTCATCAAGTGACTGACGAGCATTGTCATCATTTCGAAATGGACGATTCAACCTAGTCTCGACTACCTATAAGTACCGTGAACAAAAGATCAAACATTCATTGGCTATAAATCCTTCAGAAATTGAACCCTCTGTTTGAGCTCTATTACGTACAAAACACTTAAGATTCAACAAAAATCTACAACAATATAATGTAAAATAAGAATAAATACTTAAACATTGAACTAACTATGATGGACTATCTATACAAGAGTTTAAAGATATACCATTCTATGGGATACATCCATCGATAGATGATTGGACCTCCGAGTTTAGCTTGTCTCGTCAAATGAATAAGAAGATAAATCATACTTGTTAAAAAAGATGGGAAAATTTTTTTCCAAAGTACACAAAGTTAAAGGAACAAAAGATTTCAATTGTTCAAGAGCTTTAGGGTCAAGAACCCTAGAGCAAAGAGTTTTAAAATATTACAAATATTAATAATAACTTTGCTAACTTCATCCGGCAATGATATTCTTATTGCAATTGGAAGGAACTCTTGTAGGAGAATATGACAGTCATAACTTTTTAGTCCAATTATCTTCCGTTGCTTGAGATGAATACATTTTGATATATGAGTAGAATACTCATCTGGAAGTTTCAACTCCTTCAGCACCTTTAAGAAAGCATCTCTCTCAATGTCATTTGATAACAAGCATGAGAAAGATATTTAGTATTAGAGTCGGGACGAATCACAAGATGAAGATCACTTCTTATTCCTATCTCCTCAAGATCAAGTCAAGACTTATAATTGTCCTTGGACTTACCCTCTTGACTCATAATTGTGCCTACAAGTATGTCGTACCAATTTTTCTCTGTGTGTATCATGTCAATATTATGGCGTATTAGATTATGCTCCCAATATGACAATTCAAAGAAGATGCTGCATTTTTTCCATCCTTGTAACTCATTTGCATTCACCGAGAAGTCAATGCCCTCCAACTCTCTAAAAATGTCTATTCCCGAGCGTTCTTTGGGTGTAAGCCTAAATTCTTGAGTCCCATCAAAAGATTGACCATCATATCTAAATTTATGATTCATATCTAACCATCTGCGATGACCCATATAATAATACTTCTTACTATTAGTCAACCATCTAGATTCTGTATTATAACCACAAATAGGACATGCATATTTTCCTTTAGTGCTCCATCCTGATAAATTGGCATACGTAGGAAATTCGATATGGTCCACATCAATGCTGCTCTCAATTGAAATCTCATTTTATTACAATAATCAAATATTTCAACACCTACATCCCATAACTCCTTCAACTCTTCCACCAAAGGTTGCATATAGACATCAATCTTATCACCGAGGCTTTTGGGACTAGGAATAAATAAAGAAAGTATGAAATTATGTGATTTCATACACAACCACAGAGGCAAATTGAGAGGAATAAGTATAACAAGCAATGTGCTATGGGTGACATTCATGTTTTTAAAGGGTTGAAACCATCAAAAGTTAATGCCAACCGAACATTACGAGAATCATTAGAAAAATCAGGAAACCTAGAATCAAAATTCTTCCAAGTAATAGAGTCAGCCGCATGCCTTAAAAGACCATCCTTAGTATAACTCTCATCATGCCATCTTATAAGTGAAGCTGTCTTTGAGGACATAAATAACTGTTGAAGCCTTGGTACCAGAGGAAACCATCTCAAAACCTTCACAGATTTTTTCTTTCTCTTTATAGTTGTGCATTGCTCATCATTAGTTTCCAAATCATCTACTATTTTTTTTCACCTAGAAGCACTACACTTGGAGCATATCTCATCTTTCTCCTTGTCTTTCCAAAATAACATGCAATCATTAGGACAAACATGAATTTGTTTATACCCCAAACCCAAAGCTGAAATTGCTTTCTTGAATTCATGAAAGGTATCCGACAAAGTATTTTTCTCAGGTAATAAGTCCTTTAAGAACTCTAATAAACTGGTAAATGAACTATTCGTCCACCCATTCAAGCATTTAAGATGGAACAAATGTACCATGGTCGAAAGTTTTGTGTGTCTGCTATAATTTGGATATATTGGTTGCTTAGCATCTTCAAGTAACTAAAAAAACTTGTCTAAACTATGACCTCTTTGCTCCCCTTGATTAGCTTCAGAACTTTGGTTATTTTCTCGACCCATATTCTCATCCCTCATATCCTCTATCTCATTCAAAATGAAGGCATCATGCAACAAGCCATGCATATCATGGCCAATTGTTCATCTATAGTAGATCTGACATTGGAGCTAGAAGCACCAACATGATCCTCAATTGATATAATTTCTCAGAAAACCATTCCATATAATATGATCCAACACGATGGCTCTAGAAAACAAGTATGTGTTGAAACATTTCATACACGGATACAAAATTTTTCCATTTGGAGGGTTACTCTTAAATGCAAAGTTTAAAAACTCAATAGCTCATTTGACATATTGGGGACTTGATCTTGCATCTAGATATATCCATGATTTATCTATTTTATGATAATATTCAAGAAGCTGGCACATAACATAAAATAAATTAGTTTATTAAGAGTACTTATGAAAGGCATAAACTTTTAAAGAGAAAAAAAAAAAAAAAAAAACACTTACCGCGGATGAACCTTTAGTTGCTCTAATATTATCCCTTTAAAATCTCTTATCAACTCCATATTATCCATTTTTGCTTTAAATTTTAAATGAAAACAAAACAACAATAATAACAACTTAGGCATTCAAATCCCAAATTAATGGGTCGCAGATTAGAAAAATGAAACATATAAAAAATTGTAATAACTTTAATATTCTTAACTAGGGTGGTAGTTCCATGATAAAAAGAACAAAAGGAGGTATGATGAATGAATAGATGATTGGAGAGAGGCCTATACAGGTTTAAGCCCAAAATATATTCAGACATCTTTATAAGTCTAAACAAAACTCTAAGATCCAAACAATGTTATTTGTGCTAACAACATTCCTAGATCTAACCCATACATCCCAGGGTAAGATCTTCCGAAAGCCAAGCAAGAATAGCATTGCTTCACCACTCAACATGACGTACAAGCAGTTATCTAGGAAAGAATAGCACTTATGTGTGCAAGAACTGTACCTTTAGTGTAGCCAGTTGGAAGCCAACAAAAGCGGAATAAACCAGCTCACTACTTAAAAGTTTTCTCTACACAAACAAGGAAAAGGGAGAAAAAAGAATGTGAGAACTTGAAACTGGAAACGAAATGACGACTTTAGTGAAACCTGCTTTCCTGGCAATCAGTCAATATAAGCCATACAATAATCTCACGTTCTTGTTGAAGAGTCCAGAAGTAGTTGAATCATTTTCATGAATAACCTTAAAAAATAGAATTAAAAGTGATTGGAGAGGATTTCAAACCAATAACCACAGATTTGAGAGGGTTTGTTTTACCTTCATATTAAATAAAGTCATTTACACTACTATCATTGGCATATCCCTTGACATCAACATAAAAATGCGTGCAAGTATTACTACTTCTAGACACTACATTTGTGACCTGAGTCTTTATTTTCTCTTTAGAATTGCTTTTGGATCAAAAGAGGGCTCATGGGGTTCCAAAAAAACAAAACTTTTTGCCAGTTGATAATCACATGAGGCACTTTAATTCTTTCACATCTAAGACCACAAATTTTTTCTTTTGGCAACAATTTTATTGAGTTGTTTAAGGTCAATTCTCAGCCATATTTGATTTTCGTATTAACTTTATAGAAGATGTTATCAAAATATATGATATTTTTCTAATAGAGTTAATGCAAAAATATCAACACACATGACTTTGAAAAAAAAAGAGTAAAATCATTCTACAAATATAAAAAAAAAAAAAAAAATTACCTCACATTTGAGGGTTAAAATCTTTCTATAAAAATGAAAAAAAAAACTGAACCTAATTAAGCTTTTATTTTATTGCACTTCGATCATATTAGTTATATAAATTTGTTTTCCCACTTTTATTTTATTTAGAACAACAATAAAAATGTAGGATTAATTTTCCTTGTTGTTTTAATTAAATTGATTAAAAAAACAACAATAAATTTGTTTGTGATATTGTTGCTTGCAGAAAGATTAAATCACAACCTTTTCAGATTTAAAATTTAATGCAATTGAGAAGAGATTGATAAATTTAAGCATATGGAGTTGAGAAGAGATTTTAAAGGGATAGGAGTACTTACAATTCCAGTTTCTAATTCATATAGAGCAAAAAGGGATAAATTTACAAAAACACTGACTTCCAATTGTGATATATGCAGCATGCTGAACCAAAAAGATAATGAAAGCTAATAAACAATAAGTTGATTTGGTTTTTGGCCTAGGACTAGGAAACTGAGAAAGAATCATGACGGATAGGAGTAGTATTAACAACTAAAAATGTTAATCATGGGATTAACACTATGATATATGCAAGATTTAATCCCATGATTTTCATTATGCATACCATGTTGAACGTGTGGGCTTCTTTTGGCTTGTACATGCACACCCCACCCCATCACCTAAAAATGCTTATAAAATGTACTTGTCTAGAGGTTGAGAGACAAAGACATCTTTGGTCCCAATTTTGCATAAAGCTTTTATAAGCTAACCTACTCTACATTCTTATAAACCATACATAATGATATAAATGTGACTTCAATTTCCCAACAAGAAAGAGAAAAAGAAAGAATTAATTAAGCTCACGATTCCCAAAACCATAAGACAAAGAAACAAGCCTAAACCAGAAGACCAAAAAGTTGCACTTAAGAAACAAGCCAACAAATGTGGAATACCACAATGGATCGAGAAGACCAAAAAAATCAACTAAAGCAAGAAGACCAAAAAATCAACTAGGGGAAGCAACCCTAGCAAGGCAACGGACACTCTTCACTAATCATCCTAAACCAGAAGATAGAGAAACAAGCCAACAGATGGCCTAAGTAAAAAGTTGCACTTAAGCAAGCCAAAGAGGAATACCACAATCGATCGAGCAAGAAGATTCATCCTATAATCTACCAGATAGATCAAATTCTACAGATATTCTTTTTTTCTGTAGATAAATGGTTAGGATAATTTATATAATATATAAATTCCTAAAATGTTACAACTCTTTTGTAGATATTCTTTTCTCTGCAGCTTTTTTCCTAATAACCAAAATGAAAAACATGTTTCTTAGGAATATTATTCACTTGGATCCGGTGCATCTACGAAAAATTCACACTCCTTATTCAAGCAAGAATCACTCTAAAACAATCGAAGAGATCGTACCTTTCTACAATCAAAGATATTGAAGAGAGGCGAAACAATCAAAGTCGAACAAAAAACGATGGACTAAGGCGGCGGTTCAATCGGTGGCGATAGCAGAGATGAAGACGGTAGAGTCAAAGCGAAGAATCAAAGCTTTACAGTGACAATGGAAGTCGAAGTGAAGAATTAGGGTTTTAGTTTAGAGAGAAGAAGGGAGGGATGGAGGGGAGAGAGAGAGAGAGATTGTACCTTTCTGTAATCCGAAGGATTTGTACTTCATAGCCCCACTTTAATCATAACCAGAGGGATTTGCGATTCATAGCCATAGGATATTGATCGATCGAGAGAGAGGGAAAGTCCAGAGGGTAGAGAGCGAGTGAGAGAGAGGGACAGAGGCATTCGTGATTTGGGGAGAAGGGAATTCACAAATTAGGGCCTATTATGGGAACCTTTACCAGCAGCTCATGAAGCTGCTTGTATAGAGCAACTATGCTAGTGGTTTATTGCACATAGTCGCTGGCATAGAAAGGAATTTACCAGCGGTTTAATAAATCACTGGTATAGATTAAACTATGCTAGCGGTCCAAACTGAATAACCACTGGCATAGATGGTACTTTACTAGTAGTTACATAGCCACTGGTATTGACCTACATCTACTAGCGGTTATTCTTTCCGTTGGAAAAGACCCACCAATACCGGCGATTTTTATGGCCGCCGGTAAAGGTAACCGTTGGCATTTGTATTTTTTTTTGTAGTGTGTGCATCTGTCAAATATTTAAGATGTACCCATTGTACCAAATTCCGTAACTGCTAACCTTAAACATGGAGGAAGGTGACATATAAACTAATATATTTGCATATGGCTCCATATCTTTCCTGTCTTCTACCGAGTAACACAGAAAATGTGAGCTTTATCAATCTCACACCGATCAACATTAGCAAGAGCCAAGGTTGTGGCTTCGTGTTACGAGTCTCCTATTGGATCTACAGGAAAACATAGAATAATATTTAAATTTAACAGACTCTTTCATCTAATAGAGTCATCTTTTGGGCTGAGTTCTCTTATCAGACTTGAGTTTATCACGTGTGTTCGTAACAATTGGTGCTTTCATTGAGAGCTGATCCAATTTAGAAAGGCTACCTATTTTCATTAAAAGCTGGTCCAATATGGAAAAGGTAACCTATAAGTGGGTTACCTGGTACTTGACAAAGCTCAGAGTGAGAGCCGTGTCACAACCCAATCCTCAAATTCGAGAATTAGAGAGATGATTGTGGCTGAGTTCTCTTATTAGACTTGAGTTCATCACGTGTGTTCGTAACAATTGGTCCTTTCATTGAGAGCTGATCCAATTTAGAAAGGCTACCTACTTTTATTAAAAGCTGATCCAATATGGAAAAGGTCACCTATAAGTGGGTTACCTGGTACTTGATAAGGTTCAGAGTGAGAGTTGTGTCACAACCCAATCCTCAAATTTGAGAATTGGAGAGATGATTATGGCTTATTCCTTCTTGGAGTAGGAAACAGAGCATGACTACGGCTAGGAACACAAGCTGTATTTTCATAGTGGAGGTGAAAGAAAATTAGAGGAGATGATCCAAGGAGAGAGAAGGGAAGTAAAGGGAGAGCAAGGAAAGAGAATTAAGGGAAAAAGAAGTAGAGAGAGGAAGAGGAGTTTAGAGAGAGAGAGAGGGAAAGAAACATAGGAAGAGGGAGAGTTTCAGAAACAGTTCTGTGAACATTCATTTTTATTTCCTTGCTGTGCTGAACATTCTAACAAGTATTTAAAGATTGCTATGTAGCAATCTTTAACCAACTCAACAACTTCAGTTAGACAGTTGAGTGACCAAAACCAATTAACCAACTAAACTAAAATTCAAACCTACTCTAGCCGTTGCATATTCATGGCTCTTGACTATTACAAGCCATCCAGAAAGGAAAAGAGTTATCTAGTAGTGTGAAAAGTTCAGATTGAGAGCCGTGCAGAGTGAGAGCCATTTGTGAATGCCACGAGTTCTTCCTCCTCCCAGCCATGGTCCCAAAGATGTCATTTTCTCTATCCTCTCCTGTAGGATTTGCGAGATTTAGAGAGGGTAATGTCCTAATGTATATTTGACGATAAGAGGAGGCATGCGGGGAGAATGTTATGAGAGTTGGATATGTTTACCTAGATTCATGTTCTTCGTCGGTTTTGAAAGTTGCCATGCAGAAGAGGGGCTACAGACGGGTGGCCTTTGTTTCTATCATGTTGCAAGATAGAGGAGTTAGAAGATGAGTTGGAAAGTGAATGCCTATGACGGTTGGGTTACTGATAGGACTAACAATTGGGTCGGCTCGACCCGAGCTTGACCAGAGTTTGGATCATTTTGAAGGGTCGAGTTTGGCTCATTTTAGAGTCGGGCCTAGTTTTGGCTCATTGTATAGGAGTGTTTTAATTACGGACAGAGTTTGAACACTATTGGGCTTGGTCCATGATAAGCACGGCCCGTATAAAAATCAAATATTTTTAAGAAGTTGACGTAGAATCTTCCTTCCCAAATCCAACTCAGCCTCCTTTCCAGAGAGAGAGAGAGAGAGATGCTATCAAGGTCAGCAAAGGCCATCACTAAAGCACTTTTCTTCTTCTTCTTCTTCATGATCTACTAGCTGAAATTACCTTTACTTCACAAAGAGAGGCAAGAAGAGACAAAGCACCACAAAACCATTTCTAGGGTTAGGGTTTCTGTGTGTGTGTGTGTGTGTGTGTGTGTGTGTGTGTGTGTGTGTGTGTGTGTGCAGGTTCCCTTCTTTTCCTTTTGTGAAAAAGAAAAACTTTATTCACCTCCCTCTCCCTCTCCTCTATCTCTTGTGCTTTCCTTTTGGTCACTCTCTCTCTTTATACTCTTCTTCTTCTTCTTCGATTATACGGACACTCTTCTTCTTTTCAAGGTCAAAGTTTGAGTTTGTTGGATGATCTAATATCACTAAAACACTCTTCTTCTTCGAACGGCATTGGTAAACAACCTCGAGAATGGCACGGTGGTCGACAATGGCTTGATCTCCTCTTGCTCTTCCATCTCATCCTCCATCTCCATCGGTACCGCTATGCCATCGGTATTGGAATCTAAGTACGGGGACAGACTCTTAGGTGGCTCTGAAACTTCAAATACTGTAGTTATGGGTTGTATGTGTGGTGATGACCACCCGAAGAGTTCTCTTGAGATCATCATCTTCACTAGGGAAGTGAATTAGTCCTCTCTCTCTCTCTTTTGTTATTACAATAGAAATCGAATCCCAAATCACGAAATTAGAGAAGGAGGTTGCTATCATTGATCTGCCCCTTTGGAGATCCTCTCTCTCTGTGTGTGGATTTTTTGGGGGGTTTTTTTGGGTTTAAATCAAGTTTGAGACTGGTCTGAAATAAGTCCAAGACCTTTTTAATTTTTTGGGTCGAATTCAAGCCTGAATTCATTGAGTTTTTTTGAGTTGGACACGGGTTTGGACTCATAAAATTTTAAACGGGTCGAGTCTGAGTTTTGTAAAACTCGACTTAAAAGGCTGGATTGCTTGGCCTAGTTTGAATGATGAATCTAGACATTAGTTTGAATCGTGGACTTTCTACGACAGGCTTAACATTGATAATTATGAATCACTTAATAATTATTATTTTTTTTTACTTGATGACGATATAACTATTATAAAATTATCAAGTAATCCTTACTTATTTTGACCTTTTGGTCCGATTTTGTGTAGCTGTGGGGCAGAGAATCAGTAAGATAATATTAAGGTTATATAAAGTTTTTAATGTAAATAATTATTAATTCAGACTTGCATATAATAAATAATTTAAATCTCCTAACTTTTAATGCATATGAACAATTATATATATATATTTTTTTTGTTACATGAGAATTCAAATTTGAGATTTTTAGATTAAAAAAAAAGAGATTCTCAGTTCTATCCACGGCAAAGGTCTTGTCCTGATTTGCTTTTCCAAACCCTATGAGACATAATCACATAATTAAAATTTATCACAACTTATCATCTCACGTCAATCCAAGAACCCTAGTATTCAAAACCAAATTTTTTTTTTATCTCACTTCCGTTGGCTTAAAATCCTTCAAATCCAAACAACAAGAGAGCTAAATATAGTAAAAATTGAGTTAGAAAAATTATATTATCTTGATTTGCCTCCAAAGATATTTTCAATTTGGGTCCCACCAAAACCCTTGATTTCTCTTTCTTTGTGATAGCACTAAACCCTTGGACTTTCCTCAAGATTCAAGATTAAGATCAATCTTTGGAGAGTTCATGTTTAGTTTGGAGTCTTTGATCTAGAAATTTGATGTTGGTCGATTGGATTTTGAAAGATAAGAGAAAAGAGAGAAAGAAAGAGAGGAGAATACTCTAGAGAGAAATAGAAATCCCCCTTTCGTAGGTTCTGGAATCTCCATTCTTTTTTTATCATCAACCCATTTTTTTTAATATTTTCTCATAGTTCTCTTACATATTTAAATTGTACAAGATGCCTAATGTGCCCTTTTGGGTTATTTGGAAGCTCAAGTCTACAGGTTTGAGTACTTGTCTTATTTGTTGTGGGAATTATATTCGGTGTTGAGCAAATGAAGTTAAAATATAGAAATATAACTTTTGAAAAATAAATTAAAAATATAGAAAATTTGGAATGTTTACTGTTATGAAATATACTATAAATAAAGTATAATATGATTGAGGAGAATGAATGGCCTAGCGGCAAAATCTTTTTTTGATAATAGGAAGTGGTTCAAGTCTCAAGAAATGAATGTACGATCCATTTATTCCAAAATTGGGGAGAAGTGTCACAATTGTATGTCCAAGAAGAGCTGATGGGAGAAGTCTCATAATTGTCGATTGATTGACGGCAAGAGTTAGCAATTACACATGTTGACCGAAGGGAGAAAATTAACAATGGCACATATTGACTGGGAGATAATAGTGCGTAGGAAGGGCAAAGTGAAGACTGAAGGACAAGATTGAAGAGCATTTTCTCAAGTGAAAATCGAACAAGTAAATTTCAAATACCCACCAACATAACAATACCAAAAGTCTCTCAAAATCAAAAAAGAGGAGTTCTACTTTCCATTTTCATTACCGATGGGCATGAATTTCATAGTAGAAATGCAAATATTCCACCACCGATGGGTATATTGAAATTATGAAATAATGAATATATTAACAAGAACTTCAAATTTGAAAGAAAAAGTTGAGAGGTATCCTTGAAGGAATGAATTGACCGATGACCAAACAGTCATGTGATGATCGATGACCGAAGAGTCACGAGATGACTGAACAGCCGAGCAGAACAAACTGACCGAACAAATATGAAAATGAGTCCAACAATGTGCCGATGGTGTGATTGTTTCATTACAGAATAGATAAGATAGAGTAAATTACCGGTGGGTTTATAAAATGAGGGATTATAAGTTCTATTTTTCATTGTATACTAGAAGTCTCAAAATTTCAATACCAATGGGTTCTCACAATACCGACGGGAATCTCAATACCAACAGGTGGCTGGATGACCATCAGGAATTTGCAAACTTAATACCACTAGACCATTTCTTAAACAATACACCAATAAGATTTTTCACTTATAAAATAGCAGATGGTCACCCCCAACTACCGATAAGGAAATCAAAATCTAAAAAACTATTTAACCGAACACTAAAATTCTACTAAGTACCGAACAGTTAAAATCTATCAGGTACCAATTGTCGAACACCCAAGTAACTGATAGCTCTGGTGATCAAGACTCCAATGATTGATAACTTAAAAATTTTAAAATCCTTTGACTAAGTATTTAAAGGATTCTTGATAATTTTAAATGACAAAAATTTACATTTTTATTCTAAATAATTATTTTCTATATTTTCACATATATAAAAATTTTCAAATAGTCCATTTAAAATAAATATCGAAATCCGGAGTTATTCGGTGTTATAATTGAATCTTTGAAATAGCCAACGAACAACAACTTTGATACCACTTTTGTCACAAACCTGTGAGTGGGTGGTCGACCATGGGAAGATGGTGGTTGACCGGAAATGCTTGAATAATGTGCAAATAAAAGAAATTGGTGAAATGAGTGAAAAGGATTAGAGTAAAAGATAGAAAGAGAAGGAGAGAGAGAGAGAGAGAGATGGAAACAGAGGGGGAGAGAGAAATAAAATAGAAGTAGAGAGATAAAAATCAGAGAGAGAATAAAGAGGAGAACATTACAAATCTCATCCTCTGTTTATTCTAAATCACAACCAGCTATTTATACAATTTTTGGATCGGTTATTCAACTAACCTAATCACTCTAACTAATCAATTTATTATAGTTTGATTTGCAATTTGGTTAGTTCAATTGGGTTTGGATATTACCGTCAATTCTTGAAATGTCTAGCAAAATGGTCAAAGTTGTTACACAAAACAACAGGCCAACAACAGCCCAGACCCAAAGCGCAGACCCTCGTCACTCTATTTCCCGACCTCCGACTAACCAGCCCATTAGATTCCACACCATCTTTGTCCATCAACAAAAGGAACAGCATAGAACTAGAAAGATTGTCCAACAGAGTCAAACCTTGAGGGGCCCTCCTTTCCCCATTCTGCAAGATGATCTGCGCACTTATTTGCTTCTCTAAAGACATGCTTGACTTCAACATCGCCTGGGCTTCTCAATAACTGCTTGCTGTCCATGATGGCATGGAAGAGAGGGTGAGTGAACTCTATGTTTTTCTTCAGCCGTTGAGACAGGCAGTCCACTTCCACCTCCACACCTGTTAAACCCTTCTGCGCTGCAGTCCAAAGCCCTTCCCTCAAAGCCCACACCTCTGCAGAAATTGCATCAGCTTTTCCTAAGTTCAGATAGAAACCAGCCACCCAAGATCCCTCTTCATTTCTCAACAGACTGCCCCCACTAGCGATACCTGTCCTAGCATCCAAGGCCCCATCCATATTTAGCTTCAATTTGCCTCTTCAAGGAGGAGTCCTTGCAATGGATGACTGCTTCAGCTGCTGACGATCCCTCTGCGCCTCCTCCCACTCAAATTGCATGTTCAGTGTCTAATCCTACTCTAATACTATTTAATACTCACCCAAATTATATTTTCTATTCATTGACACTTTTATTTGGAAATCTTTACTAAATGATTCAATTTTACAAAAATCTGATTAGATCATTAAGAATTTCCCCCCAGAGAGTCCAACATAATAAAGCTGGAGTTGAAACCTTCATATATTTATATATTTAGAAGACTTTTATCAAGCAAATCATCATTTGCTTTCACAATTGACTTACTGAAAAATACAATAATTCCATCAACGCCCAAAGCAACTCTATAAGAATTGCCATGGCTGATTATTCCAAACTTACAGACCATTATAAATCAAACTGAATTCTAGGTGCTATGGAATTTATTTCTCTACTACACTACACTAGTTTGAAGATGGACACCTTCATAAAGAAAAAATAAAAAAATACACAACAAAAAATAATATATGCTAAGTTATATACTTCGATCTTTTTTTGGGGGGAGGGGCTTCAGCTTCAACATGGTGGCATGTCGGGAGGTGGAGGTAACAACTGTGCTTCAGGACCTCGTCCATTTTTAACAATGAAGGCCATATCCATTCCCCAAGTCATGTGACGATCTATATGACAGTGCAAGAACCACACTCCTGTCCATACACAAAATTTCCCAACATGAGAACAAAATGTATGTTTAAGTATGATTATTTGCTAATAAAATGTAATGTAGAAAAATGCTGCTTGATTTAGATATTTTGTATTTTGATGTCACCAATATTTATTAAGTACATCAATCTTGAAATAGATTATTGTCAAAAAAAAAAATATATTAATTATTTGCCATACTAATTTTGATCGATCATCATCTGCCTTCAGAGTTGAAGTGTCAATATCAACCATATATCAAATGAGTTTCCTAGAAAGACCTTTTATATTCTTACGTTAACAAACAACAGTCACTAGGTTTTCCCAAATTTCTCAATTGCACCTAGGAAAATTAACAGCATAAAAAATTGTATCCTCGGGAGAGAAAAGTCAATTGCTTACCTGGGTTATCTGCTTGGAATCTAATTGCGGTCCATCCATTTTTAGGGACAGCAATAGTATTTTGCAGTGGAGGATCAACAAGATTATACTTCAAAGGGTCCTTGTTTGGGTCAAAATTACCTAAACCCCATCCGACAACATAAAAGCTGTACCCATGTAAATGCATTGGATGGTCTGTTCCCCCAACCAGATTTGTGCTCTGAAAAACAATCTCAACCGTGGCATTATATTTCAACACTCCCACTTTAGTCCCCTTTTCTGGTATCTCGTAAGGCAAATATTGATAATCTGCCGTAAAGTTAAACAACACGGGAGGAAAAGTAGGGAAATCATCATCATAAACGTGGCCAATCTTTTTATAATAAGCTTGAAGTATATCAATTGTCGGATTTTGAAAGCTAATGTTGTTTAGGCTCGCAGAGAGTCTAGTTCCATTAGGCCCTGCACATGAATTGTTAGCACAAGGGAACGTGTTGACAGAAACCGTGACGAAATATTTGTTTGTGATGTTTGTTGGGACTGAAATTGGATACCGTTTACTGGCTAGGCTTCTGAGTCTACCGGTGAAATTAACCGACGCGCTGGTGTCATTGTAGAGAGGAAGATAAGGCAAAGATGGAGGTGAAGATGCGGTGTAGTTCCCTATGTATTCTACTAAGGCAGTGGTGGTTGTGTTGTCATACGAGATATTGAACACACTTTCATATGCTTTAGCAGCCATGTAATAGTGGTTTTTTTGTTGGTTTGCCACTAAAAGGACATCCATTGCCTGTCCTGGTGATATGGTGATGTAGTCTACGGTTAAAGGTTTGACGTAGCTTGCATCTACTGCGACCACCGTGAGCTTGTGGTTTGCTATGGCGAAGAAGTTTAGGTCTTGGAGTACATTGTTGACCATCCGAAGGAGATAGGTCTTCCCTTGTTTAACTTTTAGCTTGAATGTGTCTGCGACAAAGAAAGGAGAAAAAAAATAATAATAATATGACTGAGAAAAAAGGTTTAATTTGTGATCACCTAAAACTATCATATTGCAATTTTAACCTTTTTTTTTTTCCCCTCTTTTGACTGATATTCTTAACAAGTGCAAAAATTGCTAAATAACAAGAAGAAGTTAATGTTTAAGCTCGGCTTTTAAATTAATCATGCTATCAAAGACCTCGATTGTACGGATTGATGATGTTATGGTTAGAGAAAGAAAATATAATACGGTGGTTACCTGATCTGGAACAAGGATATAGATCACCGGGTTGGCCATTGATGGTGTAAGCATCAGAGACATTTGGATCACCTCCTGTGGCAAGTGCTTCCTCTTGAATAGCCATAGTCTGACTCTTCCACCACTCTCCTGCACACCCCTCGAAACATCACTTTCTTTATCCAATCATATACATGTATATTCAAAAATTTAATACAAAGACCTCATAGCATGATTAAGGTTCTGAATTGAGTAAGAATCAAATGGCTTCTGTTTTGGTTTGATTTCACACGCTTCTTGCACGGTTTCCTTTCAGTTTCTTTATAAATATTTTTATGATTCTTCCAGTTTTTTATAATTTTTTATGGTTCAATTTTCAATTTTAGTTCTATAGTTGTTTAAAAGTTTCGGTTTTAAAGGTAGAAAGTGGAATTGATCAAATGGCTTAGTGATTATAAATTCTAAGTGCTGAAACTATTTTTTTTTTTTTTACCTTGATTCTATAAAGTTTAGTTTTGATTCAGTTCTAATTTGAACCAGAACTTAGGAGTATGTCTGGCATCACGATTTATGTGTGTTTGACCTTTTTTTTTTTCCCTCTATAACGCGTACGTACATGAGCTCCACCTCATCAGACATAATTTTTCCTATAAATTCAATTTCTATGTGTAATAGCCCAACTAATACTTGACTTTGTCTGAACATTTGGAAAGATTAAGCAATGACTACCTCCCTATGAATTTACCAAGTCTCGGCCCAACATTGGCTGAGGTTACCTAATACTCAACTGGATACTATGCTACCGATACACGTTTCTTCACTTTCTTTTTTAATAAAATTAACTTCCGATCCAAATCCAGCATCAAGTGTCTTCCCCATCTTGATTAGTTAGTGAAATTTCTACTAAACAAATATCGAAATATCAACCTGAAAAAGTTTTTCCCGCTTGGACTCCCTTAATAATAAAACAAAAACAAAATAAAAATTCATACCTAGTATGACTGGAATTTCAGCATAAGGCTTAGGAAATGGATATGAAGTCCCCTTCTTGGGATAGATGACAATGGCTCCATGAACAGTATTTCGTGTCCAATCACTGTGAGCATGCCACCACAACGTTCCTTCCTCTGTCGAGAGTATAACTGTTTGAGTAAAATTATGTCCCGGCTGAATGGGACACTGTGTAATATATTCTGGACCATCTGACCATGGATTCCGTGGCATCTTCACCCCATGCCTGCAATAACATATCACATGCAATCACAAACTCCCTCACTTTTAATGAAAAACAGCATCTCTCAAAATAAAACATACCAGTGAAGGGTGACATTGTAATCTCCCTTGTTAATAACATCCACAATGATTGTATCTCCCTTGTGTGCATACAGGGTTGGTCCTGGAAATTGTCCGTTCACCGTCAAGATGTTCTTGGTGCTGCACAGCCTTGTATAAGGTGCCTCTTTCACCTACAATTATAAGTCATTTTGGACATGAAAATGATTGCACTCAGAAATCCATTAAGCTTACACATAAGCATGCATGTTTTTTTTTGTTTTGGTTACATAGGGGTCACAAAAATAACGAAAATATACTAGTCCATGAAAGTTAAAACACAAAATCTCACAAAATACACTTAAATAAAAGCTTTTTACTACTCCGGTATCCATACAAAGACCATAAGCATGCATGTTTTTGTATGTGCATGTGTATGTATATTATGGAAAATGGTTAACTAACCACAAACGTGTGCCTGTGAGTTTTGGCAGCAACAATGCTAGACCACAATAAAAGACCTAAAATATGTAAGACAAAGATCTTCATGAAGGAGGCCATTTGTTTGGTACGTACAGAGAACTCTTAAAAACTTTTCTTGGGATGAACATTCTCTTAAATGGTGCTAGTGTATATATAGAGGATATAGGGGGATCAAAAACGGAGAATCTGGTGTAACAATCTTATGACAGACGCACCTTACTTAGAAAAGTATGCTTTCGTTTTATGGATTAGTGTTGTTAATGGACTTTTTGATGTCTCAGCACCAAAATTATTTGCCGTGCTAAATTTTGTTTCCCTTGTTTTGAATTTTCAAAGAGTTTGAATTTAGATCTCTGCCTTAAATTGCAAGAATAAACAAGGAAATGCTATTTGTTCTTTTCTCGGTTACTTTTTTAGATTTAGAAGAATCTTCCCCCCACCCCACCACCCTTAATTTCTATCAACCTATAAATTTTCTAGACCTTGGAAATTATCAAAAGAAGGGCTTATTTTAATAACTTATTAAACCTAATCTTGTTGGGTGCGTTGAAATTAGCTCGTTTGTCCCCACCAGAAGAGGAAAAGGCCCATTTCTGGATAACTGATGATTTATTATTATTTGAGAAGGGATGATTCCATGATCCTAAATTTGTCTGTATGAGAATTAAAGAACTAGGCCCTTATTGCGTGATTCATTGGCTTTCAAATAATTAATAACATTTGAAAAGTCCAAGGATACTAAACAATATAAAACGGGGGGCCCTTATACCAGGGAAGTCGAGAACTGAAGTCGAGGCTCCGACGCACAAACTCTAAGGAATTTACCACCTAACGAATAGTGTCATGCTGATTAAAATGTCCAAAACCCAAGAACGAAACCTTAACAAGAGTTAGCCTGGGACACCTGAACTAAACTAGAAAACTAAAGTCCGATCCTATTAACCCAAGACAGACACTATTAAACAAGGAAAGAAAATACTAAATAAACTAAGACCACAAAAAATAACTAAAAACATTAAATAAATCAAGCCTCGAGTAATTGATGGGCTGTGACTGCGCGGGAAGCAAAAAATTTGTCAGACCTGAATACAAAATATGGGGGAATGACAAGGGAGGACAAAAAATTATATATATATATATATTTATATATTTAAGAAAAATAGTAGTATTTAATTTTTTTTTTTTTAAAACACGGGATACTTTTCAAATGCTATTAAACTTAAGCTTTTACTAATATTTTCTTAGGGCATATTTGGTAAAACATTTTTTTTTCGGTATCTTCTCTTTTTAAAGGCATATATAATTCATTTTTTAAAATAAAATTAAAAATTATTTGATACTTTTACCTTTAAAAAATGATACTTTTACCTTTAAAAAAACTAGTTTTATACGTCTTTTATAAATAAATTGTTTGATAAAATAATTTTTATAAATTTTATTTTTAATAAAATTATTATAAAAAATATATAATTAAAGTATAATAATTTTTCTAAACTATTAAAATTAAATATCTATAAATATAAAATTATCTTTATATAGCATATAAAATTAAGAAATTTCATAAAGAGTTCAAATTTATCGGAGATGAGAGTCGATTATAGTAGAAGAATATATTTATGATATGGACATATTTAAAATTTGTATCATTCAAATGAGAATATAAATGAAATAAAAAATTATGATTTCAGAAAAATTGATGTATAAAAAAGAAAAAAGGAGAAACTTCTCACAAGAGATTCTCCTATAAATCTACTGGGAGGAAAATTTTTATTTGATAATATTTCTCTTTACAATAAGAGAAGTTGGATAAAAAAAAAAAAAACCTCTAATGAACACTTAATTTTTAAGGATATTTATGATATATTTTTCAAATTTATTACTAAAAAATGTATATATTACCTCCCCCGCCCAAAACCTTAAAAAAAAAAAAAAGTTTATGTAGGGAGAGGCTATCCCCTGTCCCCACCTATCTTCATCACTAGGGATGTCAGCTGCGAACTCGCATCTGTGGTGCCGACCTCGACCTAGGACCACCGACAGTTAAAAGAATTTTGACGTAAAGATGGAATGAATATTAATTTTTTAAAATTATTATATTTTTATATAAGTTTATTTATATAAATATTAAAGATAAAGATTAAATTAATAATTAAAAATTTAATAATTCTTTAAATAATTAAAAATTAAGAATTTAAAATATAAATTATTAAAAAAAAATAAGAAATTAAATAAATCAAATTATTTTGACCAAATCTTGTTATTATTTTTCTTTATTTTTATCATCTTGGTTTTGGATAATTTTGATCTATTCATTCTTCCAACTAAACTTGAATGCGCATAATTAAGATTTCTTTTAGTTTTTCATTTATTTGGCATTCAATTTGATTTTCATTCATTTAGAATTCAATTTCTTATTGTAAAATCTTTTGATTAAGTTATTCTGTATTTTTTAAAATCTTTAAACTCGAATCTCTTTATTTTCGATCTAACTAAAACTTTAAAGTTAGATATTGTTAAATCCTTAGCAACCTTAATCACTTCATCAACCGCTTCTATCCTTCTTGCCGTGACGCGTCAGAGGTTTTCTGTTTTTCTTTTGAAACCCTTGCCCTCTTTAAGTCCTGTTCCGTGTCAAACTTAAGACAACTTAGCTTCTGCTGTGGTATAGAAGTAGAAAAGAATTAAACAAGAAATAATAGGTATGCACATTTTCAAGAAAATTGGTGCGTATTTTTGAAATTCAACTAAATTTTAAGTTGATTCAACTTGTCATTTTTTTTATTTTGTTATATTTTTAATAAAATATAATATTTTTTTTAACAAAAATCAAATTTCTAATAAAATAAAATAAAATAAATTATTAGATTAATAATTATAGTTTCGAAGATTTGATGCGATGAAGATGAGTTTAACTTTATCTTTCCACGGGGCCGTGGGTGCCTTCCAATGCAAGGACCGCAAGTGGAGAGCTGTTTGGACACGATAAATGACATCTTGAGTATTTTTCACGTTTTGTGGTTTTGAAATTTCCCGAGGAACGAAAAGGTTCTTGCAGTTTGGGAGCAAAGTCGCAGTCGTCTGTCATGTCACTCTCAAGAAAATGTTAGCATCTCCGGAATTAAATGTAATGAAGTATTCTCTTCGTCTGCCTCTGGTTTTCGAGAGAGCAAAACAAGTTAAAACAAGTTAAATGGTGGTTGAATTCCTCGTACCTAATCAACATGTTTTTCTCATGCAAAGGGAAATACGATATTGATTTAATCGATATATTGAAATTGTACAAATTTTTTATTGGATTAGATTTTATGTTATATAATAAAAATATATTTATTAAAATTAAGTATTATAAGAATTTCCTCGAACCTTCTCAAACTTTGTTAAGTATTATCAAAATCAATTTCCATGACGTGTCATCAAAATCGATTAACAAGGCATGGAAATGGATGCATACCTAAATTTCAAGTGAGATACCAATTCTTTTGACATGGCAACATCAATAGCTATCTTCAATTTTGGGTTCTTCTGCATTTGTTGTTTTCTTTTTTCATTTCGTTCTTGCGTGTTGTGTTTGCTTCTTGCCTTTTTCAAACTTTGTTTCTGCTGTTCTCTTTTAATCGTTATTTGAATTCTCCCTTGATTTTTTTTCTTTTTCTTTTTGTGGTCAAAGAGGATTGTTGTTGCTTTTAAATGGAAGCTGAATGGATCTTATCAGCTACCTTTGTTAACATTGACAGGGATGCTATATTAGTGAGGAGAAGTTGGAACACTCGAGTGGTAAAAAATGAAGAGAATCAATAGTCAAAATCATTGGTCCTTTCCATAATATCATTGGCCTTAATTCAAGATATTCAAATCAAGCACTCTTTCCATTTCAAGTGCAAGAATCATTGGTCCCTTTCCATAATATTATTGGTCTTGATTTAAGATATTCAGCTCAATCACTCTTTCCATTTCAAGTGCAACGACTCCTTTCAAATACAAGAATTATTGGCCATTTTCATAATATCATTGGTCTTGATTTAAGATATTCAAATCAAACACTCTTTTCATTTCAAGTGCAATAGCTCCTTTTAGTATAGCTCATCATGAGATTCTAAATAATATTGTAAGGAATGCAAGAATGCAACATTATCTCTAGGACATACTTAGCATATTTTGCTTTGTTTGGTTCTACCTATAAATAATTTCTTGTACTCTTTGTGAAAGGTAATGGAATAAGAATTATCTTCTTTCCATAAAACTCTTTAAAAAAACTTTTGTTTAACTATTTTTCTTAGAATCTTGTATTTAAACGTTTATAAACATACATATTTTTATAATTTTTACGACTTCAATATAACCAAGAAAATGCAAATGAGAAATTGGTTGTCAACAATCCAAATGATTTATGTGTGAATTCATTTTAATATATTTTGAATTCTTTTTTCTTGATTTGAAAGAAATTTTGACCCATTTGAAATAATCTAATTTTAAAAATATTAATTTGTCACAAATATTGATTAATTAATTATTATTATTATTTTACAGAGATTTAAATTTGAGATTTTAGTTTAAAGGAGGGGAATTATGACTATTAGACTCTTCTTTGGAGACAATATTAATTAACTATTATATATATGATTCAGATCATTTCGTTCATTTCATACAGTAGTACCCTTATTTCTGTAATTCAGGTTCCATCTTGTGGCATCTTCTGGCCGACTGCTTTGAACCTATTTACATCTGAACCAAACATGGGGAGGGTTGAGGAAGTCCTACAAATTTACCATCTATGGACGGACTAGGGCTTCTGTTTTAGCTCTGCGTAGGTGACGCACCACATCTGGGCTGAGTTTGGAATTTGTGATAGTATAAAGCACAATCAAATCTATAATTTTGCCTTAATAAGTCGTGACTTCAAACCCAAATTTGTGTGACAAACATTCGTATTCCTCTTTTACATATTTAATTCACTTTTTCTTCATAAGCCCAAATTTGTTTTGGGATATCAATATTATTTATTATACTACCACCACATTGTTTTTTATCACCACCAAATAAAAAAAAAAAAATCCTGTAGTGGCTTTTTCCACCAAAATATACATGACAATTGTAGATGTTATACCAAAAAACAGAGACCTGAAAACAGAAATTCCTGAAAAAAGTTGGGCCTTTCCAAAATTTCAATCTCATTTAGTTCACAAGTATGGAACCTTCACCTAGGATCTCCCGGTTTTACAAAAATCTGGATATATTTTTCAAGGTTTCCACGATTATTATTGCAAATTCTACTTGATAATTCATTTTTCTTTAAGGATTCAATGGATGATTATTCAAAAATTGCAGGTTACAACATTTTAAATCAAATAGAATTTCCACTTCAGATGGAATTTATTTTATATGTTTCGTTCAATATATACACTTTTATTTTCACCAAAAAAGAAAATATTTGAGAAAATATATAATATACTGAATAGTATAGGATTTGGAGAGATTTACGTTGTTAATGGCTTTAGCAGGGGGGCATGTCCGGGGGAGGAGGTAACATTTGTGCTTCAGAGCCAGGCCCATTTTTGATAATGAAGACCATACCCATTCCCCAAGTCATGTGTCGATCTATATGACAATGCATGAACCATACTCCTGTCCAACACAAAATCTTTTCGATGAGAACAAAACATATAAAGCACTATATGCATATAAGGATTCAAATGAAACATAACAAAAAATCACTAAATAAGCAGTCGATCTTAGTCGACCATTCGTGAGTCAGACGTCATGCAAAGAAAAAGAAAATTCTTCAATAGAAAATTCTTCCAATTATTGAGTTGGAACATCAACCAAGGGGCCCAATTGCCAAAATATTTATGAATAGTATGTCAAATACTTCATGGGTTTTCTCTACAATAACCTATCGTATTTTAATATTAAAATATAATTGCTTAAACACTTAAATTAGAAATTTTCTCATTAACAATATAATTATACGCATGAATGACCCATCGCCACCTCAGTTTTGCCATCCTCCATTTGGTTGAAGGTGATTTGTTGATTTGTTCGATGGATGGTGAGTTGGACGATGAGTTATTTTTATTTTTTTAAAAATTTTTTTTGATCGGTTGGAGTGGGTGGGGTGAAATGATTTTTCTTTGTTTTGGTTGGAGTGAGTTTGACGTGTGAGTTTTTTTTAGTGGCGTCTCGTTTATTTGGAGATTTGTGGTATGACACACCATACCGCTAATAATAGCAGTGCGTGTCGACCATATTTTTGTGTTTTCTTAATAATTATGGTTTATGCGAGTTATTTCTATATGCTCACAGTATCTCTATCTATATAAACGAGACAAATGGAGACAATGCTCTCTCTGTCTCTCTCTCTCTTTAAGTGAGTTTTCTCTCTATATAAGCAGGGCAAATATACGCAATGCTCTCTCCGTCTCTTTCGCTCTCTGTAAGTAGAGTAATCGATATTTGTGTTTGCCTTTTTTACTTTTAAATATTTATTCGACTGCTCTTCGTATCTATTGCTAATTCTGAAGATGTTTTTGTTTTTATTTGGGTTGGCGAGAGTGGTGTGCCTGATGATGAACATGGTATATGGAAGCGATTCTTCTGTTACGAAGGGTTATGTTTTTAAAGATTTACTTTACTTAACATTTGTTTTGTTACTTTTTATATTTATTATTGATTCTGAAAGCTTTTTTTTTTCTTTTTCCAGTTCCTACTGAGGAGAATAATGCAGTTGATGATGACCGTGACATATGCAAGTCATTTCTCTGTTGTAAAAACTTATGTTTACCTTTTGTGCATCTGAGCATGCGAAATCGGTGTGGTATTGATCATTATGATTTTTGTATATTTGTTTATTCGATAAGAATAACATATTTGTAGAGCTGCATAATGTACAAAACTACTCCATCCATGTTCGTGTTGAGTGCTTGTTCAGTATGGTGGTAACAGAATAACATAGTTCTATTCATATTTAATGACTTATTTAGGTTTTGTTTTTAAAACTTAAATAAATCTTAGCCAACTAAAAAAATATTGAATAAAAAGATTTGGTTGAATTAAAAAAAAAATCATCGACTAAAAAAACAATTTTGTTCAATTAAATATTTTAACTAACCAAAAAAACCTTAGACTAAAATTCTATATAGTTAAAAAAAAAAAATTAATCCGTGTACTAAAGAAATTTAGTATCTTTAGTCGACTAAAGATCTCTTTTAATTGACTAAAGTTCTTTAGTCGACTATAAAATGCTTTATTCTAAAGTTTAGTCAATTAAATCTATTATTTTTAAAAAATATTAAAAAATTTAATAAACTAAAGTGACATTTAACCACTAAATTAACTTCTATATTGACTAAAATGCCACATTCCAAAATTCAGTCGACTTAATCCATTGCTCGAATAAATTAACAATCGTTTTAAAAAATATTCAAAATTTTAATAAACTGAAGTATCATTTAATCACCAAATTTTTTATCTTCTGATTCTTTAAACAAATAATGATAATAGATTTGCATTCTTAATACATAACAATAATAAAAATGACATTTGTTATACAAGGGTTGGTTGAAAAATAAAACCAAAAAAAAAAAACATAAAAAAAACAAATAACCTTAAAAAAAAGCGAAAACATAAAAAAAAATAATAATGTTTTAGTCGACTAAAGATCTTGTTTTTTTTTTCTCTTTTTTTTTCATTTTGTTTTTTCATTTTTTGTCTTTTTTGTTTTTGTTTTTTTAATGAAATTTTTTAAAAATATAATTTTAGTTGGAGTTTTGAGTAAGGAAGGAATTACGTACACGAGAGCTTTCATGTACTGGGACAGAAAAGCTTTTTACCGTAGAACTTTCATGTACTTGGTTAACCAAACATGTACGGGAACTGAGAGTTTTATACCGGAAAACTTTTTATCGGGAGTTTTTAAACGATTACCATGAAACTTTTACACCGATAAACTATTATGAAACTTTTGTACTGATAAACTATCAAGAAATTTTGTACCGATAAACTACTGAAAAGTTTTTTTAAATGGTTATCGGGAAGTTTTTGCACCGATAAACTAAAATAAAATATAAATAAAAATAAATAACCTTAAAAAAAAAGCAAAAACATAAAAAAATAATAATGTTTTGGTCAACTAAAGAAATCTTTAGCCGACTAAAGGTGTTGTTTTTTTTTTCTCTTTTTTTTTTCATTTTGTTTTTTCATTTTTTTTTTGTCTTTTTGGTTTTTGTTTTTTTTTTTTTCAATTAAATTTTTTAAAAATATAATTTTATCGGGAATTTTGAATGAGGAAAGAAATGTGTACATGAGAGCTTTCATGTACTAGGATCGAGAAGCTTTTTACTATAGAACTTTCATGTACTTAGTCGACCAAATATGTACGGGAACTGGGAAATTTGTACTGAGAAACTATCAAAAAACTTTTTACCAAGAGTTTTTAAACGGTTACCGGAAAACTTTTGCCCCGATAAACTACGGGTAACTTTTATACCGATAAACTATTAGGAAGTTTTTGTACCGATAAACTACCAGAAAGCTTTTTTAAACGGTTATCGGGAAGTTTTTGCACCGATAAACTACCGAAAAACTTTTGTACCGATAAACTATCAGAAAACTTTTTTAAACAATTATCGAGAAACTTTTACACTGATAAACTACCGGGAAGCTTTTGTACCGATAAACTATCGGGAAGCTTTTTTAAACGGTTACTGAGAAAATTTTATACCGATAAACTATCGGGAAGCTTTTGTACTGATAAACTATCGGAAAACTTTTTTAAACGGTTACCGGGAAGTTTTTGTACCGATAAACTACTGGAAAGATTTTGTACCGATAAACTATCGGGAAACTTTTTTAAACGGTTACCGGGAAACTTTTGCACCGATAAACTATTGGGAAGTTTTTGTACCGATAAATTATCGGAAAACTTTTTTAAACGGTTACCGGGAAACTTTTGCACCGATAAACTATCAGGAAGCTTTTGTACCGATAAACTACCTAAAAACTTTTTTAAACAGTTACAGGGAAATTTTTACACCGATAAACCATCGGGAAGATTTTATACCGATAAACTACCGGGAAGATTTTTTAAACGGTTATCGGGAAGTGTTTGCATTGATAAACTATCAGGAATTTTTTGTACCGATAAATTACCAGAAAGCTTTTTTAAACGGTTACTGAAAAGTTTTTACACCGATAAATTTATCATTATTTTTAATCTAATCATTGATCGAAAAAAATTTTAAAATTTTTTAACTGTCAAAATATATGAATTTTTTTTTACTTATTATTTTTATGATTATAATTTTTCAACTGTTATAATATTAAAGTTTTTTTATATATACATAAATATTTTGCACATTCTTAATAATTTTAGTACACTTATAAAATTCTATAACGAAATTATATTTTATAATACCATATTTAATTTAAAAAAATCAAAATATTTTTAAAAATATAGCAAAATATAAAAGCCAAGTTATGTGTAATATTTGTAAAACATATAAAATATTTTATAAAAACTATCACAAAATATAAAAAATATTTTTAAAAATTTTTAAAAAACAATATTTTTTTAAAATATTAATTTTTTCAAACTATTTTTTTAAAAAAATATTTATAATATTTTTTGATATATTTTAAAAAAAGGAAACAAAAAGAAGAAAAAAAAAAGACAAAAAGAAAAAAAAAAAAAAAGAAAAACAAGCTTAAAAAAAAAAGGCAAAAACATAAAATGCTTTAGTCAACTAAAGCATTTCTTTATTCGATTAAGGCTCTTTTTTTTTTTTTTTTTTTTTTTTTCTTTTTCATTTTGTTTTTTCTTTTTCTTTTTGTCTTTTTTGTTTTTGTTTTTTTTTTTAATAAAATTTTTAAAAAACATAATTTTATCGAAGAGTTTTGAGAGAGGAAAAAATTATGTACTGACAAGATTTCATTTACCGGGGACCGGGAAGTTTTTTACCACTGAACTTTCACATTCTTAGTTTTTTTACGGGAGAGTTTTGTATCGGGAAGCTTCTTTTTTAAATGAGTAGGCCATGTGTGTTTTTTTCTTTTTTTAATGAGAAGAGAGAGTGTGTTTTTACGAGAGAGTTTTGTACCGTTTTTTTTAAACGGTTACCGAGAAATTTTTGTACTGATAAACTATCAGGAAGCTTTTGTAACGACAAACTACCGGGAAATTTTTTTAAACGGTTACCGGAAAGTTTTTGTACCGATAAACTATCGGGAAGCTTTTTTAAACGGTTACCGGGAAACTTTTGTACCGATAGACTACTGGGAATTTTTTTAAACGATTACCGAGAAATTTTTGTATCGATAGACTACCAGGAAGATTTTTTAAACGATTATTGGGAAAATTTTGTATCGATAAATTAACAGGAAGATTTTGCACCGATAAACTATCAGGAAGTTTTTGTACCGACAAACTACCGGGAAACTTTTTTAAACGATTACCGGGAAACTTTTGTACCGATAAACTATCGGAAAGTTTTTTTAAATGGTTATCGGGAAAATTTTGTACCGATAAACTACCGGGAAATTTTGTATCGAAAAATTACCGGAAAACTTTGTACAAATAAACTACCGGAAAGTTTTGTACCGATAAACTATCAGGGAGCTTTTTACCGGGAGTTTTTTTATTGGCTACCGGAGAGTTTTGAGAAAGGAAGGTATTGTGTACCGGGTTATCGGGGAAATTTGTACTGGAAAAATTTTTACTGAAAAGTTTTTTATTGGAGTTTTTTACCGATTACCAGAAGTTCTATACCGAAAAACTACCGAAAAATTTTGAGAAAGAAATGTATTGTGTATCGGAGAGTTTTCATATACCGAGAACTCGAGAGTTTTTAACTATAAAGTTTTTATATTCTTAATTTTTTTATCAAAAAATTTTATATCGAAAACTTTTTATCAAGAAAAATATCAAATACTTTATTCAATTTTTTCTAACCAAACTTAAAGCTCCGCACCGCACCTAAGGCGGTGTAATCCTTCTGGTAAAAAAATTCATGGTGATCTTTGGTTGCATGGTAGGACGAGACAAATTTTAGTGATGCCAACAAAGTCATAAGAAACTTTATTTAAAATATATTTCCTACCTACCACAGAGTGCCACCAATTTACTAGAAGTTGCATGAGAGTATATTAATTAATTAATTTTTGTAATGATTGACATTTCTTTATTTGTTACGGTGATTCTGACCACAATCTTCTCAACAAAATACAATATGATGAATGATATTTTCCCTTTTAATCTTTCTTCTTCATACAATTTATAAAGTTAACAACAAAAATAGATGAAGTTGAGAGAAAAAGCAAATGCTCACCGGGGTTATCTGCCTGGAATCTAATTGCAGCCCACCCGTTCTTCGGAACAGCAATTGTATTTTGTCGTGGAGGATCAACAAGATTGTACCTTAAAGGATCCCTGTTCGGGTCAAAATTACCAAATCCCCATCCGACCACATAAAAACTGTACCCATGTAAATGCATAGGATGATCCCCCCCGCTAACCACACTTGTGCCCTGAAGAACAATCTCAACTGTGGAATTATAATCCAACACTCT
Source organism: Dillenia turbinata (assembly GCA_037126225.1). Lineage (NCBI taxonomy): Eukaryota > Viridiplantae > Streptophyta > Magnoliopsida > Dilleniales > Dilleniaceae > Dillenia > Dillenia turbinata. The sequence continues at coordinate 9,842,214 of JBAMMX010000005.1, forward strand.
CACTTTAGTCCCCGGTTGAGGTAACTCATATGGCAAATATTGATACTCGGCCGTAAAATCAAATACCACAGGAGGAAAACCAGGAAAATCCTCACTATAAATCCCACTAATATTTTTATAGTAAGCTTGTAATATATCAATGGATGGATTTACGAAGCTTATGTTGTTTAGGCTTGCAGAGAGCCTAGTACCATTAGGGCCTAAACAAGAATTGTTGGCACAAGGGTACGTATTGACAGAAGTTGTGACAAGAAATTTATTTTTTATGTTAGTTGGAACAAAAACTGGGTATAATTGGGTTGCCAAACTTCTGAGTTTACCAGTGAAATTAACTGATGCAATTGTGTCATTGAAGTAGGGAAGATAAGGCAAAGATGGGGACGAAGATGGAGTGTAGTTTCCAATGTATTGTAATAAGGCAGTGGAGGTGGTGTTGTCAAATGAGACATTGAAGGGGCTTGAATAGGCTCTAGCAGCCATGTAGTAGTGGTTCTTGGGCTGGTTTGCTTCTAAGAGGACATCTATTGTTTGTCCCGGTGATATTGTGATGTAGTCTACGGTTAAGGGTTTTGTGTAGCTTGCATCTGTTGCGACCACAGTGAGCTTGTGACTAGCTATGGCCAAAAAGTTGAGGTCTTGGAGTACATTGCTCACCATCCGGAGGAGATAGGTCTTGCCTTGTTTAACCTTCAGCTTGAATGTGTCTGCCACCCGGAAAAAAAAGGAGGGTCTTATAATGTCACCCATCTCTATTTTTTATTTTGAAGTTGAACTCTAGCCTAATTCAATTGATAGCAATTTGTAAATATGAAATAAGGTCGTGTCGAGAGAGAGAGAGAGAGAGAGAGAGAGAGAGAGAGAGAGAGAGAAGATTACAATGAAATAATTTACCTGCTTTGGAACAAGGATATAGATCACCAGGTTGGCCGTTGATGGTGAAAGCATCCGAGACATTTGGGTCGCCACCTGTTGAAATTGCTCCTTCTTCAATTTCACTTATCTGACTCTTCCACCACTCTCCTGTACACCACAACAAGCATCACTTTCTTCATCAAAGTCATATTTATTCAAAATTACTCGCAAACATATATTCAAAGTTATAGTGGGTACTCCATTAATATAATATATGTTTCATCACCTTCTAAAACTTAACTTCCAAATCCGATTTGAATATTAACAAATATTTCTTTGGAGCAATTAGGTACCTAAAATGATGAGAGCTTCAGCATAAGGCTTAGGAAATGGATATGAAGTTCCATTCTTAGGATAGATTATGATGGCTCCATGAATGGTGTTTCTTGTCCAATTGCTGTGAGCATGCCACCACAATGTTCCTTCCTCACTTGATAATAAAATCGTTTGAGTAAAGTTCTGTCCGGGTTGGATTGGACACTGTGTGATGTATTCCGGACCATCTGACCATGGATTTTTTGGTTGCTTAACACCATGCCTAGAACAACATACCATGCAAGCTTAGCTAAGTCATCTCTCTCCCAAAGACAGTATTTCTGAAAACAAAGCATACCAGTGAATGGTAAGGTTATAGTCTCCCTTGTTGATAACATCCACAATGACTGTATCTCCCTTGTGAGCATACAAGGTTGGTCCTGGAAATTGTCCGTTCACTGTCAAGATGTTCTTGGTGCTGCACAGCCTGGTGTAAGGAGTCTCTTTGACCTACAATTATAAATCATTCGACAAGAAAAACGTTGGACTCAAAATTCAATCAAGCTTACACACTAACATGTGTGTGCTGTGTACAGCGATTAATTGACTTGGTGCTTACCACAAATGTGTGCCTATGTGTAGTACTTACGCCAGTAACAAGTTTAGAACACAATGAAAGGCATACGACTTGGAACACAAAGATCTTCATAATGGAAGTCATATTTTTGGTATGGAGAATTCTGAAACTTTTATCGTTTGGAATACCTTCTTAATATAGTAAAATTGTGCAACGCTTCTATAAATGGGTGCATGTAATGCTGTAGTGGGGCCTAGGTATCTACCATAGCAAGCTATGACAGGCACAGTGATGATTTTGTTGTATTTAAAATCCCGGCCGGTCCAACCGGTTTAATCACGAACCTTCCTATAATTTAGTTGGATTTTTATTATTGAATAAAATGAAATTAAATTTGATTAAAATTGTTTAAAATCGATCAAAACCGATAAAATTAGTGGACCGTTCAAACCGGTCCCAAAAAAATTAAAATATACAAATTCATTTTTTTTTTTATTTTTTTCAAATTGGTCTAAAATAATTATATAATATAAAATTATAAAATACAAACCGTCGTTGATAAAATAAATTTATTTTTTTATAGAGATATATAGATTTTATTTTATTTTAAAATATATAATATATAAATTCTATATATGATATCATGATAATGTTATCTAGTTCATTAAACGGTCCGATCAGTTTGATCAATAAATCAATGAATCAATAAATTGACTGAATTGTTTACTAATTCAGTTTTAAAAACATTGTGCAATGTGTTTTTCTTGATTTGAATTTTCATAGATCCAACTGGGGCTCACCTGATTACAAGATTAGAAATATTCTAAATAAAAATTGTTAGAATCTCAAATCAAAAAAGTATTTTCGTGCACTTTCTTGTTAATAAATCTAGAAATTATCAATCATATAATCACGTTAAGTAACAGTCAAAAAATTAGGGCTTAAAAAATCAAAGAAAATAATAGGACTTAAATAGAGGAGTAATCCTAAAGTCAATGTATACGCAGGGTTTCAAATTCTAAAACATCTGATTTATTTTGTGACTGTATGGAGAAAGTTATTTCTGTTGTACAGTTCTAAAATTAAAATTCTTTGCTGAAAAAAAAAAAAACAATTCTTCTTTCTAATCTGAATTTGGTTACTTGGTCAAAAATTATGTCGTTCTCCTTATCTTACCTAAATCATTTATTATTATTATTATTATTATTATTATTATTATTATTATTATTATTATTATTATTATTATTTTCTTTTGGTAGGCTTCTTGTCGCCTTTGCTGCTAAGCAAATTCGACAAACAGTGAGACCTTAAAGGAATAAAAGGTGCTTCACCTTCATTCGATTGTCCAATTTGAGTACTTTTTCTTTTGCTAGAAATCCGAGTACTCACTCTAGGAGTACAACACCATAACAATTATTTTTTTTAAATTATTAAAAAATATATATTATGTATCAAAATCAAATCGATTATTAAAAAATATTATATATTAAAATAAATCAATAATTGATTTTATTTTAAAAATATTTATTTTTCTTTATTTTTATATTTGTAATAATATGTTTTCTATACAAATACAATTTATTATAGTATTTTACAGAAATAACGGAACATTAGGATTCATATTAATATATGAATTTTCATTTTTAATATGGTATTATGAGAAGACATATTCAAATTTTTTCTAGTATATTTAATGTTTAAAAGACCCCAAAAAAAAAAAAAGGAATATAAAAACCAAGGAGGGTCCAACTTATATATCATATATAGGATATAGGCCTCGGCTGCTTTCGGTTGTCAGGTCCTTAATTAAACAAATTTCAATTATTATGTGCAGATTCACAATATATGTCAAAGTTGAGGAAGAAAATGAATAAGAGTGTTGCTTGGCACGAGAAAATGATATTCTACTTTGGATGTAAATTGCACGTTTTGTTGATTTGAAATTTCCAAGTAATTTCCGTCATGCGAAGTTGAGATACATAATCAAATCCCATGATTTCGTGGGCCAACAGACTACCGAGTTGTTTATCATTGCTGCATCAAATATTAGCTGAGCTGGATCCAATTTGGAGTTCCCTCTGCATCGACCACCATCAATTGCTTTTTTTCTTTCCATTTGAAATGTCTCCTCAATTATTAGAGGAGGAATTTTCTCTAAATTTTTTTGTTAGACCAAACCTTTGTGTCCAGTGTTTGAATGGTAAAAAATTTTTATTTAAATATCTTATTTAAAATTTAGTATTTGAATTTTTTTAAATATATATATTTTCGTAATTTTTATGACTACTATAATTAAAAAAAAAAAAACTCCAAAAATTATATAAATTTCTTGTGGATGGAAGTGGAGAGAATCGCCTTAGACTCGTGGATTTTGATAAAAACTATGCGGTCATTAATATAATTTTTTTAAAAGAAAATAAAAAAAAAAACAAAAATAATACAGTTTTATCAAAAAAACAGTTTAATAATTATAATCTTTTTTCTTTAATTTTATGATTTTAAATTCAAATACCGATATAAAAAATATATATATATATACACTATTTTTTACGATTCTGGTTTCCGGAATAACCAAGTAAGAGAAAGCAAACTAAAACAAGAAAAAGCTAAATTTCAACTCAACTTCTAAATTTCTAATAGATGTCATCTCGTAAGGTTTCTTTAATGCTTATCCCACTTTCTCTTTCTCTTTCTCTTTTTCCCTAAGCAAGGGAGAAAGTGATTTAAAATACATAAATAAATGAATAAAGTTGACTGACGGCTCCTTTGCATGCGCTTGACGATCCATATCGCGTGATTGGGGCTTGTCTCTTTCTTTCTTTCTTTCTTTCCTTCCTTTATTTTTTTTTTTCCTTTCAAGCATATAAAATAATTTTAAAAAGACAAATATTCAATAGATATCAAATATACAGGGTTATACTATTTTTCGTCAACGGGGAGATTCAGAAATAAAGAGTACTTATTAAGCATATTAAAATTGATTTGATGATAGAAAATTTTTTAAATCAAAGACATTTAAAGAACACTTAGGAAAAAAAAAAAAAAGAGATTTTTTTTCAAGTGATCATGCCCCATGTTAAATGCCTATCAAAATGGAAATGTATGAACCACTCTTCTGTCCAAATAACACTTCCCCAGTTAATTTCAAGTGAATTATTAAACCCCAATATTAAAAAAAAAAAAAAAAAAAAAAAAGCCCTTACTAGGGTTGTTAGCCACAAATCGGGTGTGTTATCTATGGAAGTTCTCACCCTAAAGTTCAGTCCAGCTCACGAACGGTTGGTCCAGTAAAATAAGATGGTAGCTCTCTTAATTAAATTTTGAATTCAAAATTTGAGAAAAAAAAAGACTATATTAGAAAAACCATTTCCAAATAGGGTCCTTACAGATGTTTAAATCGAATTAGTCAGAATATAACTTTAAATACCAGCGGTGAAAACCAATAAAAAAAAAAGAAGAGAAAATTCAGTCCAGCCCGAAGGCCCAAACTCTACTTACCGTAATTTGTATATTATTGGGCTCAAATCCACTTCTACTCGAGAAAGGCACACAATTATGCCCAAACGACCTTACTTCATGGGCTTGATCCGATCCCAGCCCATCATATGCTCAAGGAAGAGTAAGAATAAATAATAGTCATGCATTACCGTAGGAAGCCATGAGTATATCCATCTTAGGATTCTTGAAGCTAACGTTGTTTAAGCTTGAAGTTGGCCGATTTCCATCAGATGTCCCTTCGCAAGATCTATCTGGACAAACGAATCGATTCATTGCAATAGCAATGAACATGAAAGTGGTCACATTTTTTGGGACATTTGATGGGAAAATTAAAAGAATAATATTCTCTATAGGCCAACAAATTAATTTACAAAAATAAATTATAATATTTTGGAAAAAAAAATTAGACGAAGTTTCAAGGGTTTTGTTTCAATGCTGATGAGAGAAAACTATCTGCAACCTCGGAAAACAACGAAAACTAACCTATGATTCTCGGGTAAACAAACACAGCCGCACGCATTTGACCCAACTCCTTACCCCCCGTGAGAGAGAGAGAGAGAACTTTATATGGGTTAATTTTGGGTTTAAAACCCAATTATATTCGAATAAGACTTGAAGACCTATTCATAATAAAAGCTCAATTAAACCAAAAGTAATTATTGATGATACGAGGGGGCATTCTAGTTATATACAAAGACAGATGTTAAGCGTAATTATTGGGCCAGGACCGGCCCATGTATTGTGCACTTTAGGCTCCGGCCCTGAGTCTCGCACATGCCCACCTTACTGCAAGAAAAAGGATCAATTTGTGACCCAGAAAATGCGAGTGGTGGAGTAATCTCTAGTGTAAAGTGAGTTAAGCTAGTAATAGTAGCCAATAGAGGGCACATAGATATATAAATATAATGAATACATGTCCTGTCTAAAATTTTTCAAGCGATCACAGGATCCGTGTTTTTATTTTTTACATCAATAGATAATTAGAGTATATAAATATCGCATGAAATTTTATAAAAACGAATACATGATTCAAATTGTTCCAACTATGATCAACAAGGTGGCATGTCCGCGGGTGGTCTCCTCATTCTTGCATTTCGACCTTTCCCATCTTTCACTATGAACACCGTCTCCATCCCCCATGTCATGTGTCTCTCAAAATGGCAATGCATAAACCAAACACCTATTGAAAGACAAAAAGAAAAAAAAAAATGAGAGAGAGAGAGAGAGAGAGAGAGAGAGAGAGAGAGATTTTAATTAACATACCTGGATTAGCGGCTTTGAATCTAATGGCAGTCCAACCATTCTTAGGGACCATAATGGTGTTGCGAAGAGGAGGGTCCACAAGATTATACCCCTGGGGGTCCTTAAACTTGTCATAATTCCCAAAACCCCACCCAACAACATAGAAACTAAATCCATGCAAATGCATAGGATGATCAATTCCTGTGACCACGTTTGTCCCTTGCAAAACCATTTCGACTGTTGCATTATACTTCAGCACAATCACTTCGGTCTTCCTCTTAGGCAATTCATAAACTAATGGCAGATAATCCGCCGTAAAATTAAATACCAAAGGAGGAAACTTCGGAAATTTTTTCCCAAACACGCCCTTAATGTTGTAATAATAGGCTTGTAATATATCAATCTTGGGGTTCACAAAACTTATGTTGTTCATACTAGCAGCAAGCCTTGTTCCATTGGGTCCCTCGCACGAGTCATTCACGTTCAAACAAGGCAATGTGTTGATAGACAATGTTGATACCAGCTTTGTGCTGATTTCTAAAGGCACTTCGGATGGATGATCCTTATCATTCAAACTCCTTAAGCTTCCACTAAAATTGGTTGCAGCCAAAGTATCATTGTAGTACGGCAAAAAGGGTAGTGTCAAATAAGGTTCTTTCTGGGTGCTACTGACATTTTTTGTTGCACCTCCCACATTGGTGTATTCAATTATGGCAGTGGTTGTGGTGTTGTCGAAGGACAGGTTTTTGGGGCTTGAGTAGGCACGGGCAGCCAGGTAGTAGCGGCCACCGGGTTGGTCGGCACGGAGAAGGGCATCTATGGTTTGGCCAGGGGCGATTACAATGTAGTCTCTAGTCAATTGTTTTGTGTAAGCTGCATCTGAGCCAACAACGGTTAGGTTGTGCTTGTGGATGCCTAGGAAGAGGATTATATTCATTGCTGCATTCACAAAGCGCAGTAAATAGGTCTTGCCTTGTTGAACTGTTAGTTTGTATGTATCTGTTACAAGAAAAATGGAACATAAAAAAGGGTGTCAGTGAAATTTGGTTTTATGCTTGTAGCTGGAAATTTACCAAGGTGTGTGTATCAATTGACGTGCAACAAGCGACATAACAATTTGGGAATCAAATTTTGTTGAGCCAGTCTTAAATAGGACACACTGATTAGGCTTCATTTTCAATCCTCCCTCCCTCCCTCCCTCCCTCCCTCCCTCTCTCTCTCTCTCTCTCTCTCTTTCTCATGAACCAAAACCAAACGATACCCCTCTGTGTCTCCTTCTATGCTATTGGTCCAACTCAAGTATTGTCATCCTTCTTTAAAAGCTCTCAATTCGAATATTGCCTCTATCTACCTTTCTCTAATTAAAAAAGAACCCACAATTCAACTAGGAAACGAAAGCATATTAAAAATATTATATAAAAAAATCTTAATAATTCGGAAATAAAATTAAAATGAAATTTTAACAAAAAAAAATTTCCAACCAAGCAAAACTTCTGAAGTAAGGCTCGAGGTATTTTATTATCACAGCTTTGCTTCATACTCTAATTAAAAGAAGGAATCTATGATTAAAATAAATTTAAGATTTTAATCAATTAAAAATCATATATTTAAACAACTTTGTTGTGCTCAAGTATATAGTTTACATACATATTTTCCAATTTATATAGTTAATTTTTCCCAATTACTTATTATATTTATTTCTTTGATGAAAGATTTTTGTCACCTTCTTAATGTCACGCTTTACATGAAAATTTAAAACATAAACTAAAGGACAAAATATTTAAATTTGAGAGTTTTTAGATAAAAAATAATAGGTAATTGAGTTTGATCAATAATATGAATAGGATATAAAAGAAGATACTTAAGGAGGATTATCGTTCATCAATGATAGTGATTATAGCCTAATTGGTATGCATAAATTGATGGGAATTTTACTACGTCATAATAGATTTCTTCATCTGGTTCACTGCTTTTGTACAACGTGACCTTTTCTTTATTATTTTTTTTTGTTCTTTTGGGTGTAAGAATTTATGGTAATGGGTCAATATATATATGTATATATATATTGTCTCCATAGTTGTTTAGTTGGCAATTAAGGTTTTCTTTGTTTGAAAAGCAGAATCAATACTATGTATGAATAAAATCATTAACGAAAAGGAAAATAAAACTTGAAAGTAAAAATTAATACCTTGTTTAGAGCAGGGATACAAGTCTCCTGGCTGACCATTTATAGTGAAAGCATCTGAAACATTAGGGTCCCCTCCAGTTGCCATAAATTCTTCAAAAACCTCCATCACATCTTTCTTCCACCACTCGGCTACAATTTCAACAACATACCCACTATTTTCAATACTTTCGTCATTTTTTATATATATATAAATCATCAATTCATGGGCATCATCATCAAAATTAACCATGACACGGGCCTAAAGACAAGCACGGTCCAGCCCAAAAAGCATCCTTTTGTCACGGACCGGCTGGAGAGAGGGAGAGAGGGAGAGAGAGAGATAGAGAGAGAAAGATAGAAAGAATAGTCGAGAGAGATAAAGAGATAGAAAGAGAAGTTAGAGAGAGAGAGAGAGAAAGAGTAGTAGAGTAAGAGATATACTAGACAGAAAGAGAAAGAAAGAGAAAGAGAGAGAGTAACTCAAAAATCAATTCATTCAATTCCATATATGTCTTCTTTGTTTTCCCATATCAAATATTTATATATTTTTTTCTCTGACTACTACCCATTTTACTAATTAACTACTAACTATTATTAGTATATTTTTTTATATAAAAGGATACAATCAAACAAGATTGAATCAAAATTTGATCTGTCCAAAAAAGACACTATTATTAGTTGTTGTTAAACCTTTATATCTTCCCTAAAAGGGTAGGCCTAGTTAGGCCCGCGGGTTTGAAAACATGGCCAGGCCCGAAAATTAGGTAGACTAGACATGTCAAGGCATCATGCATTGTTGTCTAATCATGAATTTCTTTATGTCATTGAAATTATAAAATTTACTAAAGCAAGGACAAATACCTAAAACAATGGGAACTTCTGCATAAGGCTTCTGGAAAGGATAGGTAGTGCCCTTCTTAGGTAAGACAACAATGGCACCGTGCACCGTTGCACGCGACCAGTCACTGTGTGCATGCCACCATAGAGTTCCTTCCTCTGCTGAAAATATTACCTTCTGGGCAAATTTACCTCCGGGTTTAATTGGACATTGTGTGATATATTCCGGACCATCCGACCATGGATATCTTGGTTGCTTCACTCCATGCCTGCACAAAATTAAAAATTAGTACTAGTAATTTTCTATCGAAATCCGCCCCTTAAAAAATAAATAAATAAATAAATAAACTTAGCATGTACCAGTGAATTGTGATGTTATAATTGCCTCTGTTGATGACATTCACGATGAGTTTTTCTCCCTTGTGAGCATAGAGTGTTGGTCCCGGAAATTGTCCATTTACTGTCAAAATTTTCTTTGTGTGGCAGAGTCTTGTGTATGGAGCTTCTCTCACCTGCCCATAAACATGCATGTTTTACACTTACATTTTCATGAAGACATAAAAAAAAGGGGATACATATATCCTAAGCATTGCAAAAATTTGAAGACAATAAGGTGCCAATTGTACATGCCACGAAATTATATTCCCTCTGTGAACTAGCTTTGCAATAGACGACGAAGCCTGCAAATAGCAGGAAAGCTAAGATTTGCTTGGGAAACAACTTCACAAGCTCCATTTCTCTTGAGTTAACGAAAACTTGGTTTCTTCAAGTGAAAATTACAATTTGTTAGGAGTGATTTCTTGTTAATTTATAGAGCTAATCAAGTTAGATAAAATTAGTTGGTGAACACGTTTGGCTTTATTGCATTTCTCCGTAGATAGTAAGCTCAATTGCTTGCGGTGTTCGCTCATTGAGAGTGATAACTAAGAGAAGAATGGACTTATCTCTCTCTCTCCCCCCCCCCCCCAAAATAAAAACCTTAATTGCAAATATTTCATGGGCGCACTTGGTTTTATTCTCTAATCCTAACTCAACTTTTTAGACAATGAAGGAATAAAAATTTATTAAAGACATTTTATATTTTTTACTAGAGGATAAATCTTGACACAATAGTAAACTTACTTTTTTTGTGATCTCGAGTTTACAAGTTTAAAACATGGAAATAGTCTTTTTGTAAAATATAAGGAAATGTTACGTACATATACGTCTAACACTCCTATCCTTACTCCTGTACTAAACCGGAGAACACTTTATGCACCGGATGAATTCTTTTATTTCATATTTTCTACTAAAATGGAGCTTTTCAGGGCCAAAAGAATTGAATGTGGCTATTTCAACACAACAATATCTAAGAATTTAATGGAGTGAAAAATTTGGAAGTCATCTTTTCGTGAGGCCTATTATGAAAGCATGTAATTTTTCGATATTCATAGTTTGCATATCCACAGGTCTTGACCCCATGCAAAGCTTGGTCAGCCATTACCTTCACAATGTTGTTGTTTCCAACAACTATTTTTATAAATGCAATCAAGAAATTATTCTTGTTCCTAGTTAAAATTATTGAATGGATCATTTTGCTTTTCCTCAATCAAAAACAGTTCAAAACTAACGAGTTACTACCTTCCTATATCTAAGATATAGGAACAGTTTTAAACTAGTAAAAGCCAAGCAAAATAAAGCAGAAGCTCTAATGACTCAAATCTTTCTTATTTCATTAAAAACTTTAAACATTCCCACATCTAGCTACTTCAAGCCTAGGACAAGTTCAAATCCATGATGTGGGAAAGGCCAAACCAAAAACTTGGAAGCGAAGTTTTTTCTATTAGTTAGGGTATAGATAGACTTTAGGTGAGAGTTTATGATCTGAAACTCTTGTATAAATTTATCGACTTATCTCAAATTCATCTTACATAATTTAAAAAATAAAATAAAATAGTTCATATTTGAATAAATTGTGACATTACATGTAGAGGGGTCCCAGAAAAATATCATTATCTTCCGGTTCAAATGAGAATCATCACAATGAGAATCATCACAATTTTAGTATATGTAGTTGTGGACTTTGATTTTGGTTACCACAAAATTAAATTTTATGTCCCCACTCAAATATATGAACAAAATTTCCTTCCGTGGTAGAAATCTTGTTCATTTGGCTTCACAAATGGTCCTCATTGCGAAGGCAATCTAGACATTGAATGAGTCCAAAGATTCATAATATAATAGCTTAAAAGCAATAGATACTGGGTGGATAGCTTGAATTGAACAACATATTGGAATCAAAAGGTTTGGGATGTCAACACTTGGTGAAAGTAATGGATACTTGGAGAAGGAAGACGGTTGAATGGACAAGAATAGACTAAGAAGATGTTATAACTATTAATACATCTTACTTGTAATTATGGTAAACTCCTAACTAACAGTAAGAAACAGACTGAAAGTAAAAGCATTCACTCTTTGGGTTGGGTAGGTGTAACTTTTTTTCAAGCTTTATTAGCAAAAAAGCTCTAAGGGAATCTGAATTTAGAGAATTTACCCACAACCATCTCCTTTCATTGTCAAGAAAAGGCATTAAGATCATTGCATGCAATAGGGTTTGAACAAAACCTAATCAACTCTAGTTATTAATCCACCAAAGTCATTTAACATATATGGTAACAGCCAACTAGGCCCACTATAAAATCCAAACCCCCCCCCCCTTTTAATTTATTTTTTCACTTTTACAGTACATGCCTTGTTTCTCAAGTTCTTGCACTGCAACATGTAACACAAGTGAACATTTTATAAACAAGGTTGAACAATTTTAAACATTTATCATAAGGCTTTAAATTGGGGGAGAGGGGTTAGGAACTGACAAACTGACTAACATGGTTGACAAATGAGACAATGTCAGACTTACTGTCCTTGGCTAGGGTCGAAGGCTCGATCAAATGCCTTTGGACATCGACTTTAAGTTCCATTGTTTATGCCAAAATGTGGGATTAGTGACTCCGGATTAGTGACTCCAAACTTCTCTACCATCCCCAATAGAAACGGGTCGATCTTCATTTTGAAGATTAGTCTCTTTCATTTTATTTGTACGTTCATTTCCAGCATGAGACCAGGTCCCAATGGACTGAGGTGTATGAACAGATACAACCAGTTATATTGTGACTTAGTACGACGTTATCTGAAAGATTTAGTTTTCTCATATTTTGTATAACTATTATTAATATCAAAATTTTAATTTGACGGAAAGATTTATTGCGTGAAGAGAGCATTACATAACTCGTCTAATATCATTTTATATTACGAGAAGTTCCCCCAAAAGATTAAACTCGTGGAGAGAAATATTATTAATTATTTTTTATCTTAACCTATTTCTCATTAATTATTTTTTTTCTCTCTCTCAGTGGGTTTCATTAGCTAGGTTTTCATTAAGAACGAAATTTGAAGAATCCTCAGGCATATATGACTTTTAGATTGCTTGATTCTATTTTGTTTTGCATTCCTAACAGAATTCCCATTTGCGTAATTGAGAGAGCTTGTCTTCTATTAGAATTTACATGAAATCACTTGGCTCAAATCAAATCAGATTGTTTTCTGAATAGATACCAAGACTTTAGCTTAAGCGTAGGGTAGGTGGAGAAAAGCTCAAGTGAAAACAGATTAGGCGAGAATCTTGTTTGGAACTAACTGCCTATCAATGCTCATCCCCTCAAAGTGGGTTGTACCTTGTTGAAATAGATTTGCCCAAATTTAGGTGCCTTGTTTTGTATTGTAGGTGATTAAACAGGGACATTAGGCAGAGCATGTCTAGATAACTTAAATGACCCACCCTTGTAAAACGTGTGATTAACGCATCACGTGAATGCAATATCACCACTTGGGGTTAGCTTTGGTTAATCAAAACCTATCTCATTAACTTCTCTAAAACACAATAACTTTCATATATCAACTACTGCAGCTTGTCACGGGAGGATCAACATTCCTTCTGTAGCTTAAATTCTACCATTCTAAATATTCACGTTGAGTTTTTTACGGATGGTTGAGTAATTACTCGAACCACTTGGGGCCTAACCAAAATGAAAAATTAGGACATCACCCTCTCTCTCCCCCCCCCTTCTCTCTCCCTATTGTAAATCTTTTTCTTGCAATATATAAATATATATATTTATATTCACATCTCGAATCTGGAGTTGTTCTCATTGCACAAAATCAAGGTTAGAGGAAAAAGCCCAAAATATGTTCTTAGGCCCAAGTTACATTGCCAAGGCCGAAAATCAATGACCCAAATCAAAGTAAATCCCATTTAATAGCTCTTGGGCAGAAGCCTCCAAGCGCCAAAAATTAAAAAAAAAAAAGGGAAAATAATAAACATGTAAACCTCAAGAACTTACCAGGGTTATTACCTCTGAACCTAATTGCAGTCCTGTGGCGTGGACATCGGGTGGATCCACCAAATTACAGCCGGCCAGGCCAGTCTCATTGTCAAAGTTCCCAAGTCGGATCTAAATGAATAACTTAATCGTTTTGAATTTAAATATTTTAAATTCAAAATTTTGTAATAAAAAAAATGTTTCCCAAGGCCGGTCCACACAAAGCCGCAGGAATGCCCATGAGTTTCACCCATCCTCGGCTCTAGTAAATTACCGAAGGGACAACCCAATTATGCTTCTTTTTTTGAGCGCTTAGTACAGTAGTACTTTTTGCAATTCTGTTTTGCTTGGTTCCCGTTTGACAGCATTGGTAGTACATCTCCATTGATGTTGTACAAATACGGGCACCCATCAAATGATCCCACCAATAAAGCATTTTTTTTGAACTATTGCGGAATTAACTTCTCTAAGAGACACCCGGCTTAAATTTTAAATTTAAAAGATTAAAAATAAAATAATTAATTAATCTTTAAATAAGACCATAATAGATATTTAAATCAAATTAATTAAAATCTAAATCTAAATATTGATGATAAAAATTAAAAAAATAAAATTACAAGATTACATTTATCTAATCCGCACCCGCCTCATAAGTCTAATCTACCTTCATTTTAAAAATAATAACAATAAGAATTACATAAAGAGTTTTAAACACTCATGCTTTAACTTTGTCTTAGATTTTTCTTTTAATTTTTTCTTTCAAATTCTAGACATTTGAATTTGATAACAATTCTAAGAAGATAAATAGATCACGTGATATTGGTATAGAATTTTTCATGATTTAATTATTTTTGAAAAAAATATATAACTATTTTTTAAAAAAAAAATATTTTGTGACCGGTAATTGTATTATTTAGATACAGAATATTAACATAATTTTACTAATTTGATATAAAGACATTTTTATAAAAAACACTTAAATGTCAAGCAAGATATTACATGACATTTAATAGATAGAATGTAAAATAATTCCATCACAAAAATAAAATTGTTATTAGAACTAAAAATTTAGAACTCAATAGAAAAATTAAAAGATTTATAATTAAATTAAAAATTGGATGAACTTTGTATCTAATTATTTTTTTCTCTCTTTTCTATTTGGTTAAATTAAGACGCATAAAAAGGAGAAATATGGAATTTAAAAAACGACGACGTTTTGATGAGAAAGTTCTTTTGATAAAAGTTTGGGAATGTAATAATACATGTCCATAGGTGCGTTGAGTTTGGATTCTTAATCCAAGTTGTAAAGAAAGATGGTTGATTGAATTTTATAATATTTAATCAGAATAATCATGAGGTTCGTACAGTACGATTATCATGCCACGTTGGAGGATGCTAAACCCAGGAGCAACATCAACATTTTCAATCAATCTACCCTGTGATAAGTTGGACAACACGACAAGTTTCTTTCTTTTTTTTTTTTTTCGGGGGGGGGGGGGGAGGCAGGATTGATTCATAGAGAAAAATATTAAAACAAAATTCGTGATTGAAAAACAAGCAAGTTTGCTTTTATTGATAAAAAATATATATATAGAAAACCTTAGCTAAAATTTCTTGAATAAAATAATCTAATTCTAAAAATGTCACTATATAAACCTTTTATGCTCAATCCTCCTTTTCTACGGGGGTTTCATCCTTTGTGGAAGGAGATGCCAAACACTCATTCAAAAATAACCTACGCAAGCCACCGAGTCCTTTGACTCGATGGCACCGGGCTTTCTTCCACTTCCCCAAGGGGCAAGGATTTGAAACCCTATGGCCCTCTCCCTCTTCTGTAGGACTATGGCCCGCAAGGATTAAAAAAATGGCCTGCACAACTCATAAATAAAGTAGCATTAGGCTGTCAAAATATTTGTAGAGTTGGTAGAGCAACTATATTTTGTAGTACAAAGTAGGAAGTACAAGGATGCCCGAGCATCGAGCCTATTGATTTTCCCCTAATAACCTTGCTGAGCCAACCTTCCCTATATTTTAATTTTCTGGAGTTTTTATTTTAACTATCATTATGAAAAACAATGGATTGTAGAATCCTGATTACACGAAAAGAAGAGCATGGATCATAGAAAAATATATACGCGAGATTAAAAATAGAAACTCAATTACCAAAAAAAAAAGGACCACGTCCAAAAAATGGAAACTTGTACTTACGTTGTTGTGTTTAGCAGTACTCATTTGCAATAGAACATTACTTCGGTTTTAGTGCACCTTGTAGTACACCTAAGTACTTCCCTTAATTTTGCTTGCGGTACAAAAATCAACACAAACGCATTTATAAAACGGCCTCACTAACAAGCAGTTGATTCATATCTTGCTACTCAATTTCATTTCACTTGTGTTGTCTTTTCCGATTATTGTTTTCTGTTAGATTACACACTTTTTTTAAAAATTTCTGTCTCTCTTTTTGAGTATTGGTCACGACATGCGCACATGAGAGAGAGAGCGAGAGAGAGAGATTGAAGTTGGAAGTCTAATCTAGCTTCTGGAGGAAGCGATAACTGCGGAATATGATATGATGGAAAATTCGACAGCCAGATATAGGCCTTCGCAGCATCGTTGTTGGAAGGTAGCATAATCTTTTTCTTTGATTGAGCCCCCGCCCCCCCCCCCCCCCCCGAGGGGGCCATTTTTTTCTTGGAATTCATTCGATTATCCATGCATGAGGGCCACAATAATAATATCTGCTTGTAGATTAAGGTCATATGCATTTTCCACAAGGCATTGATTCACTGCACAATGCACAACGTACAAGAAATATTTTCCCAATTCAAACAAGACCTTCCTCTACCCCTCCCTCCAAATATTACCAAATTAAACTCTCTAAGGGTATGCCTTTTTTGTCTTGGGGAGGTTAGAAAAATGTATCCCTCTTAAGACACAATATCCAAAATGTACATAAAAGGTTATAGTAAATACAACAATATATTCGGTGATAAGACACTCAATTCTCTTAATTAAAGTTTGAATTCTGAGTCTAAAATAGATATCAAAAGAAAGATTGTTCTTATATTGAACTTCATAGTGCACCGGATTAGCCGGGTATTCGAGGGTCGGTGAAGACAAAAAGCAAAAGAAAAAAGAAAGAGTTGTAAATGATGGAAAGAAATCCTAGTCCTGGGAAAATGCTAGTCTATGTCTGTCATCTCCAACTCAAGTTAATTGTCTGAATTTGAATTTACAGCCGTGTGAAACTTGAGCTGACTGAGAATACTAGACAATTTGGCACCAAGTAGCCCTCAATTTTCTTCCATGTGAATACCATGCTTTTCAATTAGTTCAACGAATCATGTTTTTGCTTGGTTTGCACATTTTCTTGCTTCCCTCGTGAATGGCGAGGGGGGACGCGGCAATGGAAACAATTGACTAGTTTGGAAGGATGCAATCATGAGGCAACTTTAATCATTTAAATAGTACTAAGTGTGGCCTCTCAATACATCTGTCTTTGATTTTTAATTGCAATTTTTTTATTTTCATATTTTAATTAAAAATATTATAATAAAATAAGAATAATAGAGATAAATTCAACGAAATTTTAGATTGTGAAACATCACATATATCTTAAATAAATCACTAAAATGCTCTCATAATATTTTCGTATTTAAAATATGCGATTTGAATTTATGTGCTCTTCTATTCATAGGAATTTTTTTTATCATAATCAGGAATGGGGAGTTTTCTTCACCAAATTGCCAGTAGAAATTGATTATCCCCACTTTATGTGGAATTATTATTTTTTTTAATAAAATTTAAAAAGTAGTACATACCAAATGAAAAGGAAAAAAAGGCTTCCAGGTGAAGCCTGCCAGGCGACGGGGTAAATTTGATGGTTAATGCCGTGGACTTTCAAATATACATTTTTTTTAAATCTAAATAATCATCCACTATCCTCTATATTCTCCCCTCCATGGGAGTCCTTTTCTTGACTCTCTATGGTTTCAAATCTTCTCTCTCTCTCTCCACATTTTCCTTTAATTTTTATAATTTAATTCCATCTACAAACATGTATGGATATGGCAAAATTCTAGTTTATTTTAATTTAATATATACATAATGCATCTTAAATTAAGGAACCAACCACACTTTGCTTTTGTTTCCCTTAGAAATGAACCATGGATAGGAGATGGTGGTGAAAAGAACTTCAGCAATGTCAGTGCACAATAAAGATTTCTAGCAAGAAAATCCAAACCAAACTTTAATAAAAGAGATTTATGAAAGTATAAGTGAATTAAACGTGATATAAACGATGAAATATAATGTAAAATAAATTTAAATAAAGCAAAAAAAAAATTAAAACTTCGTTTATCACACACAAAAAATACAAATTCTTTTAACTAGCCAAACAAGTTACATTAAATAAAATTTAGAGTCGCAACACAGACTCCCAACCTTCCTGGGGTATGGAATATTATTTTAAATTGGCAACTTAAAATAAAAAACATCCGCTTCCGTACAATAGATTACGTAAAGCCTTGGCCACAACTACAACAGGCGACAACACTCGGATGACATGTTCATTTTGGGATTCTCTGAATGGTTGTAGAAAGCATAGGAAATCCAACAAAGTTTCTAAGTGCAGGGGTTGAGGTAGTGAGGTGGTCTCCTCATGCTTGTCGAACTGGTCGTCCCATTCTTAACTATGAACACCGTTCCCATGCCCCAACTTGAATGCCTCTCCAAATGACAGTGCATAAACCATACCCCTGAAAATTTCCCAAAATAATAATAATAATAATACATATCAGTATTGTGAATATTACTTTTGTTTAATTTGAAATTGATATTTAATGCATTAAAATTGACTAATTCCTTAATTAAAGCAAAATAAATTTACCAGGATTATCAGCTCTAAACCGAATTGCAGCCCATCCATTCTTGGGAACGCCAATTGTGTTCACCTCCGGTGGATCAACCAAATTATACTTTTTCGGGTCATCCTTGATGCTGTAGTTCCCAAAATCCGACCCGACAAAATAGAAGCTATACCCGTGCAAGTGCATTGGATGATTTTCCGAGGCATTAAGCACGTTAGTCCCTTGAAACACAATCTCCACCGTGGAATTAAACTCCAAAACTGTCACATTTGTCCCTTGTGTCGTCGTCACATAATCTCCCAACATTGGGTCCATGGTAAAATTATAAACATGCAAGGGTGTTGTCGGAAAATCCGTGGTGAAATACCCCTCCTTTCCCAAATAATAAGCTTGCAGGATATCCATTTCAGGGTGATTAAAGGATATGTTATTCAAGCTAGCTGCCATTTTGTCCCCGTCGGGGCCGACACATGTGGACCCATCGGGGCACGCCACGGTATTCAAAGCAATGGTTATGATAAATCGTCTGTCCACATTTTTGGGCACGTCAATTGGGTGGTCTTTGGTTTCTAAGAACCTTAGTTTATTGGTAAAACTTGTGACGGCGTCAGTGTCATTATAATCAGGAAGGCTAGGCATAATAGGCGATGATGGGGCGGAATATTTGCCACTATATTTGACAATAGCGGTTGTTGTGGTGTTGTCATATACAACTCCATAATATGCCCTAGCAGCCATGTAGTAATGATTAGGCGACTGGTCTGCTGTTATTAGGACATCCATGGTTTGGCCTGGGGTTATAACGATGTAGCTTGATTCTACTGGCTTTACATAGGCTCCGTCGGTTCCGACCAGCGTAAGCGTGTGGTTTGCCACCATCAAGAACATTTCTTCGTTCATTATAGCGTTGATGATGCGAAGAAGATAGGTTTTGCCATGGTCGAACACCATTTTGAATGTTCCTATAAATCATGAACACGTAGTTTATAATTATAAATCATCTACAATTTAATGATAATTAACCCATAAAACGTTCTGTTCCATGGGTATGGAATGACAGACCTGGCTTGGAACAATTGTAAAGGTCTCCTGGCTGGCCATTAATGGTGAGAGCATCAGATTTGTTTGGTTCTCCACCGCCACTTAGAGCCTCTGTAATAATCTCCATCACATCTCCCTTATACCATGATCCTACATATTCATTCGCGAGCCAAGAATATCTTCGGTTAGCATAATCTTTTAGAAAAAGTTAAAATAGTGAAAGAGAGCCAAATAATGGTACGAAGAAAAAAACAACAATGACACTAAGGTGGGTCTCAGGTGGACCAACACAGCCCAATGGTAAAAATATTATTATAAATATTATTATTTTAACTTATTTATCATAACTCACCGACAGAATATTTTAACCAAGTCAAAACTAATTAGTTAACTTCATTAGCAATCTCTAGGGTGTGTTTGTGTTCACATGCACTCACCCTAACTGGCTGCAGGACAAGTAAGTACCTATTGTTGTATAAATTTTCAATATTTCAATTAAAATGGGTTTTAAAGTAATAGTAATTTTAAATTACTTCATATATGAATTCTAAGTTTGTATTAAAATTATACTAAAAATCATTTTCTTCTAACTGATAAATATAACTCCTTTAAAAGAGAAAAAATACGAAGGCAAAACTTTACCATAGGTAAGGTGGTTTCTACATACGTTCAATCCCTACTTACCAAGAATGATGGGGATCTCTCCATCAGGTTTGCGAAACGTGTAGTTGGACCCAACTTTGGGGTACACAATGAGGGGGCCATGGACAGTGGCACGTGACCAATCACTGTGGGCGTGCCACCATAAGGTCCCTACTTCGTTGGACAGTATTATCTCATAAGTGAAGTTTTTCCCGGCTTTGATAGGGCATTGTGTGACGTACTCCGGTCCATCTGACCATGGATTTCTTGGCTGCTTTACTCCATGCCTATTATATAGAAAATAATCAGAAGTATTTCATTGTTTATATTTTTTAACACAATTTTCTAAGGACTCGTCAATAACTTATTATTCAAATATCAAACACAGAATTTTTATATTTCAATTTACAACTTTAGATGAGACAGAATACAAATTATACTGGCCTGAGAGAGAGAGACAGAGAGAGAGAGAAGAAAGGGTGAGCGTAGACGTACCAATGGATTGTGATACCGTACGTGCCCTCGTTGTGAACATTCACTTTGAGTGTATCTCCCGCATGAAGATGCAGGGCTGGACCCGGAAACAGTCCATTCACTGTCAGAATCTCCTTTGTGCTGCAGAGCCGTGTGTAGTTTGCCTCTTTGATCTGCAAAAGTAATCATTTTCCACATTCGTCAGATACATATGTCTTCTCTCACCAATGTAGACTTCTCCATACAAGAAACTAATTTTAATTTTAGGCTTTCATTCATTGAACGTATCTTTTTGACGAATTAAGCCTGTATTCTTATACGAGTATATTTTATTCTAAAATAGCTCTAATAGGGATGATTTAAAAAAAAAATAAAAAAAAGCCAAATACAATAAAAGGGTTGAGTTGGACTAAGACCCATTTTACAGAGCTTGCTAAGCAAAATAATAATAATAATAATAATAATAATATGACTACGATAACAATGATAATATGAGCATGTAATCTGGATGTAAGTCTTCTCATCTAAGGCAAGAGCCATCTCTTTATTGGTTTTTTTGCCTTTTAAATCGACAATTAATAAAAAAATGTGGAGCTTAAGAATGACCTTGAACAAGAGCAGCAACAAAACGAAGCTTAAGAGATGCATTCAGTTCATAATGATTGCAAAACACTCGTATGGTGATACATGCTTTTAGAAGCCAAACTTTAGGGATTGGTGAATGAGAGCAAATACTTACAACCCAATCAATAACAGACACATTTTTGCTCGCCAAGCTAACGAAAAACACTTGTATTAGAAGTATGCTAAGCAACTCCAACACCAAACTGCTCTTGTAACACCCCATTTTGAGATCACACTTGTGATTCAATACAACTTGCCAATGGTACACAATACGGTTGTGTCAAAGGGGCCCTATTTATAATGCCCTATGCTCTTTCCAACTCATTTCAATACATTTAACTGTATAGTATTTGTTGACATTATTTTCACGTTTCCTTAATTTAGATCTTTAAAAAAAAAAAAAAACAAAAAAAAAAGTAATCATTTTGGCATGTGCATGGTGGTCCAGGATGATTGAATTCTTGAATAGCTGATGGAGTCCTTTTTTGAAGGTAGGCACGTGGTTGTTTGCTTAGGTGGTCATCTGACAATGAGAGTACGAGAAGGTGTCTTAGATTTTGTTCGAGGATGCAAAACTACTGATGAGTAACTAGGTATGGAACTTTTTCATCACACATTTTTATGACCTATTCAGATGAATCAAATGATTTCATTTCAGTGTTGTTCATGTCCAAAAATTAATGAAATTGTATCTTACATTCTATTCTGTGTGCATGCTTTTAAACAAAAAAAACAAACAAACCACTTCTTTCATCATACAAAAACAAAAAAGTCAGATTTGAGATTTTATTTAAGTTCAGACTAACTAGACATTGGTATTCTACTGTGTTTATATACCAGAAAGATAAATTGTCTTTAATGCTAAATTTGAAGTACTAAAAAATAAACCATTTAAAATAGACAAATTATTTGTTCAGTTTCTGAATTATATATAGGTTAGACTTTAGGATTAGGGTTTAATGAAATGGTTTAATTGGGGATGGCAAAGCCAATGCCAGGCAAGCTTTCAAAGCGATGGAGTTGGTGCCGATGAAAATAAAGATTTGAACTTCTAGGTTTACGATGACCAGTGGTGATGGGAATTAAAGTTCAAGGATTTTATAATTACAAATTCAACCTTTAATGATTAAATAGAAATTTTGTTTGTAGTTCAAAACTATATTTGTAATTCAGCTGTTTAAAATATATTAAAGATTATCTGGGGATTAGTAGAGATGGCTATTTCCTAGACAATTGCCAAGGGTTTGAGTCTCTTAAATCCTTCATCTTTTTATGTTGCAAAATAATAATAATAATAATAATAATAATAATAATAATAATAATAATAATAATAATAATAATTTGTTGAGTGTTAATAGATTGCTAGGGCACATATAAAGATCTTTAAGCATTTAGCAATAAACTTTCAAATTTGATTTATTGCTTATCTGGCTTAACTTTTTTTCAGCTTAAATATAAAAAGTATGCCAAACAAGTTTCTAAAAGTTGTTTTAAAGAAAAAAAAAATCTTTTTACTTCTCTACTTTATGACTTTTTTAATATAAAAATATGGATTTACAAAATTATAACTAACTATTTCAAATATTATAATTTTGTCAAAGAAATTAAATATTTACGAATATTTTTAATGATTATTTAAAAAATTTAAATAAATCCAAAAAAGATTTTGTCATACTATATTTAATTTAACTATTTAAGAAGTTGACCCTTTAAAAATGTATAAATTTTAAATATTTTTGGATATTTAAGGCATTGACTTCCCATTGTTAAGGTATAGCTATCAAACACTCTATTGACCGTAAACCAAAAAAATTATGTCCTCTCAGTTGACCGTTAAAATGGAGAAAGAGAGAAAGAAATAATATTAAAACAAATCAAAATTTAACCCTATTTTCTCATCTAAAAACCAACAATTATGGTTTATAACATGAATAATGAATTTTAGGATGAGAAGGATGTCAGTAACAAACAGAGCTTATCTGTGATAACAACAATAAAGAACTTGGAATCAAACTCTTGATAGAGTTATTAGTCACTTTATTTATTTAATTAAATGTATCAAATTTAAATTTTAAAAATAAAAAAAATTAAAAAATTTAAACTTCATAACATTCAAATTAAATTAATAAAATAAAAAACAAATATCAATCCGACAAAAAAAAAAAAGAAACAAACTGGAACACCACCAAAAACAAATAATAAAGAACTCCAACCATGCACACGACGATGATCTTTCATCACTTCCTCGCGATTCGCAAACTGTAATGATTATTCTCCATTTGATCACGTCAGTTATCTCCGAACCGAAAAAGAATATTAAAAGAAAAAATCTGAAACGAATTGTGAAACATTATTTAAACAAAATCTTAATTAAAGTATTAAAAATAAAAAAAATAAAATTATTTATAAATTATTTTTATCAAAAAATTTGATTGGTCATATGAGTATTGCATAATTCGATCAAACCTTATTAATCAAAAATAAATTAAAAATATATTAATGTAACCTTATTACTGAATATACAAACGACGAGACGTCGGACAGGCAGTTAGCAGAGTAGTCGCCTCTTCCAAAACTAAATATGCAAATCACGAGACCAGAGATTCGAAGCCCGACCAGCAGCAAACACAACACTGATTGGATTACAAAAAAAAAAAAAAAAACATTTTGACCTTGTCCTCGTTTTGCATGGGGGTTTTCAAGCTGTAATATATATATATATATATATATATGTATGTATGTATATTATTCTTATATAATATTGGGTATATTGCATTTATCTATGATGGATAAATCCTTCAATCGTCTGTAATATTTGAAAATTATAATTAAATTAGTATATTGGACTACATTTATATATAAACCCAAAATCTTTTAGATATAATTTTAAAAACTAGACTTTAGATTTTATTTGAAAATTGATATATTTCTTACCCACTTAAATCTAAAACTATTTTCGTTCAAGATTCATTTTCAATCTCTAAATAAAATTTAAAATTTAATTATGCAAATTTGCATTAGAAAATTTTTTACTTCTTGTACTTTGTGCACATTAAATCCTTTGATGCAGACTTTGCAAAATAAAATTTAGATTTTCAGTATTATATAACAAATTAGCCAAAAAAGGACTTAGGGGATCGTGTGGTCAGAACAACAGCCAACTAGCTTTAGCTTCCAATGTACCCAAAAAAAAAAAAAAAAGAGATTATTCAAGTTTCCAAATGGGAACAACCCAAAAGACAAAAGATGTGAACTTTAAAATTGCAAGTTGAAAAACGTTGGGTGGAAATTTAGGAAACTGTATCCGATCACAAAGGGTTTTGCATTCCTTATGGTTTTCATTAAAAAATTTGATAAAATTGAGGTAGTTTAATAAGTAAGGAAAGAAATTAGTGGTACTTCTCAATTTAGAGTGAACTAGGGTGGGGTCGTGCCCTCAATTTTTTAGGTAAATTAAAAAGAGAAAATTTTATATATCTATATTAATAAATTTGTTGATTAATAAATTCTGTAAATATTTTTTAATTTGTTTTTTAAATATATTTGTTGAATTTCAAATTATATTAGGGCAATTTAATAATTCTTTCCCAATTAAATTAATGAAGCCCTTACATTCTTAAATTGAATAAATATGCATACATATGTATATAATTCTATTTTTTTTCCTATTCCCTTCCTTGAATTTAAGTTTTAATTTAATTATCAAAGCATATACCCCAATTTGAATCATAATTTAATAATTTTTAACATTTTGGAAAATGGGTTAAACCATTGAATTCTGCATTATAATCACCATTTTAGTGCCATCCGTGAGGCTCACACAATAGTTTTTTAATAACTCTGTTGATTAATGACAAGAGTTATGTGCGAGCAACGCAAATCACGGATTGATTGATTAGACAAAATTTTCCGCAGTTTGCCCTAAATTTTATATTAACTTGAAATTATTATTATTATTTTTTTTCACGTGATTCGCACAGGATTATGAAATGGGAATCAATTTTTTTCTTTTTTTTTCTTTTTTTTTTCCTTTTTATTATTTTTATATATCCGTCAGGTGACAAAGTGACAAACAACGTACGGCCTACACAATGGTTGCCTTTTCTTCCTTTTATTTTTTTTTATTTCCTATTTGATATTTAAAATTTTATCCTAATTAATCTCACTCCACCAATCATTAAATCTTTTTTAAAACAAAATTTCCTTCTATTTTACCCATAAAAAAATCGATTTTTATTTGAGCCAATTACGTTGCCTTCGTCAACATTCTCCCCTCCACTTCTAAGTTTTGTCCTTATTAATTATGGATGAGACTGACAGGAACACAACAAACATGTGCGAAAATTGTACGCTGGTATTTCTATTGGACGTTGGCTTTAATGGATATATATCAGGTCTTTTCATGTTTAAATAAAAAAAAAAAAATTAAAAAATCAAAAAATCAAAATGTCCAGATGCGAAGTTTTGGTGTTGAAGTTACATTAAAAGGATGACTTTTTTTTTGGTTAAATATTGCACCTCAGTCTGGTTTAAAGAAAGAAAAATGCCTCCATCAATAGAATTAGTTTACCAGTTATGGGATAGACAACATCCATCCAGTATTTTTTTTCTTTTAATTTTTTTAATAAATTACAGAAATCTAATAATTAAATTATGTCTATAAAATCTGATTCGAAAACTGTTAAACGTTTAAAAAAAAAAATCTATAAATATTTATTTTTTTTATACACAATATTCAAATATATGACATTACTTAAAAATATCAATATTCAACCATTGGAAAACTAGTTAAACCATATTATCATATTTTCCAAAAAGAAATAAAAAAGGAAAATGAAAAGTAAATTCAATTTTCTTTAACAATATGTGTGTGTGTTTTAGTTTTATGGTTTCACCTCAAAATCAGATAGTAAGAGTTAGCAAATAATCACGAAAACAAAAATAAAATAAAGAAATGTCATATAATAGGGTATTGCTGAATGCAGAACCGAAACAACAATTGGTGCCAAATTCAACCATGCTTTATTTTCACAATTCCTTTTTCCTTTTGCAAACTTTATTTTCTCAAAAAGAAAAAAATGAAAAATGAAAAAAGGTGCTACGTTGCAGCTGCAGCACAACATTATTACAGATTTTTCGGTCTAAAGCAATAAATAAAAATAAAAATAACAGGAAGAAGGCACCCTAGTCCAGTACACTGGACTTAGCAAGGATTGAGGTAGTTGGGGGGGTCTCTCATTTTTGATGATGGGGTCCCTCCATCCTTGACTATTAAAACCGTGTCCATGCCCCAGCTTGCGTGTCTCTCCAAATGGCAATGCATGAACCATACCCCTGTCATCACAACTCAGCAATCATGCCATTAGAGATTTTTTTTTTTTTTTCATTTGTTTTCCAATTTGTGAAGCATTTTATGGTTTGTTTGAAAACATATTAAAATTATTTGAAGTTTTCAATATAAAATATTATTGATATAATAATAATTTTAATTTTTATACCAAAATTGATTTCTTTTTACAGAATCTTATTTATTTTTAACTAAAAATTTCTCATTTAAATAATATTACAAGTGTAATATGAAAAAATAGAAACAATTAGAGGTGAATTGAGATTTGGCAAATGGAGTTATAAATATTTTGATATATTAATATGTATTTGGCAATTGCTGTCAATGATTTTAAAATAAAATATATGAAGGAAATAGTTAATGACGCGAATTACAAGAGTTCAGAAAGAAACAAGAAATAAAAAAACAACTTACCAGGATTATCAGCTCTAAATCTGATCGCAGCCCATCCATTTTTGGGAACACCGATGGTATTTACCTCAGGCGGATCCTCCAAATTGTATCAAGCCGGGTCGGTCGAACTGTTATAGTTCCCAAACCCGGATCCGACCTTATAAAAACTAAACCCATGCAAGTGCATAGGATGATTTTCAGCGGCATTCATTACATTAATCCCTTGAAACACTATCTCCACACTGGAATTAAACTCAATAATTCTAACCTTGGTGTCATTCAATGGTGTCAAAACATTATCCGGCATATCATCGGCCGTAAAATTAAAAATATTAGGCGGAATCGTAGGAAAATCAGTCTTATAAATCCCATTAATTTGGTAAAAGTAAGCTTGTAACACACTCGTGGATGGTGTCACAAAACTAACGTTGTTCAAGCTGGCTGCTAGTCTAGACCCATTGGGTCCAGTGCAGGAGTCATTTGAGCACGGAAAGGTGTTCACTGACACGGTTATGATGAGCTGAGTATCAAGAGTTTTTGGGACGTCTACAGGGTGTTCTGCGCTATTCAATCCCTTGATCTTGTCTGTGAAATTTGTGGCTGAGTCGGTATCGTTATAGTAAGGGAGATTAGGGAAGAAAGGTGTTGAAGGAGTATGTCAAGTTAAGCCTTGGATGATGCCGGTGGTGGTAGTGTTGTCATAAGCGGCCTTGCATAGGGCGCGCGCCGCCATGTAGTAGTAGCTTGAGTTTGGTTTGCCTGGGATTAGGAGGTCCATAGTTTGGCTGGGTGATCATAATGTATTGTTTGAAGGGTTTCACATAGGCCCTGTCTTGGCCTACTAGGGTTAAGGTGTGATTGGCCACTGCAAAGAACATGTTCTCGTTCATGATTGCATTTATGACCCGAAGGAGATAGGTCTTACCATAGTCCACCACCATCTTGAATGTCCCCCCCCCCCCCCGATCATTGATTAAACAAAGATTAGTTTTTATTTTGCAAAAAATAAATTTCTTAGAAAAATACACATAAATATCATCAAGACATAAGCGGGATTAGACAAGTTATAGCAGGGCAAATGGAGGAAGCGCACACGCCCCCCCGAATTTTAAGGGAAAAAAATTATATATATGTATATATATATATATTTTAAAAGATAATTAAAAATATTATTTGTTTTATTAAAAATTATAATCCTGTCTCTAAATAATTACTTTAAACACATTAATCCCGAACTTAATTATATCCCTCCCATAGATCCGTCCAAATTTATTTATTTAACCATTTTTTTGTTGGGGGGGGGGGGGAGGGTTTGATATTCATGTGAGCCCTAAAAATTGGGTCAAGGGTGAGCAGCTTAAAATTTTTGTTTTACCTTAGCTGGAATATTCTCATACTCAATTCTAATATAAGGGGTGTTTAGTGCTACAGAATCACCTTCTTCGGAGCAATCGTAGAGATCACCGGGCTGGCCATTAATAGTGAAAGCATCGGACTTGTTTGGTTCACCACCAGTTTCAAGTGCAGTCTCAATGATCTCCATCACATCTCCCTTGAACCAAGATGCTGTATGTACAAAATGGATTAGAGCATTATTCAAGCAACTCAAAACAATTATATTATTTATGGATGAATCATTCAAGTTCCTTTCAAACAACTATTATAGATAAAAAAATTAAGTATTTAACAAAAATGTGCATGAAAAATATTTTTCTGGTCTATTTTTTATGCGGTTTTTACTGGAAAATTAAAATTAAACTTTCAAAATTATCCTAAACATGATATTGGAAGATTTAAGCCCTAAACTCGGCCATTTAAATATCCAAAGTTTTGGCTCTTCGCGGCCATTTTTTTGAAAATCAGTTTTTGGTTACCAAAAATTACATTTAATCACACAAATATGTAGGTCAGAGAAACACATATAAATCAATTTTATGCAATAATTTGTCCTTAAACTCAACAAATTTAAAGATCTAGGGTCACGGTCATTGTTTTCGGCCGAGATTTTCGACCCACAATTTTATGGCCTAAACTTACTCAAAAAAATTCAACAAAAATTATTTTTCTGATTTACAGATTATGGGCAACATCGTGGAATAATCGGATTCATAAAACTCATCTGTGATCCGAACACTTAATTTTTATACCCTACATTTTTCATACTTGAAAATTCTAAAAAAATTATTTAATAAATCTAACGACCTCTGATATCAATGTAAGATTTACTTGAAGCACAAATACAGTGGAAGCATGATTATAATTTTCAAAAAATTAAATAGTTTAAATTTTTGGTAAATATCTCGATACGTAGGGTCTCAAAAAACCATGAACCGAACCACAAGCCCTCGAACAATTACACGGTCGGGATGGTAACCACGAAGTCAATCAAACCATCATCACGGATCTACGACACCTCAATCCACAATCCGGTGAATTGTAAATGATCGGAGAAATCGAAATTTTCTCATTACCTCAATTAATTCTCCATGAGAATTTTTTATTTCTCTCTTAGGTTGTATCTCACACAATCTCTCAATGTTTCAATGTCTGCAGATAACTCAAAGTTACATTCCCACTCAAAATTCGGGATGCTATCTCACGTATATAGAGGAAGGGAGATGATGGAGAAGAAGGGATAATGGATAACTTTTTGTCGCAGAATTTATGACAAAATTTTTTTGTTCAAAATTCGCTTTCCTAAATTTAAATTAATTTAGCCATTAAAATTTTCACGCAGACGGCGTAATTTAAAATTTCTTTCGTTACGCAGACGGCGACGCAAATTATGCTCGCTGCCGGTATTTGCGACAATAAAAAATTGCCGCAAATCTATGCATTTAAAGAATGAGTCGTCGTTGTTCCATGCATCTAAAAATTTTATTCGCCGTAAATCAAGCGACGCACAACATAATTGCCGCAACCGCTGTTTAACACTATTTTCGTCACAAATCAAGAATCTAAAATAATTATTGGCGCAGATTGTTTAATTTAAAAAATTTTTCGCCGCAAAATTCAGCTTCAATCTATAAAAACGTATTTTAAGTATACTAAAAATCTTTTATTGATATATTTGAACTACTTTTTCCTATATAACTTGTTTTTATAATTACTGATCTAACCTAATCAACAATTAATCATTCAAATCGTTTTTAATATCAAATTTCATGCATCTATACTCATAAATATAGCTAACTATTCATTAAAATCAATAAATTAAAAATTCAACAAGAAATCATAATAATAATATCAAAAATAAAATCAACATCAAGTCTAAATGTTAAAATATCAATAACCATACATAACCAAGAAAATAAATATAACGAGTATCAAAATGTAAATCAAATAACAATACACAATCTCAAGTACAGAATCTGATCTCAAGACACTATTTACCAAGGAATCCCACTTCTTTGAGGTTTTAGAACATAAATCCTTGCCATGCTCATATTCAACAGAATCTTCACTTTCATAGTCACTCTCATCAGATTTGGCCCGTTTCTTTCTATCAGTAGGCTCTTGAGCAGAATCATGCAGAATCTCCACATGAAAGTCCGGATACCATTTTCGTGCTTCCCTTTTCCATTGTCGTAAGAGAGTAACAGGACAAACAATAATGCTTGCTTTGTACATTTGACTAAAATGCAATGCTCCAAGAAATGACAGAATCTGGATGGTCTTGCCAAGACCCATCTCATCTCCAAGAATACCACCTGCCCTTTGGCAGTGCATTTCCGGGAGCCATTGTAATTTTAAATTTTCCGATAATCAAAGAGTTTGCTGAAAATGGCCTATGGGATTTTTAGCCCTCCCTCAAGCGTCACAAAAGGAGGTCCATCATCTACATCTTCCACATCCTCTTGGTTTTCCTCTTCATTACTGGAGGAGACATTTACATCTTCTGATACACAAAAAGAAAAAATAATCTCAGGATTTTACTGGAAGCTTAAAATCTTTTGTTGAAAACAATGCATATGACCATCAATATTAACCACCAGATCCCAAAAGATGCCACATGAATTCTGCTACTAAGAAATCTTGCCGTGCCCCAAACCTTATTACCAGATATCAACTGCAAAATTTCTGTGCACAGACTCAAGTCAGGTATGTAGTTACGAGCTTAAGGTATTAGATTAGAAATTCTAGTTTCCTTGACTCTACAAACAAGGCTGTGTCCTCACATTCTGTGTAGGAATGTAAACACTCCATTCTTTTTCCCTTTTCTCACTCATTTTTTGTAATTTATTTTAATATTTGTGCATGCCCCAAACAAAAGAAAGTCCTAAGACAGAAACTACACCAACATACCATAAAGTTGATGGGGCCATTTCCCAGTCTCCCTAGAAAGAATGCTGGTGATTAAAG
The DNA here is from genome assembly GCA_037126225.1 of Dillenia turbinata. NCBI lineage: Eukaryota > Viridiplantae > Streptophyta > Magnoliopsida > Dilleniales > Dilleniaceae > Dillenia > Dillenia turbinata. The sequence goes on from JBAMMX010000005.1 coordinate 9,873,808, forward strand.
ATACTACAGGAAAAATGTGTCTGACAGGCCTGAAGATGCAATGATGTATAACCACAAGGGGTCTCCTCATGCAGGCATGAATGTTGTTTTGTGAGTCCAAAATCAACGTATTTTCTCTTGCTGGGGCGTAGGGGATTATCTAACAGTAGAACCTGTAAGTCACCAAATTTTGAAGCCACCGCCTGCGCAAAACCAACCATAATGATCACGTGTTGCTTAAAACAGAAATTTTCATCCAGGGATAGCAGGTGGATAGGATCACGATGCTTATCAACTCGAATATGTAAAAAACTGATAACCCTCCAGTTACAAATAACTAATTAAACTTCGGTAGTTGGAATCAGTTGGTTTTAATCGACAAACCATCATAATTTTGCATTTGTTTAGTCTAATCTTGAAATGTTGAATCAAAATGATGTATTCCACCAGATAAACATGCTCATTTCTGTGAGAACTAGGTGACTTAAAACGTTTAAATAGACCTGCAAAAACATTCAGTTGCACACCCATTACAATTTAACAGAATATTGATCAGCATAGTCCATGGTTAAATACAGAAGTATCTGACTCTTTCTTCCAAAATATCACTCTCCAAAGACTACAAGTCACAATCAAAGAGGAATTTATAGGGTTTTTCCTTTCCACCTCAACATCTATATGGTTCTGTACACAACAACAACTACTTTCTCTCACAAAATGAAATCCTAAGTCCAATTGTTCATAGTGAAACAAATAATATAAACTAACCGAGCCTGAACTCTCAACTGCAATGGCTGACCGTAAAATTTAAATTAGTGCAAATACAAAATAGCAACTCAAGGTGTAAAAATTGAGTAAAAGAATGTATTATCCTTTTCAAACAGCAAACGGTACCAAAAGTATCAATACATTCATAGTGCTGTGCAAGCATAAACTAAGAAGGAAAAAGCCAAGAACCATTAAAACATAAAGATCTTTGTAAAACAGAAGCCTGATACATTAGTACCACATATGTATCTGCAAGATGTGGAGTAATTTGAATGTTATTTGTAAACATTCTATATTATACTAAATTCAACTGTAAATCACATACTCAACCCACAGCCCCAAATGGAGTCCGCCATTGTACTTATTTAGACACATAAGTTCAAAGCAGGAGCAAGAACTAAGCTGACATACTATTCACTCCCAATGTGTTAGGCCTTAGGACAGATTCGTTGAAGTAAAATAAATAGGACCGTATATAAATCCGCAACTTAAAGGCACAACAAGGGCTCGGTGTTATCAATGAATACAAAATCAAGTGACATGATGATGGTCCTTGACAATTTTGGGGTGCCACTTTCAGGAAATACTATCAATGGTATTTTTGCTTACCACGGGCCAAAATTAACTGCTAAAACCACTTAGGATGAAGACTCTTGGATACATAACATAGTGGAATTTATCATTCCTTAAAGGTGATATTGTAATAGATATATTCCAAACTAATTGCAGTAAACAGAAACATAGTTGTACTAGAATCTCTGACCTCTTAAACGTAGGAATTTAAACCTTCAATAGCTGATGCAAATTTCAAGAATGCCCCTATTTGTATCCTCCACATTACTTAAGTCTATTTCATTGACTGTTCGGCAATTTCTGTTTTAACCTAAGCAGGGAAATGTGGGATGGCAACTAACATTGTCAATCCTGCAAGGAGGCATAAACATTAGTACTCTGAATTCAACGAGCGATGTGAATTTTTCAAGGAGAGGGGTAGAAGCAACCAACGTAAAGGCTGGCGAACTGTGAAGCCGGGCGTAAAGCTGGGTTGTAAATGCAATTTTTTCACCAAGAATGATCTTGATCAAATCAAACATCTGCACCAGGGGCGGCAGCCTGGCCGCTGCTGGCTCAAGGAAAGGGCAGGATCAAGTGCTTGGCCGCTGGATTCAAGCGACAACAAGAAGATCCGGTGGCTTGGCTGCCGGACTGCTTCTACAGCCTCAAGGCCGAGAGAGAGAGAGAGGGAGAGAGATTACCGATCACCATCAGCAGATCCGCCTATCCTCTGGCAGTAATCCACACTGAGGGAGAGAGCTGAGAGATGAGTGAGAGTGAGAGTGGGAGAGTTAGAGGAGTGAGTGGGAGAGAGAGCGAGAGATTGAGTGAGAGTGAGAGTGAGAGGGAGAGAGCGTAGAGACAGAGCAGAGCGAGAGAGCGAGCGAGAGTGAGAGTGAGAGAGCGAGAGACAAGAGTGTGAGAGAGATCTGTGGATTCAGGTTTTTCGTCTGAATCAGCGATTTAAATGTTTTTCGTTACGAACCAAATGATTTTAATTTTTTTCGTTGTCAGAATGATTTAAAATTTTTTTCACATTTATCTGTGTGGACTAATTTTTTTTTTCGTCGCAAATACAGTGGATCTAAAATTTTTTTCGTCTCGATTCAGGATTTGAAAAGAAATTCATCTCCTATAATTAAGACCTAATCTTGGATTCGTCAGAAAATTTAGTTTACTCAATTATAAATTGGCTTAAATTTATTATTTAATTTTAGGATTCGTTGGAAATTTAGCAACTAATTTGTTATTTCGTCATGAATTTGCACCATTTTATATCAAAAATTAACATAAATCATATGTTACTAAATTTATAATGTAAAATATTTTTACAAGTGAAAATTATGACGACACTTTTTTTTGTTTCTAAATTCGTGGCTAATTAGCGACGAAATTTATTTTTGTCGCTAAATTTGTCACAGATTTGCGATGAATATTTTTTGTTGCAAAATTTCGTCGCTGAATTCTTGTTTTTTTGTAGTGTACCCTCAATTAATTCTCATCGAGAATTTTTTATTTCTCTCTTAGGTTGTATCTCACACAATCCCTCAATGTTTCAATGTCTGCAGATAACTCAAAGTTACATTCCCACTCAAAATTCAGGATGCATATCTCACGTATATAGAGGAAGGGAGATCATGGAGAAAGAAGGGATAATGGATAACTACCCATTATCCATATTTTAAATTTAAATTATTATTATTATTATGTGATAAAATGGGCATATTTATCGATAGTTGTGATATATAGGCTTTTAAGCTAGAGTTCTTCACCTAGGGCAACACTTAGTAGGAAATAAAAGGGGGTAGACGTAATCGGGACTATATTATAGCAATATAGTTGAATTTACTTAGCATGGATTCTGTTTGTATAATTCATGTGAGTGTTAAATTTCATATGTATGTGGATTACTGGGCAAGCGCCCGTTGTTTTAACTGTTGCACACCCGAAGAACACTGGCTAAGGTTCCTATTGTTCTACAAAAACATAAGGGAGAGGGCTTTGTTGGACAAAACAGAAATGCACTGTTCACTAAATTGAACTAAATTTCTATAAATATTAGTATCTCTTTTCTTTTTGCCTATGTATGCTTCCCTCTTGTCTGTGACATTATATGTAGCTTGAAAATGCACCATATGACAACTAAATTGTCTACCAACAAGCCTCCCAACATGGATTTAGCACATTTTTCATCAAGGATTTGGGTCTCATTTTCCAGTTTGCAAAGAATATTGACTAGAAGACCACTAGGAATGGGTGTGGTAAGAATGTGATGTCATCTGTGGACTGAGACAAGGAATTGTGCTGTAGAGGTTTTATTTCCCACTTTGATAAAAGCATTTCAGCTGTGTTATAGTTACACAGCGCTGGTGTTTATGGACTGAAAGAGATGCACGTCTTTCTAAAAATCAGTTTTTTGAAACCAATATATTATAGACTAGAAATTCTTTGTTTATGCTGTCATGATTAAGGTGCTTTTTGGGAGACTCATTATCAAAGAGATTGAAATTTCATTCTAGTTTGATGTTTGTTTCTTTTAATTCTTGTCTAAGAAGGCTTACTCATCTTTTCTCTTCTTAGAATGGAAGCTATATTCTTCAATTAAAAAAGGAGAAAGACCTCGAGACTAGCCTCACAGTTGCAAATAACTCATAGGAAGTTAAAAGGGGCATTGAAGATATAAGCAGATAAGTACTGGGGTTAGAATGTGGAGCGTTTGGGCAATCCTTTCAAGTGTAGGCTAAAGTTCCTCATGTAAAAGCTTTATTAGAGAATGGTTTTGGTTCTCCTCATTGCAGTTCCTTTTTTTTTTTTTTTTTTTTGAGGGGTGGGGGTTTCTAATCTCATCAAATTTCCTTTGGAAAAATGGGTGGCTTATTGCAGTCACTTTTAGTGAGAAGACTTTCGATAAATTTACTTGAAATTGTGATTACATGATGTTTCCGGTTGGTAAAGTTTAAGAGGTGGTTGTTCTCCCACTGACCTCCAATAATCATTGTTTCTGATTAGTTGGAGACTACATCTCCAGAAACAGTTTTGGAAAATGTTCCCTAAATACATATCCAATAAAGTGCTCGGTTTCAATCTTCTTCAACACAGAAAAAATACCTTCCCTTTGAGGAGACCCGACAGTATGTCAATCCAGATTAATTAAAATAAAACTTCGGATATCGGGTAAGGAAAAAAAAAAAAAAAAAGAAAAAAAAAAGGCTTGGCCCAAACTGGCCCCTGGCACTGAACTTTCACCGGTCTATTTACGTGTAATCTTGGCCCCTTTTATCGAAAAGAAAAATTTTAATGTGCAAAAGAGAGGTTGCTTATTATTCTTCCTTCTATAAATGTTATTTTCTTCCCTCTCACTTTTTCTTCTTCTTTTTATTATTATTATTTTTTTTTTTTGGGGGAAATGAAGGTGGTTGTGCAGTCCTAGTAAAAAACCCTTATATAAACTCCTAAAATCAAGCACTTGAAGAAGATAGTCTGCCTTCTTTTTCTGGTTTTCAGATCTTCGTTTCGTCTCAGATATTTAGTAGTTGGTTGTTCAAATCAACACTTTGTCATGTTGATTCACAGATCAGATTTATGTTTTTGATGGATGTACTGATTTTTTTAGGAACCCTGCTGAATCTTGCTTTTGTGTTTATTGCAGCAAAATGATGCACAACTTAGAACCATGGTTGCAGAGCAGGTACTGACTAACTCTTTTAATCTTCACACTATCTATTTGCCAGCTTGGTTTT